>ML785716.1:307690-339460 GCA_009831015.1 Picea engelmannii
ACACACACACACACACACACACACACACACACCAAGAAGACATAATATTAGGATCATATTATCTCAACGCATCTTGTCTTCTAAATTGGATATATTGTAAAATGAGTTTTCCCCCTCAAAGTGGACTATCCCTATTTTATGAAATGGAATCTTTGAGTAGATGAAGGTGAGGCATGTGTTTCTTAGTGTTGAATAAGAGGAGACACCATGATCCCTCCCTTTTTTTTCATAATTTTCTATCACACGTGAAATATCAAGCTTGAAGGCACAAAATCTCCTCTATCATGCTCCTCTGCCATTGCTTTGAGGACTCGAGAAAGGTTTGATTCCTCTCTTCCACTCTCCATTCCTTTTGTAACGAGGAAGATATCAGTTGGTTGGTTGACACTTGAGAATAATTTCACACATTAGTTTTTCATGTATGAAAAATAATATCAATTGAGCCATATGGAGGATATGCAAATATTTTCCGCTGGGGAAATGCAAGTTCTTTGTTCAATTCACTATGCATAATGACATCATTGAGACTGTGTTAATTGTGTGAATATTAAATAACATAACATCATGATTGAAACAAGAATAACCTTATACAATAAATGATAGCCTTTAGGTTAAAATACAACAACTCTATAATTCTAGAGTACTATGTCATCCTAGGAATTCTAGAGTACTGTGTCATCCTAGAAAAATGAATAATTCTTGGACATAGTGCAAAGTAAAGAAATAAACATAAATTTGTGGATATTGTAGAGGCGTGTTACTTGATTTTTGTAGAATCGGCCTAAATTTCCATGAGAATATTGTCGATATCTAAAATTTGGAAAGTGGTTTGCATCTCTTGAACGATAATCCTGTAGATTTATTTAGTAATATTGTGTCAGACACCAAAACAATTGTTGTGCTTGGAAATATTGACAAGTGTCCCGCTATTGATATTAAAAAACCCAAATTACATAACATCATGATTGTAGTGAGCATAAACTTATGTGAAAATTGATTACCCTTAGGTTAAAATCCAACACCTCTATAATTTCAAAGTACTATGTCATCCTAGGAAGAGGAATAATTTTTGGACATAGTGCAAAGTAAAGTGATAAACATAAATTTTTCATTATGGAAGAGCCTTGTTACTTGGTTTTTGTAGCATCACCAACAATTTCCATAAGAATATTGTCGATATCTTAAACTTGGGAAGAGGTTTTCATGTCTTGCATAAGGTGATCCATTCCCGATAATAATAAAAAAACCCAAATTTCAAATGTTTATCTTTGAATTGTGGTTGCAAACGATGTTTTCCTTCTCCTTCCTATCCACTCAATGGAGAAAAATCTTGGGTTTATTTTTATACATTCCATCACCCATTTGTGAAACAAGAGTATCCAACATAAAGTAGAGTTTCTCTATTTATGGGAATGCTCAGTTTCTATGAATGCATGAACCCTATTCATTGATCTCAATCCAACTACATCCTAGATTATTTTTCAAACCCTTATCTTTTAACATTTCTCTTACCTTTCTTACATTCTCCCTCCTTCCAATGGAAACATAGATGTTTGCAAGCAACACATAGATTCCAACGTTTTTCAAGGTCTAGGTCAAGAAGATTTTTTAGCACATGTTTTTCCAAATCTATGTTGCAATGAGATATGTAGGCAACGAGTAAAGTCCACCATACCTCACTATAAGGTTCCACTAACATGGTAGAGAAATTATGTGAGTGGATATTTTTTGGTTACACCTAGGGTGGAGCACTGTGATTACATGGTTGATCTTCTTGGTCCTTGTTTGAAGATTCACTAAAATATTCAAAATTGTTACAGAGATAGCGTTACCTCTTCATGGATGTGTACATTTTTATACATATATATGTAATGTGTTCAAGTATGAACTATGTTCATAGGATGGGTTACAACTTTTTAAAAACAAAATGGTTTAACTATTGTGCAAAATATCTACAACTTTACCCATTCAGTGAAAAGGTACATAAAACATAAGATATCATCATGGTTTTATATATTTGAGAAAATATTTAGTCAAATGTTGTCCTATAAATTGGACAACTTCATGCACAATCTTTATTTTAATCTCCACCAAAGCACATAGCCATTATAGATTATGTCTACTCAAACACATATGCTTGAAGATGTGGTCATCTAATGCCAAGTAAAACATGATCACTAGAGTGGATACAATCATGGTTACATTGAGTATTCATATGATCACATCCAAGGGCCAAAGTTGTATACAACATAATACATGAAATTGGTTAGATATTTCAAGCTTTTGTATGATGCATTTTAGGAAGTGGTGATGATGGTTACACTTTGGTAGCTTTGAATCTTCCAATCTCCTTTTTGATCTTATCAATTGTTTCATTTGTTACATGAAGAGTTTATTTTTGTCTATTTCAAGTATTTAGATCAAGTTTTGGTTATGAATGTTGCATATAATTTTTACAAAATATTATTAGATGATCTTGGTTTTTCTATACATGTATATCAAGAAATCCTCCACACATAAGGCCTAAATCTCGATTTTGATATTTCAACTGCAATCCATTTGTGTGTAGTGTTATCAAACGTTGTTCTCCAAACCTTAATCATGGAATTGCCCCTCTAGAATGTATGGTTGTTAAGCTTAAAGATTCCATTGAGTATACTTGTAAAGTTAATTGTGTGATATTATTAATATTAATTTTTCATAATTATGTGATATTTTTTAAAAAAATATTCATAATTGTGTGATATTATTATTAATTTTTTTCTTATTAAAAAATAAAATAATGTTTTTATTTTATTAAAATATAAATAATAATAAAATATTCAACCATAACACAATAAGGGAGAGATAGTCAAATCTGCAGGAACACTCCAACCGCTTCCAAGCCCACCTACTATTTGGACAAATATTTTAATGGACTTCATTGTTGGCTTACCTAAATCAGGAAATAAGTCAGTCATCATGGTAGTATTGGATCATCTTTCCAAATATTCTCATTTTTGTGCTCTTCAACACCCATTCACAACATCCACTATGACTCAATTTTTTATGGATAATATATTCAAACTCCATTGATCCGGATTATTTTCGGCACGAAATGAGAGCGGAGATATAATAAAGAAATGCACAGAGATATTGCATATATTCAATAATATAACATAAATGTATCAGAGATGCAACAATAAACACAGATATACAGTAATACACGATTTCTATTAACGAAATAAATGTACAGAGACTGTAAAATACAGAGTGAAAGACTCGCTAGAATGGTGGTAGCTTATCTCTGAGAAGAGATGTGACGGCTACTCGCATCCGTGAGAAGATGATTATTACAATGAGGCTCTAAGGGCCCTTTTAACATAAGTAAAATCCAAAACCCTAACCCCGGAAGATGAAAAGCCAAAAGGTTTGTGGGCCCCGATGGGGGTAGTTGATATGTCAACTTCCCAGGGGCGTAACTTTTGCATACGATCTTTGTTTGGGGCGCTTGATAGCTTGTTGGAAAGATCTATCCGAGAACTACAACTTTTGGGTGAGCAACATCGATCTATGATCCATGTTGCTCCCCGTTTTCTCAAAAAACATCGTTTAGGGCCTCAAAATGGCTCCGGAAGTTAAAAACTGCTAAAAATAGTAAATTACCAAAATTGCCAAAAACATGTTTTGGGCTAGTTGGAGAAGGTGGGTGGCCACCGATATCCACCTGGATCAATCCTCCCTCCTTAGGAAGCAATGGTCTCCATTGCNTTGAGTTCCCAGGGGAGAGGGGAAAGCGATTGTTGAATCTGAATCTTGGTGATCTGCTTGCCTTGCTGGAGATGTGGCGTTGCTTAGCTTGTTGAAGGCTATCACGAACCTTCGGTTGGAAGGTTTGGACCTTTTTAACTAGTCTGGCTATTTTAAATGACTGTATACAGAAGGAATCTTTGTGCTTTGCTGCAATCTTGTTGACCTGCTTCTGTTGGATAGAAGGTGCTTGGGTCGAAGCTATGGTGGTTGCAGTATCCTTCTGTTCACCCTTTGAACAGATTATGGAGAAGATGAATTTTGTAGTATGAGATACTACCTTGTGGCACTGTTTAGGTGGGGCAGTAGTTGGAACTACCTCTGGTATCCTGTAGAGATGACCCCCCAAAGTAATAATGACACTACGGGGTCAAGACTCATAGATAGCATGGTGTTTCCACATATATGGTTGTCCCAAGAGAACATCACAGACATCCAGTCGGGAAACATCACATAATACCTCATCCTTGAAGGGTTGGATGTCGTATGACAATTGACACTACTGGATAACACGAAGATCTCGTCCTTAGCGAAGCCACCCAATGCTATATGGTTGCGGGTGTGGTGTTGTCGACAATCCCAACTGTTTGACGACCTCTGCTGAGATGAGGTTCTTTTGGCTTCCGCTATCAACAATAAAATGTAGCAGGGTCCCCTTCACCCACATCTTTGAATGAAAAAGGCGCTCCCCCTCTTCTGGATCTGTTGGTTCTTCTAGTTGAATTGTTGCAGTCGCGACAATAGAGGTGGGGTCTGCGTCGATGATCTGTCTTTTACCAGTATTTTCAGAATCAGATTCTGAATCAGGGTTCGGCTCCTTGTCTTTGATCTCGGCCGCCAATGACTATTTTGAGCGACATTCGTCGGTGTTGTGCCAGGGGCTTTTGTGGAAATCGCACCATTTTTTGGTGTCCTTCTTTGTCTTCCTGTGACCCTTCTTTTCCTGTGGCTTGGACTAGTTTTCGGGAGACTGTTTGTTAGGGATGTCTTTTTCATACTTTGGTTGTTGTGGATTTGCAGACCCGAACTCTTGTTTGTTCTGGTGCTTAAATTTTTGCTCGATTTTAACAGCATATCGATAGGCATCACCGAGTGATGAGATGTCTAGAAAATCCATTTCAGTTTGGATGTATCTGTGTAGAGCCCCACAGTATTTCAGAACCAAATTTCGTTCAGAGTCTTTGATACCCAGCTTGGTGCGCAAGGTATGGAAGCAATTGGTGAACTATGGAACTGATTTCCCCCTCTCTTTCCGCAGTGTGCTCCATCTCATGTACTGGTCCTCATAGTTCCCAACAGGGTAGTACTATTCCTTTACCACATCCACAAAAAAATCCCAAGTGGGCTCGGCCCCATATATTTCAGAATCCTCTTTGGAACTCTACTCCCAATAATTTTCCCACCAATGTTTGACATCGAGGAGAGCCTTAAGGAGTGCGAAGGTGATCTTTTCCTTGTCAGAAAAATTATGAACATAGAAATAACCTTCTAGCATATTTAACCATTTATCTAGGGCATCTGCATCTATTTGACCTTCAAATACAGGAATATCAAAATTAACCTGTACCTTGAAAGGCGAGGTGCCTCCAAAGTGGATTCTTGATGAATATGCACCTGATGCTATCAGTAGGCATTGAAGGATGTGGGAAAAATTCTCCATCATTTCGTCCCTCTGTCGCGTGAGAGCTTGCTCAAGCAACAGACTGATAGGATCGTCTGCTCCGTCGATTTTATTTTCCTCTACCATTGAGGGTTTCTTGGGTGTGCGAGAGAGATTGTCCTCAAGAGAGACAAGCTCAAGACCCAACTTGCTATACTCGGACCTCGTCGGGGACATGCACTGAAAAACGATCAAAAGCGGCCTGCTCTGATACCACTGATCCGGATTATTTTCGGCACGAAATGAGAGTGGAGATATAATAAAGAAATGCACAGAGATATTGCATATATTCAATAATATAACAGAAATGTATCAGAGATGCAACCATAAACACAGATATACAGTGATACACGATTTCTATTAACGAAATAAATGTACAGAGACTGTAAAATACAGAGTGAAAGACTCGCTAGAATGGTGGTAGCTTATCTCTGAGAACAGATGTGACAGCTACTCGCATCCATGAGAAGATGATTATTACAATGAGGCTCTAAGGGCCTTTTTAACATAAGTAAAATCCAAAACCCTAACCCTGGAAGATGAAAAGCCAAAAGGTTTGTGGGACCCAATGGGGGTAGTTGATATGTCAACTTCCCAGGGGCGTAACTTTTGCATACGATCTCCGTTTGGGGAGCTTGATAGCTCGTTGGAAATATCTATCCGAGAAATACAACTTTTGGGTGAGAAACATCGATCTACGATCCATGTTTCTCCCCGTTTTCTCAAAAAACATCGTTTAGGGCCTCAAAATGGCCCCGGAAGTTAAAAACTGCGAAAAATAGTAAATTACCAAAATTGCCAGAAACATGTTTTGGGCCAGTTGGAGAAGGTGGGTGGCCACTGATATCCACCTAGATCATCCATGGCGTGTCTCATTCTATTGTTTCTGACAATAATCCAACTTTCACCAATGCTTTCTAGCAAGAATTCTCTCGACTCCAGGGAACCCAATTGCATCTCAAAACAACATATCATCCTCAGACTGATGGACAAACTAGAGTAGTCAACAAGTGTTTGGAAACCTATTTGAGGTTTTTTTCATCTGACAAACAAAATCATTGGGTTCAATGGTTACCCCTCGTTAAATGGTGGTACAAAGCTTCTTACCACACCTCCACTCGCATGACTCCCTTTGAAGAAATCTATGGAAAAAGGCCACCTTCAATTGTATCATACATGCCTAATGTCTCCAAGTTTTAGCAAGTGGATCAAGCTCTTACAGTTCGCATGACCATCCTCCATACTCTCAAAGAAAATTTGGTCGTGGCTCAGAATCGCATGAAATAACAAGAAGATCAAGGCCATTATAAACGTGAATTTGTTGAAGGGGACCATGTGTTTCTTCATCTACAACCTTATAAGAAGAATTCACTCAAATATCAACACTTTCATAAACTCACCCCCAAATAATATGGTCCTTACCTTATTCTCAAGAGAGTGGGGCCCATGGACTACTAGTTAGAGTTTCCTTGTAATACCCCAAGAACGAGCCCCTGCTAAGTTGTAATTTTCTTATAGGCTGGTCAGCCGAGTGATTATAAGTTAAGAAACTTATATTTTTAATAGGTTGGTGAGCTAGATGCCAAGGCCATGAGCCTGATATTTTTGTATATGTAATTATGCAGATCATTAATAAAAATATAAACCCTGTTGCGTGTAATCCGACCATGAAGAAGAGTTATGGGGGACTAAACTCCACTAGGTAGGGTAAGGAAGGGGGGGGATAAGTCTCTAGGCCTAGGGGATAAGCTAGGGGGATTACCTCTAGAGGAACAATATTTTAATATTAATTCCTAAAGACTAAGGTGGACATAATATGTTTTTGTTATCCTAAGTTCCTAGAGAGGGGACGTGAGCTAAAGGGAGTGCATGCAACTCAAGTAAGACAAGTCTCTACTTGGGCTCATGCAGCTAAAATATTAAGCATTAGTTGTGTTGGGGGGTTCAGTTTCCATTCTCAACCCACTGTCTAATCGTGAACCAGGGTATCCATCATAGATCTCTAGAACCAGTAACCCGTGATTCAAATCGTCATGGTAGTTGGTTGGTCATTTGAAGATCCTCCGCGTGAGTTCAAGAGTCCATTCTCCCATCCTTTGTTTGAACCTGAGGCCTCCGCATCTGACCTATGCACTCCCTCACAGATCTCTGAAAAACAGAAACCGTGAAGTCTTCCTATGTTGTTTCCTATGAAGCCCGACGCAGTTGTAGTCGCCTGAGTCATGTTGTGACTTAGCGTTAGTCCATTTCCCTTTTGGGTGTCTATAACCATTTTTCCCTATTTTTGTTGTTGTTGTTGTTGTCACCCTTACCCAGCTATAGCTAAGTCTAAGACTGGTTGAAGAGGCAGGTTTCCAGGCCTGTGAGCAACTCTCCCAAGTGAGAGAGTTTGCTGAGAAGTGAGTTCTCCTGTAAGGGAGTCTCGTAGCAGCTATAGTACCCTGAGACTTCTGGTCCAGCCTGTTGTTGAAGCCCAAGGTAAGGGAGGTGTACTAGCCGATGGACTTGTATTAGTGAAGGTGTATCCTCCTGGGGTGGAGCAGGCGTGTGGGGAATGAGGGTATGTGGGTTGTGGGCGTAAGTGGTTCTTGCTATAAAAGATCCTTCCTGTTGTTTTGTGCAACTTCCTTGTTGTCCTTTCCAAGCCTAAAATCCCCTTGCCCGGTGGAGTTTAGTCCCAACTTGGGGTTGACCTACTGCTGAGAGTGATGAGCAGCGCGGTCTAAGGCTGGGAGGTTCATGGAAGGTCTGCACGCAGTTGGTGGATTTACTTCAACTAAAAGATACATATCATTTATATGCTTAATTATGTATTTTATGCATGTATTGTGATGCTTGAATGTTATCATGTGTTATTTTTCATGTAGCTTTACTGTTAATCTTGTTTTAATCTGAATCATAACAGTAGCTCTGTGTTTTGTGCTTAATTTCAATTCAAATGCATATATATTATACAAGTGTATATTCTGTGTAGTAGCATTACCCGACCTGTTGGTGGCTGGGGAGGTTACAAATTGGTCTCAAAGCCCATGGTTTCAACACTGAGCCTAAATGGGAAAGATAAGTGGTCATTAGACCCAAGTTTTCAGGAGGAAATTGTGTCTGGAGGACCAATTTCAAACCTCAAAACCTTCCTGAGTGCCAAGAAGTTACCTTGGTCGTGTTACGAAGCTCAGGAGGAGTAGTGGTGTCATAAAACCATGACAGAAGTGATATTGGGCCGTAGAGTAATGTGGACCTTAGGATCTGTTCGAGAGAATGATAATCCTTCACAACCGTCAGATTCAGTAATGTTGTGAGGCAGTTAGCCGTGAATTCCTTTGGAAATCCGCAGAGTAACAGAGTATGTTTTGCACCATAGGATCTGTTCGGAAGGAAGGGAAACCCTTTTTATGACCGTCAGATCTGGAGAAGGTGAAAGAGGGTTATCCTGGAAGCCTTTCAGAGTTCAGCAATTGGGAGAAGTGAGATGTTTTCATGCACAAACTTCTGAAGCCCAAAGCTCCGAAGTCCCGGAGGAAATCTACACTGTAGATTTGGGGAGATCCCTACCGTTGGATCTCACAACAGGTTGTAATTTCAGAAGTTTGGAAATCAGGAGAAGCGGGGTGTGTTGACGCACAAACATCCAAGACACGAAACCCCAAAGTCCCGAGGGATATCTACACTATAGATCTAAGGAAAAGAGCTTGATCATTGGATCAAGCAAAAGAGTAGAATGTAATATCGAAAGTTTGGCTATTGGGAGAAGTGGGAAGTGTTGACGCACGAAATTTCGAAGCTTGAAGTTCCGAAGCAAAACGTAGACATGGTGGGGCCAGATGATGTCTCCTGGGGTGATGTGGACCTCCCTAGGCGTACCACGTGCCATCGCCTTAGTTTGGTGACAGTTGTTCTATGTGGGCCCGGAGGATAGAGAAGTCGAAAGTTCAAGAGTCGTGAGATTGGAAAGAAGCAAGCGTGAAAGCTTTCGACACCTGAAGCTCCGAAGTCCCAAAATCTCGAAGCTCCGAAATCCCAAAGCCTCAATGACAGAAGTTCCACCGCGAGTGTCAGTCATTGGATGTTGGGTAGACGTGGACCACTGATCCACCCTACTACATGAGTCTGTTAGTTTGGAACTCGAGAACCTATTGTGATGTATTATGAAAACTTCTAACACCCGAAGTCCCACGTAAGAGCCTAACGATCTAGTGTTTGGTCACAACATGTGTTCGCAGAGGTTGGGGCTAAGAGAAAAGGGCTAAGGCCTGAAATTGTTACAGAGCCAAGCAGAGCTTAGAAAGAAAACAAAATCTGAACGTTTTCTTAATCAAATTGGTTTATGAATGTTGTGGGAATTGTTAAGGACGGATAGCCTAACAAATTTGGGTTGATTGCACGTTGTGTTTGTAGAGTTCAATGAGTGTCAGGACTGAAGCGAATTGCCACAGAGTGCAGAGAAATGGAGGAGACGCAGAATGCTTCCAGTTCAGAGAATGAAGTAAAAGGAATGGATGTCCATTTGGGAGTTGAAGGATCGAACTCCAATGGGCATGGAGAAGAGATAGATAAGTAAGGGCATATGATGAAAATTATTGAAAGATTGCAGAAAGATGCCCAAAATCACCGAGAAAATAACAGAAAGCTCATGAAAGCTAAGGATAAACAGGGAGAATTCAACCTAAAGTTGATGCAGAGCCTGGAAAGGATCGAAAAGAAGTTGGACAAGGAGGGTGATTCAAGCAAAACAGAGAGTTGCAAGAACCCTGAGAGGAAAATAAGATCAAGAAGTGTTAGCAGGCATCGTCGCCACTCCCCAAAGCATTCTGATAAGGAGGCATACAGTAGTTCAAACCCATCTCCTACCAGAAAACATAGGAGATTGGGAGTGGATGAACTGAAGGGTGAAATGAAAAATATTAAACCTCCTACGTTTGACGGAGAACACCAGAAGGATGAAGATGATGAGACATGGTTGATGTGCATGAGGAAATATTTCCAACTACATAAATATTATTGTAGTAGCCATATTATTTAACATCCACTGATTCTACTAACATAACAGTAAAGTTCAACAATTCCTCTATATTGAGCATATTAGTAAAATTCAAAAAAAAATCCTTTAATTGAGCACATTTGCAGCACATTCGCATATAGATTTATCCACAATTAATAAAATTTTATAGAAAAATAAAAAAATACCCAATTTTAAATACCTGGGTCTGATGCTAACCCTCCGTTTGTTCGCTTGCCTTGTTGATCGTTGCTGCACTATGTAAACACTACCCAAAACCTTGTTCCACCCTGCCAACTAGGTCAACTACCTAGCTTCAGGATATCATATGGATATCCTGGCCCCCATGCCCAAAACCTCCAGCAAACCAATGCCTGTATTGATCCAATCTGACTCCAAAACTCAACTCCCCTCTCTGCAAATCCCCCGAGAGCCCCCCCAAAAATCTCCCGTCGAATGATAATGCCCTTCGTAAACCTCCTCCGCCTCCATATCCTTCCTTCATCGCCACATGCATTTACTCCCTTACCTAATCCTCGTTAATGCCCCTTATCCTTTCCTTTATTATTTTATCCTCTCGTAATTAATATGTTATCCCTTTCCGTGTATGTAACCTTTTAATTTAAACAATATAACTTATTAATCTATTAAATTTAATACTCATGTTATTAAATGTAATAGGTAGTTAATTAATTAATTAATTAATCAAAATTATAACCTTTAATTAATTAATAACTACTTAATTAATATCATTAGATCAATCTTTGTTTAATTAATACCATGTTAAGACAATTAATCCCCTAAATAAATTTTTACTTAATAAACCTTGAACATTTAAGCATTCTGATAAGGAGGCATACAGTAGTTCAAACCCATCTCCTACCAGAAAACATAGGAGATTGGGAGTGGATGAAATGAAGGGTGAAATGAACAAGATTAAACCTCCTACATTTGACGGAGAACACCAGAAGGATGAAGATGTTGAGACATGGTTGATGTGCATGAGGAAATATTTCCAATTACATAACTATTATTCTCATGTAGAGGGAAGAATTTCCATTTACCAACTTAAAGGAAAGGCATCCATATGGTGGGAGCAGCTTGTGCAAGTACAACACGTCAGAGAGAAGAATATTACTTGGAGGGAGTTCAAGAGACATTTTGAAAAGAAGTACTTAACTAAGAGATACTACGATAGAAAGATGAAACAGTTCTTTGAACTCAAGTTGGACAGCATGACCATTGATGAATATGAACGAAGGTTTTTGGAATTGTTGAAGTGTGTTCCCTTCATCAAGGATGAGACTATCAAAATTCAAATGTATCTGAGTGGAATTCCATCTTCCATCAGTGACAAGATCCAGTATGATGACCCAAAAACAATGGAAAAAACTATAAGGAGAGAAAAGTGCTTATATGATCAACAAAAAGAAAAGCCTACTTTCCAAAAATCTTGGGAAGACAAGAAGAAGTTTAAGAGGGAGCAGAGGAAAAAGGGAATCAAGCCACCATTTTTTAGGAACACTCCTCAAGGACAACTAGGATTTAGAGAGCCCGGGAAGGCTGAAGTAGGTGGCCAATTTCCAAGGAAAACACCTATGGAATGTTGGGGTTGTAAAGGAAATCATAGGTACAGAGACTACCCCCAAAAACATGACAAAGTGAGAACTGTCCACAATGTTCAGCAAGCTAAAATAGTGGAGGACATGGGTAGTAGAGTACCAAGGATATACATAGCCCTGGACAACAAGAAAGAAGAATATCAGTCGCACATGATTGAAGTGGAAGGTATGATCAACAACCATGTCTTTACTATTTTAATTGATTCACGGGCTACTCATAGTTATGTAGATCCTAGAGTGGTGAAAAGTTTGTATTTTTCAAAGAGAAAACATGGAAAATATTGGTTAGTGTAGCTGGCTACAGGAACCAAGAGAAAGGTTATGAAATTACTTAAGTCTTGTCTAGTGGACATGAATGGACTGAACACAAGGGATGAATTGAACATTCTGCCTTTAGGTTCTTATGAATGTCTAATTGGGATGGATTGGTTGGACCAGCACCATTCCATCTTAGACTGTCGTAGAAAAGAATTCACGTTCCTGGATGAGAAAGGGAATCGGATAATGGTCCAAGGAATTCCTAAAGCAATTGTTGTTAGAGAAATCTCAACAATGCAGTTGAAGAAGTGCTACAGGAAAGGTTGTCAATTATTTTTTTCCCACATGGAGGAAGCACCTAAGGATAAGGTGTCAAGTATTGAAGACCATGCAGTATTAAAATATTTTGAGGATGTATTCCAAGAAGTACCCGGATTACCCCTGAAAAGAGATATTGATTTCTCTGTAAACCTGATGCCTGGAGCAGCTCCAGTGTCAAAAACTCCTTATAGAATGAGTACACCAGAGCTTAAAGAACTGCAATTGTAGCTTGAAGAAATTCTGAAGAAGGGGTATATACACCCAAGTGTGTCACCTTGGGGAGCCTTGGTCCTGTTCGTGAAGAATAAGGATGGGACATTGAGATAGTGCATCGATTTAGGCAGTTGAACAAAGTAACTATGAAGAACAAGTATCCTTTGTCGAGGATTGATGATCTCTTTGATCATTTGAAGGATGCCAAGATATTTTTAAAGATAGATCTCAGGTTAGGTTACCACTGGGTAATAATAAAGGATGAAAACATCAGTAAGACTACCTTCAGAACCAGGTACGGTCATTATGAATTCACAGTGGTTCCATTTGGGTTGTCAAATTCACCCACTATTTTTATTTGCCTAACGAATTGTGTGTTCAGGGAATATCTAGATAAGTTTGTCATAGTATTTTTGGATGGCATCCTGGTGTATTCCAAGTCAGAGGAAGAGCATGAACAACATCCATGGATGGTGTTGCAAGTGCTAAGGGAGCACCAGTTGTATGCCAAGTTGAGCAAGTGCTCATTTCATCAAAAGCAGATCCATTACTTGGGGCATATTATTTCAAAGGATGGGATAGTTGTAGATCCTGAGAAGATAGAATCCATCTGAGAATGGTCAGTGCCCAAGAAAGTGACAGAAGTCAGATCTTTTATGGTTCTAGTTGGCTATTACAAAAGTTCCATTGCAAGTTTCTCAAGGATATCTCACCCTATCACTTCCTTGTAGAGGAAGGAGAAGAAATTTTAGTGGACAGATGAATGTGAGAAAATCTTCCAGCGATTGAAGCAGTTGTTATCCAGTGCCCCAATCCTGAGGATTGCAGATCCGAATGAAGATTTTGCAGTGTGCACTAATGCATGCAAATAAGGATTGGGAGGAGTCCTCGGTTAGAATGGATTCATAATTTGTTATGAATACAGAAATTTGAAAGAGCACGAAAGAAATTATGCCACTCATGATTTGGAGTTGGTAGCCATCGTTCACACTCCGAATAAATGGAGGCATTACCTCATGGGAAGGAATTTTGAACTAAGGACAGACCATAACGGTCTAAAGTATTTGTTTGATCAACTAACCTTAAATGATAGGCAAAGTAGGTGGTTGGAATTCCTTTGTCCATACGACTTTGATATCAAGTATATCAAAGGAAAAGAGAACAAAGTGGTTGATGCACTCAGCAGGAAAGTGCATGAATTACATGCTATAACCATTAGCATGTACCAAATTGATATTAAAGGAAAAATTTTGGAAGATACAAATGCAGATTTGTAGTACATGGAATTGGTAGTAAAGCTACAGCAAGGTAAGATGCTACAGAAAGTGGAAAATTATAAATTGGAAACTGATGGAACACTTATGTACAAGAACATAATTTATGTACCTAATGTCCAGGACTTGAAACTTATGATTTTGAATGAAATGCATAATGTGCCTTATGTTGCGCACCCTGGATATCAGAAAACTGTGGTAGCAATCAAGAGCCATTACTTTTGTCCAGGTATGAAAAAGGAAATTGCATAATACATCGCCATATGTATGGAGTGTCATAAGGTTAAAGCTGAGCACATGCACCCAGCAGGGTTTCTACAGCCTTTACCCATTCCTGAGTGGAAGTGGGAGGTAGTGACAATGGATTTCATCACAGGATTTCCCAGAACTGGCAAGCAGCATGATTCAATCATGGTGGTGGTGGAAAAGCTTACGAAAGCTACCCATTTTATTCCATTAAAGACTACTCACAAGGCAACTAATGTTGTTGATATTTTTATGAGGGAAATAACATGATTGCATAGTATTCCCAAGATAATTATGTCTGACAGGGACCCGAAATTTACCTCAAAATTATGGAAAGGGTTGTTTAAAGGATTTGGAATGAATTTGAACTTTAGCACGGCCTATCATCCTGAGTCTGATGTGCATATAGAGAGGGTGAACCAAGTAATAGAAGAAATGTTAAGGATGTATGTGATGGACAAACCATCTAAATGGGAAGACTACCTACACTTGGTAGAAATCGCCTACAACAATGGGTATCAAGCATGGTTGAAGATGAGCCCATTTGAAGCACTTTATGGAAGAAAGTGAAACACTCCTATAAGCTGGGATAACCCAACTAATAGAGAAATAGTTGGACCAGAGTTGCTCAAGGAAATGGAAGAGCAAATGTTGAAAATTAAGAAGAATTTGAAAGCTTCCCAAGACATGCATAAAAGTTATGCTGATAAAAAAATAACCCACAGAGAGTTTAAAGTGGGAGAGCATGTCTTCCTGAAAGTGAAAGCTAACAAAAGTTCCCTGAAGCTAGGAAATTGTTCCAAGTTGGCAGTCCAATTTTGTGGACCGTTTGAAATCCTAGAAAGGATTGGACCAGTTGCATATATGCTTGCATTACCTACATCATCGATTGTACATAAATTGTTTCATGTTTCATTACTTAAGAAATATATACTAGATTTTAATCATGTAATCGATTCGAATGTGATTCAGGTGGAGCAAGAAGGCGTCTTGTAGGTGCATCTAGTGCATATATTGGACCAGAAAAGCAAGCAGCTCCGGAATCGAGCCATAGAGCTTGTAAAAGTCCAGTGGACCTAGTACGGTCCTGAGGAATCAGCATGGGATCATGAAGATGTTATGCGAGCAAAGTACCCGCATCTTTTTTAATATTTTGGAAATCTTGTTGTTGTTTTATAAATGAGTTGCACTAAGGACAGTGAAAAAATAAGGGGAGGGGATTGTAATACCCCAAAGCCAAGCCCCTGCTGAGTTGTAATTTTTCTTATAGGCTAGTGAGACGAGTGATTATAAGCTGAGAAAATTATATGTTTAATAGGCTGGTGAGCCAGATGCCAAGGCCAGGATCCTGATATTTTTGTATATGTAATTAAGCAGATCATTAATAAAAATATAAACATTGTTGCGTGTAGACCAACCACGAAGAAGAGTTATGGGGGACTAATCTCCACTAGGTAGGGTAAGGAATTGGGGGGCTAAGTGTCTAGGCCTAGGGGCTAAGATAGGGGGCTTACCTTTAGAGGAATAATATTTTAATATCAATTCCTGAAGACTAAGGTGGACATAATATGTTTTTGTTATCCTAAGTTCCTGGAGAGGGGACGTGGGCTAAAGGGAACACATGCAGCTCCAGGAAGACAAGTGTCGACCTAGGATCATGTAGCTAAAAGTTGAAGCATTAGCTATGTTTGGGGGTTCTCTTTCCATTCTCGATCCACTGTCTAACCGTGAACCAGGGCATCCATCACAGATCTGTGGAACCAGTAACCCGTGATTCAAATCGTGCTAGTAGTTGGTTGGTTATTCGACGACCCTCCACGTGAGTTAGGGATTCCATTCTCCCATCCTCTATTTGAACCTAAGGCCTTCACATCTGACCTCTTCATTCCCTCACGCATCTTTGAAAACAGAAACCGTGAAGTCATTCTGTGTTGTTTCCTATGAATCCCGACTCATGTTGTGACTTAGCATTATTATGTTTCCCTTTTGGTTGTCTATAACCATTTTTCCCTATTGATGTCGTTGTTTTTGTCACCCATACCCGGCTATAGCTGAGTCAAATACTGGTTGAAGAAGCAAGTTTTCATGCCTATGAGCAACTCTCCCAGGTGCGAGATTTTGTTGGGAAGTGAGTTCTCCTGGAAGGGAGTCCCATAGCATCTACAGTACCTTGAGACTTCTGGTCCAAGATGTTTTTGAATTCCAAGGTAAGGGAGGTGTACTAGCCGATGGACTTGTATTAGTGAAGGTGTATCCTCCTGGGGTGGAGAAGGCGTGTGGGGAATGAGGTTCTGTGGGTTGTGGGCGTAAGTGGCTCCTGGGATAAATGATCCTTCTTGTTGCTTTGTGCAACTTCCTTGTTGTCCTTCCCAACCCTTGAATTCCCTTGCCCGGTGGATTTTAGTCCCAGCTCGGGGGTGACCTACTACTGAGAGTGATGAGCAGCGCGGTCTAAGGCTGGGAAGTTCGTGGAAGGTTTTCACGCAGTTGGTGGATTTACTTCAACTAAAAGATAAGTATCATTTATATGCTTAATTATGTATTTTTTGCATGTTTTGTGATGCCTGAATGTTATCATGTGTTATTTTGCATGTAGCTTTACTATTAATCTTGTTTAAATCTGAATCATAACATTAAATCTGTGTTTTGTGTTTAATTTCGATTAAAACGCATATATATTATACAAGTGTATATTCTGCGTAGTAGCATTGCCCGACTTGTTGATGGCTGGGGAGGTTACATTCCCATTCACTCTAAGATCCACCATGTTTTTCATGTTTTGTGCTTATAGAAAGTGCTCGACACTAGGTTCCATACTCAGACTAGTCTACATGAGTTGGATGAAGAAGGTTCCATTTGGTTGCAACCATAAGCAGTTTTCGACCATTGAGAGCATTGTCTCCACCAACACACTATCAAGGATGTTTTAGTTTAGTGGAAGGACACAAAACCAGAAGATGCCACCTAGGAGACGACTACCATTTTGCAACAATTTCCTCATCTCAAGCCTTGAGGACAAAGATGTTTTTAAGTGGGAGGGAATGTTAGGGACCTAACCTCCCTAACCCCTCACGTAGATAGAAAGATATATTTTCCATGTAATAAAGGTTGATATTAATAAGGCCTAGTAATAAGGAAGAATTAGTCAAATGTAAGAAGACATTATAGAATCTTCCGCTTCTAGAAAGATCTTCCTCTAGATTGTTCTTTTGGTAGATAGATTTAGTGTAAGTAGGAGTCAAGGGCATGGAAAATCATTGTCTTGAGAATTATTGTAATAAAGCACTTCTCTGCTGGAGGTTTCCCCCTCGAAGAGGCAAGTGAACATTGTTTCTTATCAATAAAGGTATTATTTTGGTGATGTGGTTCCTTATATTTTGTTGTTCCGTTGTTATTCTCCAAATTATTTATGTTTTCTGCTATTATAACAGATTTGGTACCTAACAATAACCTTATACGAGAATTGATTACCCTTAGGTTAAAATCCAACACCTCTATAATTCCAAAGTACTATGTCATCCTAGGAAAAGGAACAATTCTTGGACATAGTGCAAAGTAAAGAAATAAGCATAAATTTGTGGTTATGATAAAGCCTTGTTGCTTGGTTTTTTTAGCATCAACAACAATTTCCATGAGAATATTATTGATATCTAAAACTTGGGAAGAGGTTTACATATCTTTCATACAAATCTTGGAGATTCATTTAGTACGATTGTGATAGATACCGCAAAAATTGTTGTTCTTAGCAGTCTTGATAGGTGTTCCACTCCTGATACTAAAAAACCCAAATTTCAAATAGTTAGCTTTGAATTGTTGTTGCAAAGGATGTTTTCCTTCTCTTTCCTATCCACTCAATGGAGAAAAATCTTGGGTCTATTTTATACATTGAATCACCCATATGTACAACAAGGGTATCCAACATAAAGTGGATTTTCTTTATTTATGGGAATGCTCATTGTATATGAATGCATGAATCCTATCCTTTGATCTCAATCCAAGTGCATCCTAGATTTATTTTCAACCCCTTTTCTTTTAACATTGCTCTTACCTTTCTGACATTCTCCCACCTTCCAATGGAAACATAGATGTTTGTAAGCAACACATAAATTCCAACGTTTTTAGGGTCTAGCTCAAGAAGATTTTTTAGCACATGTTTTGCCAACTCTATGTTGCAATGAGATCTGCAAGAAATGAGTAAATTCCACCATACCTCACTATAAGGTTGTACTGGCATGGTAGATCAATTGCATGAGTGGAGATTTTTTTTTTGCACCTAGGGTGGAGCATTGTGCTTACATGGTTGATCTTCTTAGTCCTTGTTTAAAGATTCACTCCAATCTTCAAAATTGTTATGGAGATAGTCCTAATTCTTCATGGATGTGTACATTTTTATACATATTTGGTCCTTGCTTCAAGGGTCACTCCAATTTTCAAAATTGTTATGGAGATAGCCTTACCTCTTCATGGATGCGTACATATATGTGTGTGTGTGTGTGTGTGTGTGTGTGTGTGTGTGTGTGTGTGTGTGTGTGTGTGTGTGTGTGTGTGTAATGTGTGCAGGTGTGAACTATGTTCATCGGATAAGTTATGGCTTTTTTTTAAAAAAATGGTTTAACTATGGAGTAAAATATCTACAACATTACCCATTCAGTGAAAAGGTACATAGAACATAAGATATCATAATTTTTTTATATATATGAGAAAATATTTAGTCAAATGTTTCCGTGTTAATTGGACAACCTCATACACAATCCTTATTTTAATCTCCACCAAAGCACATAGCCATTATAGATTGTGTCTACTCAAATACATCTACTTGAAGATTTGGTCGTCTAATTCAAAGTAAAACTTGATTACTAGAGTGGATACAATCATGGTTACATTGATCATTCATATGACCACATCCAAGGGCAAAAGTTGTATACAACATAATACAGGAATTTGGTTGGATATTTCAATTTTTTTTATGATGTGTTTTAGGAAGTGGTGATGATTCTTTGAATCTTCCAATCTCCTTCTTGATCTTATCAATTGTTTCATTTGTTACATGAAGAGTTTATTTTTGTCTATTCCAAGTATTTAGATCAAGTTTTAGTTATGAATGTTTCCTCAATCTCGATGTTGATATTTCAACTACAATCCATTTGTGTGTAGTGTTATCAAACCTTGTTCTCCAAACCTTAATCATGGACTTTCCCCTCTAAAATGTAGGGTTTTTAAGCTTAAAGGTTCCAAGGTTCCATTGAGTCTACTTGTAAAGTTCTAGCTGAATTTACCTTTTCACTCATACCACCCACACATACCCTTTCTCTCTTATGGTCTTATCCCAATTTCATCTCTTCCACATTTTACAAACTAAAAACTAGATTAATAGGGTGTACCTAAGCCATCTATTCCAAATTTCACAAATTAAAAATTAGAATACTAAGGTTTACCTAAGACATATGCATATGAATTTTTCTTGACCTATTTATTACTTGGAGTTTTTGAAGTGTACCTTTAGATAATATATAAATTATAAATTGTGCATGTTCTTGGAACAAGGTCTACTCAATTAGTACACCATAATTAGTATATATATAACATACTTATATTCATTTTTCACTAATACAAGTAATATATTGTAGAATAAGGTTTATTTGAGTAATAATTTATAACTAATATATATAAACTAGCACAACCACATAAGCTTTTAATTTGTCTTTCGTTTCTATCTAGTTTTTTTAGGTTGTTTATTTACTTCAGTTTTTCCTCACTAATTGTTTTTGTAGTTCCTAACTACTCTCATTAATCCTTGTCTTTTCTTCCTTTCATCATTAACTGGTGATGGGCTCTAAGATCTATTTCTTTCTACATTAACTACATCTCTTAGGTGGCTTACTATCACAATTAGTGGTTCTTAGTTGGTTAATCATTTTGGCTCTACTATTTATTTTCATCATTAACTCCTTGTTTCTCTCTAGCCTTGAAAGAAGGGGCCCACCCTCTATTTCCCTATTCTTTTACTGGCTCCACAAGACTATCAGACAGAGCTACACCACTCCTTGCTAGGCACCTGACTTCTCATCTCAGGATGAGCATTAAGGGAAAGGATGGAGAGGACAGGAAGGGTCCCCTCACTATTGCTCATAATAGTCGATTTAAATCTTCTGTGGAGAATTATTTATTTTCACATTCATTATTATCTCCTGGCACTTCTCCCGATCCTCCAAGTCAGTTTCGAATTAACTCATCTCATCTGGGTTATTCTGAACATCTACCAGAAGATTCACATTTATCTCATGAGCCGGTTTAGACTGAGCTTTCTCTGGGCTCTCCAGTAGTAGCGAACAGAGATTCAGTTGATCCTCTAGAAGGCACTACTTTCATCCATTGTCAGCACAAGAAGGTTGTGGCCTCTCCTCAAGTACATACTCACTGTGATTCTAAAATCCGTAAGTCTTTTAGACACAGGTTTCCTCCCAAATCGTGGAAGCCCAAAAAGGCTCGTCGATGACTCGTCATTGGTATGAACGTGGGACTTGAGGAAACCTATCACCTCTCCCTTTGTGCCTTAGTTGGCAGGTTTGCGTACAAAAATAAGTTCTCTCTTTCCTTTCATGATTGGATGAAGGATACTTGGTTCCCCATTATTGGCTATGTCCCTGTTTACTTAACTCTCCCCTGTGGTTGGTTTTTCCTAACTTTCAAAATCTCGGAGGATGCATAACTCATTTTGTCTAGATTCTAGGACTACGCTGGAGGCAGTCTCATGTTGAAAAGGTGGTGCACTACTTTTGACCCTTCCATGGAGTATTTCAATCACTAACATGTATGGGTTCTCCTACCAGGCTTGCCACTCAATCTTTGGAACAGAACAACTATTAAGGCCATAGGAAACCTATTGGGTCATTTTCTAAAATTAGACAAAGTTTTTTTCACTTCTTTTGATAAGCGTTTGGCCCAGATACTGGTAGCGTTAGACCTACACATAGGATTAATGGAAGTTTTAGAATTCGAATGGCGTGGTATGGTGATGGAACATCGCTTAGACTACCTTGGACTTCCTTTTCGGTGCACTATGTGTCGTAGAACAAGACATCTTCGGAAGGATTTATTTGGTAGCCATAATACTCCGGTGGTGGAGGAGACATCAGAACCGGGGTTCAAAGACTCTTTGTATTTGGATGAAGAACTAGAGGGGCTAGGAGAGGCAGATAACTTCGAAGATTTAAGCTCTTCCTCTTTACAAGAAGTCGACACTGATTCACTTCTTGGTAAGTTAAAGAGTTACTTCCCTCACTTCTTTCACAAGCTCTCACTGTGGGAATGTGACTTTTTATTAAATTCTCTTAATATATTTGGGGATTCGAATGTATTTAATAAAAATATTTTAGTCTCGACAGTTCTCCCTATGTCACATGCCTCGAACATAAACCCTCCTCCTACATCACCTACAGTTATTGCTTCTAATGTACCCTCATCTAATACTTCTATCTCACCTACTATGTTTACCTCTCTAAACGCACAACCACTTATCTCATAGAATACTTCTGATCTACCTTCTCTCATTGATCCTCCTTCCTTACCTTCTAGTCTGGAAACCTTATTAGATCCGTTGGATTTATCTATTTTTTCACCTTTGCCAAAGAACAATAGTCCTACATTGTTGCAAACCTTTCGGGGGTCGGATATAGTACCTAATCCAAACCTTTGATCTAAGGGGAGACCTTTTAACTGAACGAGTGATACAAGGGAAAGATTTACCTTGGTCAAGGGGACTGGGCACTTATTTAGCATCCCTTAAAACAAGAAGTGCTCGTAGAAAGAAAGATCTACCACCATTGTCTTCAGACCTACCTTCTTCTTCTCAGGATTTGAGGGTGCTTAGAGTTAAAGCACTGGCTCATGGTCATCCGTGATCCTTCTCTCTTTGAATATCAAAGGGGTGGGAGGTACCCTCAAACTAGCCTCCATGCGCAGACTCCTTTCTACCATTAAACCTGACATTATTTTTCTCCAAGAGACCCTTGTTGATCATGAAAAGGCAAGAAAGTTTTTACTTCCACTTCGTCCTACCTGGATGTTTAGTGTTTTGAGATCAGTGGGGAAGTTTGGTGGAATTTTGGTGGCGTGGAACCCAAACATACTTGATCTCTTATTTTTTCATTGTGCAGGCAGCATTCTCTTATCAAGTGTTCACTTACTAGATAAAAGAAGCCTTAACTTGATCAATGTTTGGGCCAAATATAGTTTGAAGAAAATTTTGGGGTCTTCTGGAAGCTAAGGGTTTACTAGACCTTAACAACCTTATCATTATAGGTGATTTAAATTTTTCTACTGGCTCTGATGAAATTTGGGGGAAGAAAGCACTATTGGACCCATGGGCAACCTACTTCGGAGATGTGTTTTCGTCTCATCACTTAGTGGACGTCAAGCCACCTAAATTGGTGCCTACTTGGCGCAACGAAAAACTGGGCACATAAGGTATTCAAAAAAGACTGGACATGTTTTTTTGTTCTACTACTCTACTTAACTTCTCTACTTGCTTCCTATCGTGGGTCGAATTACCTTTCATATATGACCATGCTCCTGTGATAATTCAACTAGATTTTGGCATTTTCCTAGTTTCTTTTCCTTTTAAACTTAATTTGACTCACTTGAAAGATGAGCACTTCAAAAACTTTGTCAGAGATGTTTGGAAAAACAGACAAAATTCTCCAGGAGAAGGGGATCAGAGTAGACTGGTTCGAAAACTCAACTTTCTAAAATCGAAAGTCAAAAAGTGCATAACAGATCAAAAGAAAAAGGAACACCTTCTTTTGGATAACATTGAAGTAGAATTAATCCAGCTCTCAAATGAAAGTCTAGATATCATCCCACATGCAGAACTCAATCCTCGGTTGATAGAACTTGAAGTGGAAAAAAAAAAATTCTTAAGGCAGAAGAGGATCTTTGGAGACTTAAAATCCGGGCTACTTAGATTCATTTAGGAGATAACAATACTGCCTATTTGCATAGGTTTGACAGTTTCAGGAGGAACAAAAAAAATCTTTGGGAAGTTAAAGATTAATCAAATTAGATACATACTGGACAGGAAGAAATTAAGAAAGAAGAAGTGAGACATTTCAACACCTTTTATAAAGACACTAATAATTCTATTGTTGATCAAATTGCTTCAGTTCGCCTTTATCCAACAATGACTACAAAAGAGGAGGTTCATCAGTTGGAAATCCCCTGCACAAAAAAAGAAATCCTGGACATCCTTCAGGGCTTCACTAAGGACAAGAGTCCTGGTCCTGACGGGTGGTCAATGGAGTTCTACTTACAACATTTTGAGATTCTTGCTGATGAATGATTAGAGGCAGTGGAAGAAACCAAATTAACTAGATCGGTGAACAGATCTATCAACTCTACATTTTTAACCCTCATTCCTAAACTGAATGGGTCGATATCTTTTAGTGATTTCCATCTAATTGCACTCTGCAATGTCTACTATAAGATCATCTCTAAACTTATAGTTAATCATATCAGGCCCATCTTGTCCCACTCTATTTCATAAGAACAATTCATTTTTTTAAAAGGAATACAAATCATCGATGTTATTGGATCGCCCCAGGAATGCATACATAGCATCAGAGAAAAGAAGCTTCAAGCTTTGATCCTCAAAATTGATCTGAAAAAAGCTTATGATTCCATAAGCTAGGGCTATCTTAGATTGGTTCTTCTTCAATGTGGTTTTGGCCTTAATACAACCAATTGGATCATGGGTTGTGTCTATTTCACAACTTTTGTTGTTCTCATTAATGGAGAACCTTATGATTTCTTCATCAGTGGCATGGGGCTCAGATAGGCACACCCACTCTCCCCAGTTTTATTTACTTTAGCTATGGAAGGCCTCAGTTTGGATTTTAAGACTAAACAAAGAGAGGGATTGCTCACAGGTATCAATGTCTCAAGAGTTGTTAGAATTCTACGTCTTCTATTTGCAGATGATGTTCTTATCTTGAACAAGGCATACTTATATGAATGGCAGGTGATTAAAGATCTTTTGAGTTTATTCTGCAGTGCAACCAGATTACAGATTAACAACCATAAATCCTCCTTTTATCAGTTTGGAGTTCATCAATCTGTTCTGGATTATATTAAACTTACTTTCAATTTCACAATTAATAACCTTACCACTGGATTTAAGTATCTCGGCTACATTTTGAAAGTAGACATTTACAGAGAAGAAGACTGGAATTGGCTTTTGCTGAAATATGAATACAAAATCAACCACTGGTGCAATAACTAGTTATCTATGGGGGACAGACTTGTGTTAGTCAAGGCGGTCCTAGAAATCCATCTGATCTACTAGATGGCTATGGCAAACATTCTTGTCTCCATTCTTCACCTTATTCGACAACTTGCTTTTAATTTTCTGTGGAATGGAAAAAAAAAGGGGGGGGGGGGGGGTTNGGGGGGGGGGGGGGGGGGCTTTCATCTATGCAATTGGTGCCACATAGCCAGACCTAAGAGATTTGGGGGTCAGAGGCTAAGGAGTCTTTTTATCTTCAGTCAAGCTATGGCAGTGAAATCTCTCTGGAAATCCTTAAAGGTGGACGGACTCTAGCATCGAATCATTAAATCCAAATATTTTCCATCCTCCACTATTGAAAGTTGGCTCAGATTAGACTCGGTTTCTTGCAATCGAGGTTCCCCGACTTGGAAATATCTGACCAAAACTTTTCACCTGCTATTTCATGGTCTCTCCTAGTGCCCTGTATCAGGCTACTCGATCCATATAGGAAAGGACCAGGTACTTGGATTAGGATCGTCGTCCTTCTTGTCGAACGATCTGATTCAAGCTCTTAAACTTCGTGGACTTTTTTTCCTCTTTCAGGCTTCGTGCCCTTCTCGCCTAGGAATATTTGGACATAATTGGATCACTTCTACTGATTTGAAATTAGGAAGGTCCCTTTCAACAGAGTGGAAGAACTACAGAGAGCTTCTTCTTCACAGTGGCATTCAGCTAACTCAAAGACCAGATGTATTACATTGGCTTGGAGGAGATTGCGCAGGCAAAATCTCAGTTAAAACTGCATACGAGGTCATAGAAGAAAAAAAAATCCTTTTCTGATTAGTGGCTGGAGAGATATTATCTAGAGAGGTGGATGTCCATTAAAACTCAAGATTTTCAGTTGGCTTCTTGAGGAGAACAAACTACCACTTTGGAAAAACTTGCAACGCAGAGGATTTGAAGGTTCGAGCATCTGTTATCTATGTAAAAATAATTCAGAATCGAACTTACACCTCTTTGTTGGATGTGACTTCACTTGTGGTGTTTGGAACAGAGTTTAGCACAATTTAAATTTCACCGGTAGATGGCAGGGGGATTCCATATTCGAATGTTTTAAAAAATGGATGCAACAATTTTCTCCTTTTCCTCTATTACCGGTCTTTCTTTGCTGGTTAATTTGGTTAGAGAGGAACCTTGTTTTATTTGAGAATGGAACACCTTCTATTTAGAGGGTATCTTACAGAACCCTTTCCTTTCTGCGAGACTTATGTTCAGAGAAAATCCACAAGAAATATAGAAGACAGATGTTGCTAGATGTTTCCAGAGCTCCCACAGATTGGTCTGATAATGTGGTCACTGGATGGTTTGATGAGGCAGCTTTAATGTCAGGTCAGAGCTGTGGTGCGGGAGGTGTTATTAAGACAACATATCACAAAACTTACAAATGGTTATTTAACTGTGGTCCAGGGACCAATACTAGAGCAGAGTTACTCGGAGCTTGGGCTCTTCTCACTCTGGTTGTCAGGCTGGATTTATCAGAGATTTCAATATATGGTGACTCCAAGATAATCATTGATTGGCTTTATGATAAGGGTCAGTTGTAGGTTCACAACTTAGAGGGCTGGAAGGAGAGAATTCACGAATTACTCAACAAATTTCACTCCATTTTCTTTCATCATATTTATCGTGAATACAATTCAATAGAAAACACTCTATCAAAACAGGCTCCTCATTAGGCTCCAGGGAAAATTGTTTACTTCCAATGTGTGGGGAATCGTGAAGGCCCTCACTTGGCACTTGAACTATTTTAATTTTGTTTTGGTCCTGCTGGACTTTGTTTTTTGATGGTTTTGTTGTCTTTAGTTGATATGAGATTGCTATCTATGTCACTGTATATCTTGGATTCTATACATCCAAGTTGTTACTTATTGTATCCTTTTCCTCAAGATGACTAGTATATGTTATCATTTTACTCTTCTTCAGATGCCTTCGTGCTTTTATTCCGAGGCTTTCTTGTGTAGAACTTTTTATATTTTCTATATGAATATAAAGTGAAATTTTTTGTAGAAAAAAAAAGTATAAGTGGTTGAAAAGTGGATAAGATTCATGTTCCTAATTAAACTTGAAACACCAAACCAAAACCTATTTGAAATTACTAAAAGAAAACTTTTGAAATACAATTTTGAAATACAATTGTAAGAGCCTCCCATTAATCTTGGGAACAATATAGACAAAATAATGTACCCAACCTTGAATCTAGCCATAAAAAATATTTTTACAATATTCATGTTTATTGATTTCCCAACATTTAATAAAAAAGCTATGTACTAACTAAACTTACAACTTATATATATATATAAACCCAGTATAAAACGTAAAGGAATTTGAAATGTTCAACTAATTTTTAATTAAGTTATGAATGTAAATGTTATAAATAATACATATCAAATTTTCAAATCCAACCCAAAATGTCAAGTATACAATGTATAACTAAAAAATAAATAAACATTGAATATGTCAAATGAACCAATGTTTAAAAAATGAAGAAACAAATAATACTACATAAATATTTTACACCAACAATCCTATTAACCTTTACACTAACAATCCTATTAACCTTTACACTAACAATCCTATTAACCTTTTAAAATAATATCAAGTGATCCATATGGAGGATATGCAAAGATTTTCCAACAAGGAAATGCAAGTTCTTTGTTCAATTCACTTTGCATAAGATGTCATCATTGAGACTCTGTTAATTATGTGAATATTAAATAACATAACATCACGATTGCAACAAGAATAACCTTATACAAAAAATGATATCCTTTAGGTTAAAATCCAATAGCTCTATAATTCCATAGTACCATGTCATCCTAGGAATTCTAGAGTACTGTGTCATCCTAGGAAAATGAATAATTCTTAGACATAATGCAAAGTAAAGAAATAAACATAAATGTGTGGTTATCGTAGAGGTTTGTTACTTGCTTTTTTGTAGAATCACCTAAAATTTCCACGAGAATATTGTCGATATATAAAATTTGGAAAGTGGTTTGCATCTCTTGTATGTTGGCCCTTGACCAAGTTTTGTGGAACACTTGGTCATATTTGATCGTTTTTGGACATCGACACCCTGTCAAAGATGGAGCGCCAGGTGAAGCAGAGATCACAAGATCTCAGCCCACTTTTGGGGCCCTTTTAGGGTTTTGGGTTTTAATGTAATGGGAAAGGGATGTCGGCCCATGGGTTTACCCATGTTTAGGCCTATGTTGTAAAGTATAAATAAGTAGCTAGGAAATGTAAGAAGAGTCGATGGCTTAGTGCTAGTAATTAGATCGGTGTGATCGAATGTAAATTATCTGTGCATGATTGTAAGAGGCTTTCAGAGCTGAGTGCAAGTGTTTTAAGTGTTGAGTACATGGATTGTAAGAAGGCTCTGTGCTAGATCTACTCAGGGAAGGAGGATCTGGCGAGGTGCACGCAGATCTCCTATCCTATGCGGAGTACAATTAAGCTCTGTGTTGTAATCAGATTGACCAGAGCTAATAAAGAAGAAGAAGGATTTGTGGATGTAGCCCCAGAGTGGGGGTGAACCATGTAAACCTGTGTGTCATGCTTTGTGTTGTTGCTTCCTTGTGTTTTCACTATCTTGCGAAGTGCTCTACCATGATTAGATAGATTTGCTTATGCTTTTTGATTCACTAGATGTATATGAATAGTATATATGATGTGTATGAGGATGCTTAGTGCTGATCTACAAGATCTAATACGTTTTGATGTTGCTAAGCACTAAAATATCTTATATCTAAGCAAGTACTACGATATTATGTCTTATCTGCGAAGTACAATAAGGGTGAATAAGTGACGAATGGACGATGATAAGTGCTCTATAAAGGATATAATCACATGTCTGTGTCCCAGCTAAGGTTGCAGACACCCGAGTCTTGCAACCACCCCTACCTCTACCTCGAGTGGGACTTCATCTGCTTCGTCGGTGTTGCCGAAAGGGTTGATAGTTAGGGCTTTGTTGGTGCGCTCTTGAGCGTTGAACCCTGGGTCTGCCCCTGTGCCAACAAATGGTTCTGTTGCCGGGACCTAAAACTATGATTGTTGGGAACTGAGGAAGAAGAAACTTTGTGCAAAAGAAATCTCTGTGCATAGATCTGTTACCCTAGTGCACAGATTTTTACTCGACCTGTGAAGCTTTGTGCCAGGAATAAGGTCATATCTTAAGAAAGGAAGATCAAATCCGAAGAAAAGAAGCGAGATCTAAACACTCTGTGCTCTAAGAAAAGTAAAAGTGGAAATTTTTGAAAGAAAGAAGTCAGATTTGCAGAAAAGAGGTAAGATTTGTAAGCTTTGTGCTCTAATAAAGGTAAGAATAGTCAGAAGTTTTTAGATCTGAAAGATTTATGCTCTGAAGAAGTAGGATAAGTGAAAAAAAATTGTTTCTAAAGCATGGATCTAGGTATGCTTGATAGATTTTGTCCTAGCTTCAAAGCTAGGGAATTAATAGATGAAAGAAAGTTTGATATGAATAGATTTGATAAGTATAATGATAGATATGCTATACCTATGCATAGAAAGAATGTCTGGACTAACAAGTGGATGCAGAATCCTAGAAAGAGCTTTGTGCAGGATAGCTACCATGATCCCGGTGTGCATTACAGAAGAAGTTGGGGAACATTTAAATGAAAGAGAGGGTTAACCATCTGTTATAGTTGCAGAAGACCGGGACATCTTGCTAAGGAATGCCCTGGTGAAAGACCTAGTTGTCTATGTTGCTAAGCTTTGGACCATGAAGTGTTGGATTGCCCTAGAATGATTGCTAAGCTTGAAAGAATGAATCTAAATGAAGAAAACCCTAAGGCAGATCTTGAAATAGTAGAAACTTAGAAGGAATCAGAAAAGATATTGGTCCAGATGAAAGACACCTTGAATGATCACCGACATGTTAGGCTATCAGAGATATTCAAAGAAAAGCAGCAAGTCGAAGCAAGAATAGGGGACTTTGACATTGATTGTATTCTTGATGAAGAAACACAAGTGAACATTATGCCAGAAAGAACTTGGGAAACTATAGGAAAGCCTGCCATGATCCCTTCCCTAGGAGGGACAAGTTTATTCAGAGGAAATCTAGTAGACCTATGTGGAAGGCTCGCTCGGATACCTATGACTGTCAATGGAACTTCGACAAAATAAGACTTTGAGATTACTAAATTTGTTGAAGGCAGCGCCCCATGTTAGAAAAATAGGACCGTGGAGCAATAAAATAAAACAATTGTAGAAACAAAACACAGAAGATACACAATACAAGAGAGACACAGATTTATGTAGTTCACCCAATGTGGGCTACGTCCACCAAATAAATTGCCAGGTCCTTCCTTTATTATTATCCAGCATATGAAGGGATACAACCTACAACAAACCCACTGTAACTTCCTCTTATTTCTCTCACAGTCTCCTATCTCAGAATAAAATATTCACCATCAACCATAGTCGCAATACATTTCCCTCATAAAAGAGTGTTGCCTTCTAGGGGAAAAAACCCTAACATAATCTCTATCGTTAGATTTGCGACCTTATAATGAATAGTCCAGATTTACAATGAAATTACAATATACATTTACAAGGCAGTTTTTCCTTTGGGGGCTTCGCCCCCGAACCTTCCAGACGGGGGGGATAGGCCCCCCAGATGCAGCAGAGGGGTACCCCCCCTATGCACTCCCCTGCGTGGAAGAGTGTACATACTTCTGGGGTGTAAATACTTCATGGGGTATAAACATGGCTGAAAGTAAAAGACCTCTGAATCAAGAAGATAATCAGGCTCCACAACCAATAATCTCCCACTTGGAGACTGATCTCAACAACTCCACCACTGTTGTATATGTTGAACATTGAACCTTCTTGGACCTAGAAAATTTCTCATCTTCATCTTCATTCTTGAAGACCAACTGAAACTGAGCAGAAACTCAGTTTTTCCCTGGTTACTCCCTTTGTTAACATGTCTGCAGGATTCTGGCTAGTGTGTATCTTTTCCAACTTCAAATGTTCATCTTCCAAGATGGATCGTATGAAATGGTACCTCAACTATATATGCTTAGTATTTAAATGTTAGGTTGAGTTCTTTGCAAGATGAATTGCACTCTCACTGTCACAGTACAACCTGTTATTCTCCTGCTTCTTTCCCAATTCCTCCATACACCTTTGTAACCAAATCATCTCTTTACTAACCTCTATAGCAGCAACATACTCTACCTCTGTTATTGAAAGTGAAACAACCTTTTGCAGTTTCAAAATCCAACTTACTGTTGTTCCACCTATAGTAAAAACATACCCTGTGGTGCTCCTCCTGCTGTCTTTATCACTTGCCATATCTGAATCAACATATCCCTGTAGAAAAGTGTCTAAACCTACAAAACATAATGCATGAGTAGTAGTACCTCTCAAATACCTGAGAATCCACTTTACTACCTCCCAATGTTCTTTACCTGGATTGTTCATATACTCTCTCACAACTCCCACTGCATGTGCATTATCTGGTCTTGTGCAAACCATTGCATACATCAAGCTGCCAATTGTTGATGAATAAGGGACCCTAGACATGTATTCTATCTCCTCCTGTGTATTGGGACACATTTCCTTAGTTAATTTGAAATGGTTGGCCAAAGGTGTACTAACTGGTTTTGCATTCTGCATTCTAAACCTCTCCAACACCTTCTCTGTGTACTCACCCTCAGACAATGTAAATTTTTTATTTTTCCTGTCTCTTGTTATTCTTGTGCCAAGGATTTTCTTTACAGCACCCAAATCCTTCATCACAAATGAATTGGCTAATTTCTTCTTGAGCATATTTATATCCTACATATTAGACCCTGCAACAAGCATGTCATCTACATACAATAGCAAGATAACATAGCTTCCATTTTCTAGCCTTTTAAAATAAACACAGTGATCAGAATGACACCTACTATAACCATGTTCTGCCATAAACCTATCAAACTTCAAATACCACTACCTTGGAGCTTGCTTTAGGCCATACAAGCTCTTCTTCAACCTGCATACCAAATTCTCCTTCCCTTTGACCTCATACCCCTGTGGCTACTGCATATAAATCTCTTCCTCCAAAT
>ML785716.1:369198-382487 GCA_009831015.1 Picea engelmannii
GCGTACTGTCCTCAAAAGAGTGATTTTGAGAAACTGACAAGTGTAACTTTCTTCATGAAAATGATCTTAAAGAAGAGCTAGATCTTCTATCACCATGTCATTATCATGTCATCATCTTGATAACCAAAAATGAGGATAACAGACATTAGAAGCACAACTCCAAGAAGCAAAGCAGCATGTAGATATGCTACAGGCACAACTAATGGCCTTGACCCCAGTTGAAAGAATGAAGTGATTTCTAGAACAACGCACCACCCAACAACAGGTACACATGCTGCAAAGTAAAGTGATGGAAGTCTCTCAATGACTTCAACCACTCTAAGAGAAAGCATACCAATTGTTCACTAAAGTTGAGAGCCAGGCAACCGAGCTTGAACAGGTGGTCATCACTACAGAACAACGCATGGAAGGACCAGTACTGAGCAAGATGCTATCGTACTGCAGCAGGTCGAAGTAGCTCGAGACATTCAAAGAGGAGCTGATCAGACCAGAGTGACTTGGGACGAGTCACAGGTGAGTGTTGGGGGCCTGTCGGCCCTTGATCAAGTTTTGTGGAACACTTAGTCATATTTGACCGTTTTTTGACATTGACACCTTGTCAAAGATGGAGCCCCAAGAAAAGCAGAGATCATGGGATCTCAGCCCACTTTTGGGTCCCTTTTAGGGTTTTGGGTTAGTGTAATGGGAAAGGGATGTCATCCCATGGGTTTACCCATGTTTAGGCCTATGTTGTAAAGTATAAATAAGTAGCTAGGAAATGTAAGAAGAGTTGATGGCTTAGTGCTAGTAATTAGATCTATGTGATCGAATGTAAATGCTCTGTGCATGATTGTAAGAGGCTTGCAGAGCTGAGTGCAAGTGTTGTAAGTGCTGAGTGCATGGATTGTAAGAAGGCTTTGTGCTAGATCTACTCAGGGAAGGAGGATCTGGCGAGGTGCGATCATATCTCATGTCCTATGCGGAGTACAGTTAAGCTATGTGTTGTAACCAGATTGACCAAAGCTAATAAAGAAGAAGAAGACTTTGTGGGCGTAGCCCCAGGGTGGGGGTGAACCACGTAAACCTATGTATCATGCTTTGTGTTGTTGCTTCCTTGTGTTTTCACTATCTTGCTAAGTGTTATGCCATGATTAGATAGATTTGCTTATGCTTTGTGATTCACTAGATGTATATGAATAGTATATCTGATGTGTATGAGGATGCTTAGTGCTAATCTACAGGATCTAATATGTTTTGTTGTTGCTAAGCACTGAAATAGCTTATATCTGAGCAAGTACTGCAATGTTTTGTCTTATCTGTGAAGTACAATAAGGGTGAATAAGTGACAAATGAACAATGATAAGTGCTCTGTAAAGGATATAATCACAAATCTATGTCCCAGCTAAGGTTGCAGACACCTGAGTCTTACAACCACCCCTGCCTCTACCTTGGGTGAGACTTCATCTGCTTCGCAGGTGTTGTCGAAAGGGTCGGTAGTTAGGGCTTTGTTGGTGTGCTCTTAATTTTTGAACCCTGGGTCTGCCCTTGTGCCAACATTGCATGACAATCTTGGAGATTTATTTAGTAATATTGTGACAGACACCAAAAAAATTGTTGTTCTTGGAAATATTGATAGATGTCTCAGTCTTGATAATAAAAAACTCAAATTACATAACATCATGATTGTAGTGACCATAACCTTATATGAGAATCGATTACCCTTATGTTAAAATCCAACACCTCTATAATTCCAAAGTACTCATCCAAGGAAAAGGATTAATTTTTGGACATAGTGCAAAGTAAAGCAATAAGCATAAATTTGTGGTTATGGCATAGCCTTGCTGCTTGGTTTTTGTAGCATCACCAACAATTTCCATGAGAATATTATTGATATCTAAAACTTGGGAAGAGGTTTACATATCTTGCATACAAATCTTGGAGATTCATTTAGTACGATTGTGATAGATACCACAAAAATTGTTGTTCTTAGCAGTCTCGATAGGTGCTCCACTCTCGATACTAAAAAAACCCAAATTTCAAATGTTTAGCTTTGAATTGTGGTTGCAAAGGATGTTTTCCTTCTTCTACCTATCCACTCAATGGAGGAAAATCTTGGGTCTATTTTTATACATTGCATCACCCGTTTGTGCAACAAGAGTATCCAACATAAAGTAGATTTTCTATATTTATGGGCATGCTCAATGTCTATGAATGCATGAACCCTGATCTTTGATCTCAATCCAACTGCATCCTAGATTATTTTTTAACCCGTTATATTTTAACATTTCTCTTACCTTTCATACATTCTCCCACCTTCCAACAGAAACATAGATGTTTGCAAGAAACACATAAATTCCAACATTTTTAGGGTCTAGCTCAAGAATATTTTTTAGCAGATGTTTTTCCAACTCTATGTTACAATGAGATTTGCAGGCAACGAGTAAAGTCCACCATACCTCACTATAAGGTTATACTGGCATGGTAGAGCAATTGCGTGAGTGGAGATTTTTTGGTTGCACCTAGGGTGGAGCATTGTGCTTACATGGTTGATCTTCTTGGTCATTGTTTAAATATTCACTCCAATCTTCAAAATTGTTATGGAGATAGCCTTACCTCTTCATGGATGTGTACATTTTTATACATATATATGTAATGTCATCGGATGGGTTATAACTTTTTAAAAACAAAATGGTTTAACTATTGAGTAAAATATCTACGACTTTACCCATTCAGTGAAAATGTACATAGAACATAAGATATCATAATGGTTTTATATATGTGAGAAAATATTTAGTCAAATGTTGCCCTATACATTGGACAACTTCATGCATAATCTTTATTTTAATCTCCACCAAAACACAACCATTATAGATTGTGTCTATAATGGACATCTTGAAGATGTGGACATCTAATGCCATGTAAAACGTGATCACTAGAGTGGATACAATCATGGTTACATTGAGTATTCATATGATCACATGCAAGGGCCAAAGTTATATACAAAATAATACAGGAACAACTGTTTCATTTGTTATATGGAGAATTTATTTTTGTCTATTTCAAGTATTTAGATCAAGTTTTAGTTATGAATGTTGCATATAATTTTTACAAAATATTATTAAATGATCTTGATTTTTCTATAAGTTAATTGTGTGATATTATTAATACTAATTTTTATGTGATATTTTCTGAAAAATATTCATAATTATATAATATTATTATTAATTTTTTTCTTATTAAAAAATAACATAATTTTTTTTATTTTATTAAAATAAAAATATTTTAAAAATAATTACATAATTCAATAAAATATATTATATATATATATGATTATTTAAAACATAAAAGAATTTGAAATTTTCTATTAATTTTTTGAATTAAGTTGTGAATGTAACTGCTATAAATAATACATATCAAATTTTCAAATAAAACCCAAAAACAATTAAGTTGTGAATGTAAATGCTATGAATAATACATTACATGTATTACCCCCCAAAGCCCAAATTACATGTAAATGCTATAAATAATAAATGGTAATAATATCAAATTTTCAAATAAAGCCCAAAAAGCCATTATATGTATTACCACCCATATATTACCACTACATGTATTACCACCCATCCGTCTCGTCAATGCTGTACATTACTCTTTCGACTGTGAATGAACAAAAAAAGGGCAATCCAGAAAATGTGATTGGTATCTCAGAGTTGATAAAAACTTGTAAAACTAGATTGGTATCCAGAGTCGATAAAAACTTTCAGAGTATATTCAATTGGATTTTGGTATCCCTCTAATTCTACTAAATTCATATTTTAAATCTCTACACAGATTCTGGGTTTCTGAATTCATAACCCAAATCTCAAAAAAAATTGTAAGAAGAAATAATTTCGCTATTTCCAACGAAATTGACAAGACTGCCGTGACTTCTCCAAGGCGATCAAAATATCCGACGCGGACGCCCTGTTTGTGAAACAAATCCGACGAGGAAAAAGGGTGGAGATCCATGGTTTGAGAAATACCGCTGCCGCAAATCCCTTTTTGGTCCCGTTTCTCCTTTCGGTAATAACTTTCTCAAATGCACCCCCTCTCAAGCGGGGCAACATCCCTCCCGCTATATGGATGCTCCAGCTTCCCCTGAGCACAAAATAACCACGTTTCGACAATCGGACGGGTAAGATCTACGGTCCGAAAAAGAGACATGTGTCGACGATCAGACAGTACAGATCTACGGTCAGAAAAGAGCAACGTGTCGACGATCGGATGGAAAATATCTATGGCCAGAAATAGGCCACGTGTCAACGAGCAGATGGTCTAGATCTAGAGTTTTAAAATTGCCACTTGTCAATAATCGGACTGCCCAGATCTATGGCCAGTACGGAGACACATGTTCAAGATCGGACGGCTTAGATCTACGGCCAGAAGTATGCCACGTGTCGAAAATCTGATGGCCAAGATCTACGACCAAAATAGGGCCACGTGGCGAATATCGGACGGCCTAGATCTATGGCCAGAAGGATGCCACGTGTCGAAAATCTGATGGCCAAGATTTACAACCAAAATAGGGCCACGTGGCGAATATCGGACGGCCTAGATCTACAGTCAAGATAGTGCCACGTGTCGAACATCGGACGGATTAGATCTACAGCCAGGAAGGGGCCACATGTCGAACATCAGATGGCTCAGATCTACGGTCTGGAGATGAACACGTGTCAAAAATCGTACGGCCCAGATCTATGGCATGGAGAGCACCACGTGTCCACTATAGGACATCCCAAATCTACGGCCGTGAAAGTGCCACATGTCGACAATTGGATGGCCCAGATCTACGGTCTGGACAGGGCTACGTGTCGACAATCGGACGGCCAAGTTTTCATTCCGTACGACGAAAATGGTACGGAACTGCACCTTCTGACTCCACGTGGCACAGATCTGACGGGTACAGTGACACGGATCCTACCGCCTGCCAAGAGACACGTGGAACAGATCCTATGGCCTGGAAGCCGATCTGACGGCCGCTGTGGTGGTTGTTTTCTGTTTGCTGCTACGAAGGGCGGTCTTTGTTGTGCTGGTCATTTCCTGTTTGCTGCTTCGAAGGGCGGCCTTTTTCCGACCATAGCAGAACACCTTCTTGGCAAAGCTGGACGGACCCTTCACAAAGGCAATCGCACAAGGGCAACAACATATGCAGACCTCGCCTCTGCAGCTTATATTGTTCTTCTCATCACTGTGTCTACTGTTGCTCTTGTTCTTGTTCGCCGGATTTTGCTTTGATTTCGACGCCCGGCTCCTCATGGGGTTAGGGCTCTCCAAGCTCGACCAGGTCGGGATTCGAACACGTGATGTCCCGTGGGTTGGCCTGGGACGACGACGAGCTGCATTGCTTCGGACTTCCAATTTCATTTAGTTGCTGACATTGCCATCAAGATTAATTTTATTTGTGTGTAATTAATGCTTGGGATGCATTTGGATTAATATGTGTTTTGGTAAGGCTGGAGGGCCGTTCTATCCCTTACCACTCGGCCGCAGGGACAACCTTACTTTCGCCAATTTATCGACCACTCTCGCCAATTTTCCATCCCCATCCTCCAATGTAACGGGGCTTATCAGTGTTTTGGGCTTTTGGGCTTGAATTTCACAGATCTGGTGGCCCTCTCAGGTATCAACAACTTTCCCTTTTCTTTTCTATTCTTTGGGGGGTTGGCAATAAACTCTGTGTATTGATTTGGGTGCAACTATTATTATTGGCAAAAGCAACTGCTCCTCCTTCGACAACAGACTATATAACTGGAGGACGAGAGCCGAAGACAGTGAATGTACCAAGCCGATGGCGCCTTATTGCCCTATGCAAAATATTTTATTTATTTTTAATATTATAATTTAATTTTCAATTAATCAATGAAATATTTATAATATACATTTTTCTTAATTAAATTATATTTTCTTTTATTTCCGTTTAACTTGTTTTTATAGAAGATATGAGTAGTATTTATGGATGAATGCACATGGAGCTTGTTAAAAAAAGAAAAGGATAAAGATTAAATTATATTTTAACATATTTATTATTATGACTTTTTTTTTAATAAAAAAAACTTTCATTTTAATAGATTAAATTAATGATTTAATTTAATTTAATTTTTTTTTATAAAATATTTAATTTATTGTAAATTATTATTAAAATTATAGAACATATTTCAATTTTTTAAATGCTATTATAAATATTATGTTAATGTGAGGATATTGTGTCATATTGAGCTATATATAAATAATTTATAATACATCTATAATGTGTATTTGTATGTAGTTTGTACATATTTTGAATGTGAAACTTAACATCAAGGTCTAAATGAAAAAGAATGACAAAAGTCACAAACTTCAATTTAAATCTCATATATAGATGTCATATTGAAATATCACTCACTTGTAACAAATGTTCAATATAATATATAATTTATAAATTAGTTTTTTTATTAGTCTTTAATTTGCTAGGAATTATAGTTTTTGGTACAAAGTCAAAATAATGTAACTTTGTATAGTGTTTGCATATTTCTCCAATATTTTATGAATTGTTTTCCTAAAATTAAAATGCTTTTTTATTAATTTTTTAAATATATATTCTTGTTTTCTTATTGGTTTAATGGATACTAATGGGACTAAATAACCCTAGTGGAGGACATTATTTTTCAATTATTTGTTAAATCTTCAAAATTGATTTTAAAAATATGAAAAAACAAAATTTAACATTGGTCAAAAATTAAGTGCAGTTAATTCTCTAACATAGGGTATTAACACATGTCGTTGGACCTGATTATTGAATCAAGAAAGTAATTGATTGATTCAAAGAATGACATGATGCACTCAAACTTTGCTACACCACCTAATCGCTCTGGCGAAATTCTCCATAGCCATGCTAGGCACTTTTTGTTAAAAACTTGGTATGCTCGTTTAACCATAGACAATGTTACTCAATTGTTACCCAACCATAGGCACTTACACATATCACCCCCAAGAACAGTAACCTTTACTTAAACAGATTTTGACAAGTCCTTTGTAGAACCAACAGATAAACCCTAGCACAACTGCTAGTTTAACCAGAGATACCAACACAGTTGCAACAACAACACAACACCAAGAGAGAATACATTTTACCAAGAGAAGTGCACAAGAGAGAGATACCAGAAAGACTAAGCAAGGAGAGACTTCACCACTATAACTGTTGTGTCACCTTCCTTAGACTTGGGCCTCCTTCTATGTCACCACTACAGGTGCTACAACTGTTGCTCCTCAAACCTGCACCTTCGCTGAGTGAGTGACTGTGTTCAAATGAGGAGCACCTAGCCTCTATTTATACTAGTCTTCCAAGGTGTCTTTTCATGTGGGTTTGACCTCACTTTCTAGAGCTTTCTATTACTTCACTATTAATCTTCTTGGGTCGACTCCTCTTCTAGGGTATTTCCACATCTATTCAATGGTTCTTCCAGAATATTTTACTCAAGTACAAAGGTTATACTAGAGGTTAATACCTCCCGCAACTACCAAAACATCAACACTACCTCTTAGCTAGGGAGGTATTAACTATGATGTTCTTCAAGTAATGGTCTCAATCACAACCATCCATATCACATGGCATGGGAAAGACTTAGATGGTCTTGCAAACTAGTCTACTGGTAGCATCACCATAGCCACACAGGCTATCTCATGATCAAACAGATCATGTCACAAGTATCACCATCATAGCCAAACAAGCTATGTCATAGTCACACACAGACTATCTGATGAATTGATACATCACAATTACCATCATAGCCATATATTAGCTATGTCATAATCATGCATCAACTATCTGATGGTCATGTCACATTCATGCATTCGGGGCCTCATCAACACATGTAGCATCTCTCTAGTGGGTACATCCTCATAGTCCTTTCGGATCTTATGGGTCTCCATGTCCTTTCGTACCTTATGTCATTACAAGACTTCATCTAACTCACGCAGAACAAGGAAGCTATCACATATGTCCATCTCACATAGAATCTAGACAATTAGCCTCGAAGCTAACCCTTCTAGTTGGCACACCAGGCATCTAGTCCATAGTGACCAAGCATCTAACCACAAGGATTAGGCGATATAATACGCACACACTACCCATCTAGCCCAGGGATAAGAAACACCTCTGACCACACTCATGGTTGGCCCTCCAACTTGAAAAGCTGAGAAACTTCCATCCCCAAAGGCTCAACACACCGCTGACCCTGTGCGAGGTCATGTTGACTGGTGCCACAGTTAGTAACGTGCCCGTGAATGACTATCCATTGTTTCCACACCTTGTAAGCTACTGCTCCCTAGAATCACATATGTAACTCATCACTCCCTCTTACAAGGGAATTCCTTCTGGACCACGCCAAGCTTTTCACTAAAATACTCCAACTTTATCTTCGACGATGGCTTGATCAACACATCAGCTATCTACTCATCTTTAGCAACATACTGGAGCTTCATTGCTCCCTTTTGTACCATGTCTCGGATATAATGGTACTTGATCTCGATGTGCTTTGACTTGTCATGAAACATTGGGTTCTTTAACAACTTTATGCAACTTTGGTTGTCATAAAAGATACAAGTCACCTCCAACTCGAGATCAAACAACCTTGTAAGTAACTTCCAAAGCCACACAACTTAGCAACTAGCTAAACACGATGCTATATATTCTTCCTCGATCGTACTAAGTGCCACACTAGTCTTCTTCCTATTGAGCCACAAGATCATGGTTGATCCCAAACTAAAGAAACATCCTGAAGTACTCTTCCAATATGCGACACTACTGGCCAATCTGAATCAACATAGCCTTGTAGTCTTATCCCATGATCTAAAACATATCCAAGTCCATAGTCAACTGTACTTTTCAAGTAACTCAATACGTGTTTTTACTACATCAAGTAAACACGTCTTGGTTCAACCATATACTGACTCAATGTGTTTACCGCAAAACATATATTTGGCCTTGTGTTCATCAAATACATCAACAAACCAATCATCTATCTATACAAGGTGGAATCAACTGTCTCTGAAGATGTATCACTCAATAACTTCAATTTGTCACCATTGGTGTAAGCATGGTTTTACAATCCATCATTCCAAATCTCTTCAGGATTTCTACAATATCTTTTCTTTGGTTAAGGAAAATCTCATCCAGTTTTTTCCATACCTCTAGACCTGAGAAATAATGCATCATACCCAGGTCTTTCATCTCGAACTTTGTAGCAAGCTTCCTCTTACTCTCAATGATAAGATTCTCATCTCCTATTAGAAGAAGGTCATCCACATATAATAATAATATCACTGGTCCACCATCCACAACCTTGTAGTAAAGGTTGGAATCTTCTTTACTCTTGGTAAAGCCCAAGCTCATCATAAAGTTGTCAATTATATCGTACCATGCCCTGGGTGCTTGTTTCAATCCATACAAGGCTTTCTTCAACCTACACACATGTGTCTGCATGTCATGTGTCTTGAAACCTTGTGGCTTCTCCACATACACTTCCTCTTCTACTACACCATTAAAAAAAGTTGTCTTCATCTCCATATGGTGTACCTTCCATTTCATTACTGCAATTATCCCAAGTATAACTCTAATCGAGTGTATCTTTCCACGGGAGAAGATGTCTCCTCATAATATATTCCTTCTTTCTGAAGAGAAACTACGAGCCACAAACCTTGCTTTCTATTTCTCGATACTATCATCAGCGGAATTCTTTGTCTTATAGATCCATTTTGAACTCACCATTGTCTTCTCTTTTGGTCTTGGAACCACATCCCAAACATTATTCTTCATAATGGACTAGTACTCCTCAATCATGGAATCCTTCCATACTTTCTTCTCTATAGGCCATTCATAACAGGTAGGCTCTGCATCAATGATATCACTTAGCAATTCCATGTAGCTAGAATATGGTCGTGGTTTCTTACTTTCTCCAAAAGTTCTGTCTGTATCACCATACTTCTCTGCATCCTGAATAATTTCCCGAGCCCAAGATGGTATTCTCTTATTTGTAATCATCTCTCGGGGTGGATCTATAGGTCTTTGTGGCTCTGCCATATCATGATCTTCTAGAACATACTCTTCTAGTACAACACCATTACTTGTATCTGTATATGAAAATATAGGAGCTTCAGGCTCCTCATCATGGACCTCATCTGTATGATTCTTCCTCGATCTATTGAAGGTTGTGTCCTCGTCGAAGTTAACATCTCTGCTAGTCTCAACATACCTTTGATCGGGAATGTAGACTCTATATTCCTTCGATGTCTCACTATATCCAACAAATATACCCTTGTTTCCTTAAGGATCTACATTCGATCTCTTATCCTTGGGATCATGCACATATACTGGACAACCAAATATCCTCAGGTGGTTGACCTCTAGCTTTTCTCCTATAAACATTTATTCTGCTTTCTTGCTCCCAAGTACTCGATGGGGACTTATGTTCTACACATATTCAACGATCTGGGCTGCTTATACCCATAGATTCAAAGGTAATTCTTGATCACAAATCATAGCCTTCACTGCTTCCATTATCATCCAATTCTTTCTTTCTACTGCATCATTTTGCTGAGGATTGAAGGGAGTAGTGAGCTCCCTCTTAATCCCAAATTCTCTGTAGAATTCTTTGAAGTCATTTGATGTGAACTCTTCTCCATTATCTAACCTCAAAATCTTTATCTTCTTTTCATAAAGATTTTCTACAGGGGCTTTGAATTCCTTGAACTTGTTGAATAGTTCACTTTTTGTTTTCAAGAAATAAATCCAAGTTTTGTGTGAGAAATCATCAATAAATGAAACATAATATACATACCCACTAATTGAAGTGGTTGTCATCGGTCCACACATGTCTAAGTGCATGATGTCCAAAATTTCTTTGGCCTTGTTGTCACTGCTTGGAAACAAAATCTTCACATTCTTTCCTTGTGCACATCCCTTGCATATACCATCATGATTCACCTGAATCTCTGGAAAGCATGTCACCATCTTTCTCATGATCGGTAATGCTTTGTAATGTATGTGAGTAAGTATTATATGTCATAGATCACTCGAATTTATTGTACTATGAACTAATGTTGAATCTGAGTGTCCTTTTAATTGGTATAGACCTCCTTCTTGAACACCAATCACAATAGCATCATCAATAGACTTTCCTCTTGGCCACATAAGAACTTCACCATCAATGAAGGAAACTCTAAATCCTTTCTCATCCAATGCTGAAATAGAAAGGATATTCTTCTTCAAACCATGCACATACAAAACATCTTTCATTTTCATAGGTTTTTTGGAATCCTGATAAAATTTTGGTATGCTCATTTAACCATATAAAATGTCAAATCATTGTCACCCAACCATAGGCATTCACTATGCCACCCCCACGAACACTAACCATTTCTTAGATAGAATGATTCTCAAAAGTCCACACTAGAACCAATAGATAAACCCTAGCCACAATATTGTTGCAGCAGTAGTATAATAACCATACAAAGATAGTGTACCTTACACCAAGAGGACCACAAGAGAGATACCTGAAAGACTGCTACATTATTCCTCCAAACTTGCACCCTCTCCAGGTGTAGTTGTAGCTCTCCAAACTTGCGCCCTAGATGCCACTATAGTTCCTCCTTATACTTTCACACTGGCTAAGTGAGTGAGAGTACAAAAGAGCTAACGCGTCACCTTATTTATACTTAATCTGCCAATGCAATTTTCCCACGGGGTCGACCTGTCTTTTCTAGCAAATATAATTTACTTTGACTTTTTCTGGCAGGGTTGACTTCTCTTCATGGGTTTCTAATTTATTTATTATTATTCTCCTTGAGTCGACTTCTCTTCTAGGGTTTTCACACATATGTTCAATGGTTCTCTTACTTCTAGAATAATCTAATATAAGTACAAAGGTTATACTTGGAGGTTAATATCTCCCGCGGCTACCAAAACATCAACACTCCCTTCTAGATAGGGAGGTATTAACTAAGATGTTCTTCATGTAATGGTATCAAATACATCCATCCCTGTCACATGGCATGGGCAAGACTCACATGGTCTTGTAGACCAATCTACATGTAACATCACCATAACCACATAGGCTATCTCATTTTCAAACAGATCATGTCTCAAATAACATGGCCACACGACCATCTCATGATCAAAAAGATCATGTAACAAGTAGCATAGCCACACAAGATATCTCATGATCAAACAAATCATGTCACAAGTATCACCATCATAGACGCATAGGCTATGGAATATGAATTTGAGCCAATTTACATAGAATTGCACTACTACCCAATCGAAGCGAAGTCTGGGCAACTACAACTTGCCAACTAACACAAAATATGACATCTAGTTCATAAAGAACTAGTAACTCTCCATCTCACACTAAATCTGGCATCTAGTTCATAAAGAACTAGTAACTCGTCAACTCACACAAAATCTAACATCTAGTTCATAAAGAACTAGTACCTTGCTAGCTCAAACAAAATTTGGCATCCAGTTCCTAAAGAACTAGTAACTAGCCAGCTCACATAGAATTTGGCATCTAGTTCATACATAACTTGTAACCTCTAGTTGGCACACTAGGTAATTGGTCCACAACAACTAGGCATCTAATTAGAAGGATTAGGTGATGTAGTGAACACACACAACCCATCTAGCCCAAGGCTAGGAAACACCTCCAACCACACAGGTTGGCCCACTAAGTTTTGACTTTGAAATTATCTACAAAAAAGGAAAACATAATGTTGTGGTAGATTCCCTTTCAAGGAAAGAAGAAGAAGCAGAAGGTTCACTATGTGATATTTCTATCCCACAATTTTATTGGGTGGAAGAAGAAAGGATAGACTGGCAACAAGATCAAGAGGTATCAAATATCATTCAAAAACTACAAGAGGACCCTAGTTCATTAGATAATTTTGTATGGAAGAATGATTTTCTATGGTATCATGATCACCTATATTTATGTAAGAATTACCAACTCAGACAGAAGGTCCTTCTGGAATTGCACACTTCTCCTATATGAGGACATTCAAGGTTCTTAAAAACGTACCACACGACCAAGAAGGATTTTTTCTGGGAAGGTCTTAAAACTGGTGTTCAAAATTTTGTGTCTGAATGTGTGGTCTTCCAACAGAATTAGGGAGAGACAATCAAGACATTGGGTCTCCTAAAACCATTAGCTATACCAATTTAACATTGGGAAGAAGTTTCAATGGATTTTATTATAGGTTTACCCAAATCCAAAGGAAAAACTATCATCAGTAGTGGATCGACT
>ML785716.1:388211-437768 GCA_009831015.1 Picea engelmannii
ATGTTAATATTTTGTTTGATTCTGGTGCGGCAGATAGTTTCATTTCACCATCTGCATTAGAAAAGAGTGGGTTGGCAGCCTACGAGCACGATGACTTTAAACAAGTCGAGATGGATTCGGGGAAAAAACAAGAAGTAGGACCTAGTGTCGATAATTGTACAGTATACCTGGGAGTGTGCACTACCAGGTTGAAGGTATACGTCACTACTCTCGGGGCATATGACCTAATCATTGGAATGGATTGGTTAGCAGCTCACTGAGCTTTGGTAGATTGTTTCGCAAAGAGGGTGCTTTATGTCGATGATGAAGGAAGACCAGTAGAGATCCAAGGTGTACAGAGAAAAGTGTCGTTACGCTTTATATCAACTATGAAGGTTAAGCGATGCTTGAGGAAAGGGTGTCGACTTTATGTAGTGGAAGCAGTGAATGAAAGGAAGAGACCCTCATTGGATCAGTACCCGGTATTGTCAGAATTTCAGGATGTTTTTCCGAACGAGTTACCAGGATTACCTCCTGAGAGGGAGCTTGATTTTACCATTGAGCTAAAACCTGGTGCAGAACCAATTAACAAAACTCCGTATCGGATGACAGCGCCAGAACTTTGTGAGTTGCAAATGCAGTTGAAAGAGTTACTAGACTTAGGGCTAATAAGGCCCAGTGTTTCACCCTGGGGCGCACCGATAATTTTTGTAAAGAAGAAGGATGGATCCTTATGACTGTGTATAGACTACAAGGACTTGAACCATGCTACCGTGAAAAATAGGTACCCGATGCCACGAATAGATGACCTCTTCGATCAGATGAAAGGTGCAACCGTATTCTCAAAGATTGATTTGCGATCAGGGTATCATCAGTTAAGGATTAAGGAAGGTGATATCCCAAAAAATGCCTTTTGAACTCGGTTTGGACATTATGAGTTTGTTGTAGTACCTTTCGGATTGACCAATGCACTAGCAGTATTCATGAGCCTCATGAACGGCGTATTCCGGAAGTACTTAGACCGTTTTGTACAAGTCTTTTTAGATGACATCCTCATCTATTCCAAGAATGAAAGAGAACATGAGGAACGCTTGCAAATAATGTTGTCCTACCTTAGAGAGAACAAATTGTATGGGAATCTGTCGAAGTGTTCCTTCTTCCAGAAAGATATCCACTATTTAGGTCATATAATTTCTGGCAAAGGAATCTCTGTGGACCCAAAAAAGGTAAAGGCCATTATGGAGTGGCCAGTGCCAAAAAATGCCCATGAGGTGAGAATATTCATGGGGCTAGCATGTTATTATCAGAGATTTGTGGAAGGATTCTCCAAAATAGCGAAACCCATCACCACCTTGCAGCATAAGGGGGTCAGGTATGAATGGACAGAAGAGTGTGATAGTGCATTCATTGAGCTTAAGAGGTTACTAACTAGTGCGCCAATTCTACGAGTGTTGGATATGGAAAAGGACTTCACAGTCTGCACAGATGCCTTGAAGCAAGGGTTGGGGGCCGTGCTAATGCATGATGGAGGAGTGATAGCCTATGCGTCAAGGAAGTTGAAGAAACACGAAGAGTTATACACGACTCATGATTTAGAGTTGACAGTTGTAATGCTAGCTCTGAAAATTTGGAGGCACTATCTTGTGGGGCGAAACTTTGAGCTCAAAACAGACCATCAAAGTTTAAAACATCTCTTCACTCAAAGAGATATGAATGCCAGGCAAAGGCGATGGAGTGAGTTTATGAGTGAGTACGATTTTGGTATTTCGTACATCAAGAGAAAGGAAAATGTGGTCGCAGATGCCTTGAGTAGGAGACCACATATCTTCTCCTTGGTAACCTTAAAGGTCAATCTAAGGGAACATGTGTTGACACAACTCCAACAAGACAATTGGTATTTAAAGGTTACTTCAAACCTCCAGAGCGGGAGGCAGTTAGATCCAAAATATGAAGGATATAGTCTGGAAACAAACAGACTGTTAAGATATTGAGGAAGGATGTACATCCCTGAGAATGGGGATATTCGAAGCATCATACTGAAGGAAGCCCATAGAGCACTTTATTGTGCGCATCCGGGTGTGAAGAATATGTACACAGATATGAGGAAGCTCTTCTTTTGGGTAGGCATGAAGCGCGATGTAGTCCATTTCGTCGCCAAATTCCTAGAGTCTCAACAAGTGAAAGCCGACCACCATCACCCGGTGGCCCTCCTACTACCACATGATGTCCCTATGTCCAAGTGGGAAGTCATCTCTATGGATTTTGTTGTGGGGTTGTCGCTCACATCTCATAGACACAATGTCATTCTTGTGATAGTGGATAAGTTAACCAAGAGTGCTCATTTTATTCCAGTTAGAGACACTTACGATGTCACTGATGTGTCATGTGTGTTTGTAAGCGAGGTCATCCGTTTGCACGGGATACCTAAGAAGATCATTTCAGATAGGGACTCCAAATTCACTTCTAGGTTTTGGACAAGTTTACAGTCAGCGTTAGGGACTCCGTTGAACTTAAGAACAACTTATCATCCTGAAACAGATGGGAAAACTGAGAGAGTAAATCAAGTCATGGAAGACATTCTTAGGATGTATGTCATGGATAATCAAACCCAGTGGGAGAAGTACCTACCTTTGGTAGAGTTTACCTACAATAACAGTTATCATAGCTCCATCGGAATGCGACCCTACGAAGCTTTGTATGGGAGGCCATGCAGAACTCCATTGAGTTGGGATAGACTAGAAGACCGAGTAACAGTTGGGCTAGAATTGATTCAAGAAATGGAGGAACAGGTGATTCAGATTAGGCAGAGACTAAAGGAAGCACAGGATAGGTAGAAAAGCTATGCGGATACACACAGGACCGATCGAAGTTATGAAGTGGGAGACAAGGTTTTCATTCGTATCAGGCCTAATAAGAGTACCATATGGTTCAGGAAGGGGACAAAGTTGTCACCTTGATTTATAGGACCATTCAGGATCCAAGAGAAAATTGAACCTGTTGCATATCGTCTCGTATTGCCACCCCACTTGCATAAAACTCATAATGTATTTCATGTATTTGTTTTACGTCATTATGTTGTTGATGAATCACATAAACTAAACTGGAAGGAATTGCAGGTATCGGATGTGGGAACCCTCACGGTAGAACCGTTATGCATATTGGACCGTAGAGTCCGACAACTCAGGAACCGTCTGGTAGACCAAGTTAAGGTTCAATGGGACAAGTATAGTCTAGGATCTGCTACTTGGGAAGACGTCGAGACACTACGGCAAGACTAAACCTCACTTGTTTGACCACCTTGAGAACATGTTTCTCGAAGGTTGGGTGTATGTAACACCACCTTTTGACTTAGACAACCAGGATTATCTGAGGCCTATATACTTTATTTTCTAGACACAATGAAACTATTAAGTGATACACTTAAACTTTAAATGTATAAACTTTTATGAATGATTAAATGTTGTCGATGATGATGTATGTAATGCGATCTATTATGTGAATGTAAATTTTACAAATGTTTAAATGGTATTGATGATGATGTGTATGATGCAACATATTATGAGATCTATTTCTAACTGGAAAACTTTGATGTTAATTTATCGGTACAGGGATACCAAATTGAAATGATGATAGTATGCAATTACATGATGATAATGCATAGAAATGTATGAGTTTTGTGTTACAGACTAATCTGCAGGTTATGGGCTATGAAATAGCCAAAGGATAAAGATGAATATTGTATGTGAAATTATATTGGTTTGGATGCATTGCTATGATATGTGGACCAGTGCATGATTTCAGGTGATGACACTGCCCAAAACCGAATAAACGATGACAAAACCTCCAGCAACACAGTGCCATTGTATGTTCCATTGTAGGGTGTGGACCCTAGTTATGATTAGGAGGGGTGGAGGCATTTCCCACCGTGTATCCTCCAAAACCTGAAGTCATGGGAGGATGGTGTTAGTTCATGCTCCCCAAGACATGTGATGATGACTGTCAGATGCCTTCTAGGGAAGCTTGGTCGAGGTAGCGACACTTCCTCTTACGGGTTCTATTTGGAGTTAGGTCAATATAGTTGACGCTCCAAGATAGTCTAGCATAGGAAGGATAGGAATGGAGATGGAAGTAGGTTAGGGAGGAAGGATGAGTAATAATAGTTGAGAAGGTATGGAGATATGTCTTGTGGTGGAATTTAATGTTTCCCCTTAAAAAAAAAAGAGAAATGTGTATATATGAATATTCATTATTACGTAACTAAACCACAATTGTTAAAATAAATTGTTGAATCGGATAATAGTAATTAAAGGATTTCTCAAACAATTGATTGGTTTGTTGTCTTTTATAAAAGACTAGTCTTGCTGACTAGATTGGATGCATACATAAATTACTAAAGGATGATAGTTTTGATTATTAGTACATGCACGAGACTTGTATGTACTAGCTACACATGCATTTCTTGTATATATACACTAGTATGTATGCGTTTTCTTGACTTACTTACTGATAATGTCGGTTACTTGTTATGAATGTGTGAACCATGTTTCTTTTCTTTTGTACCATAAGATACCTTAACTTTGGGACAAAGTTTCCTGAAGGGTGGGTGTATGTAACGACCCTGCTTAAATAGATGTATAGGATTATTAATTATAATTAATTTAATAATCTAAATGTCCTAAAAGTTAGCTAAACAATAATTATTTCTTAAATAACATTAACTAATTATTTATTATTAATTACTTGTTCATGACTGTCAAGGATTAATTAATTATTAATTGACTCATTAATTAATTAAGTAAAGAATTAAAGGGGGTTAATAAATTATATTGTTAAATTAAAGATTACCTATTCGGGAAGGGATAGGACATTAAATATAAGGATACAATAATGAATAATGGGATAAGGGGCATTAACTATGAAAGGATAAGATAATTAATAAATGGATAAGGAAAGTAATGAAGGAGGGGGAAGTCGGTGAAGGGGCAATATGACGGGGAGAGCCTTACGGTGGAAGGCATTCTTTTACGAAGGAGGCATTACCATTCTAGGGGAATTTGAGGGGAGGTTTCTCTTGGATTTCACAGAGGAGAGTTGAGTTCTGTAGTCGGATTGGATCAGTACATGCACCGGTTTGCTGGAGGTTTTGGGCACGGGGGCCAGGATATCCATATGATATCCTGGAGCTAGGATGTTGTCCTAGTTGGTAGGGTGGAACAAGGTTTGGGCAATGTTTACACAGTTCAGCAACGGTCAACAAGGCAAGTGGAAAGCAGAGGGTTAGCATCAGACCAAGGTAATTTAAATTAAGTATTTGTTTTATTTCTGTTATGGAATCATTATTCGTTATGATAAATTTATATGCATATGTGCTGAGTTTATAAGAAATTACTGAGTTACTGAAATCAAGTAGATATTATTGTTACAGTTTATGTTTGATTAATTATTTGATGTTAAATTAAAATGGACACTACAGGCAACCCTATTTTATGAGGGAATTCTATTGTGGCTATGTATTATCATGAATATTGTATTCTTAGAGAGGATGCTTTGAGAGAAAGAAGAGGAAGTTACAACAAGTGTTTTGTAGGTTGTATCCCTTCATTTGTTGAATAATAAAAAGGAAGGACTTGGGAATTTCTCTGGTGGACGTAGCCCAAACTAGGTGAACCACATATATCTATGTCTCTATTGTATTGTGTATCTTCTGTGTTTTATTTCCGCATTTGTTTTATTTTATTTCTCCACGATCCTATTTTTCTAACAACTAGTATCAGAGCGAAAGGTAACTCGCAGGAAAAGAGGGTTCCTGGTTCGAGTGGGAGAAATGGCGAAAGATGGAAAGTTTAGGGTTGAGAAATTTAATGGCCAAAACTACCAGTTATGGAGATGCAGATGGCTGATTATTTATATTAGAAGGATCTATTCCTACCATTGGGAGAAATATAAAATAAGTCGATGACCATGAAGGATGAAGAATGGGAGGTTCTTGATAGAAAGGCACTAGGAATGATACGATTGAGCCTGGCAACGTCGATGGATTTCAATATTTCAAAAGAAAAGACAATGAAGGTATTTCTAATGAGGTGATTATTTAATATGAAAATGTCATAAGGTGGGTCTTGTTAGCACTAGAAGTCACATTCAGATTGCATAGAAGGTAATCCCAATACCCATCATTTTGTGTAAGTGTAATTGAGTTTTAAGAGGTCAAATGGAGAGGACACAATGAAAATAGTGTTCTAACTCAGAAATCTGGACTAGCATGCATAAGAAATTGAGGTCTGGAATCAACTTCGGTTAGTAAGTTGGAGTAAGGGTGAATAGAGGGAAGACTTTGGTGAGGAGAGTGTAGAGGTTTGCAGCAGACATTAGGTCTTCCAACAGCCTAAGGAAGAAAAACTTAAATGCGAGATCCTCTTGAATTCAAATCTCAAGGAAACTAAAAGAAATTATAACATCACTATAATCAAACATTCATCATAATACAATTACAAAAATTCATGTGAATCAGTCATTCATGAACTCTCTCAGTATCAGAGGTAAATAAGATGGAGCAAGAAAGTTGACTTAGATTAACCAAGATGTCTGAAGAAAAAAAATACATAACCAGAGAACCAGTGTTCTTCATAAAAATATTACAATAGCAGGGAGCCTAGCTCAACCATTCGACCTTAAAAAAATATCAAAACTTCTTATATATATATTAAAATGCTACAACCACCAGGAATGTGATCAAATCACTACCTTCAAAGCCTTCAGTCGACGTCCACTCTGTCAGGTTGTGCAAACCTCATTATGTCAAACACGAGTCATGCATAGTTATGTGCTTTACAAGAAAAATTGCCCATATGGAATCTTTAGATCATAAGTGTGACTTCATGGCTTCTCTTTGCAACGTTTCCCATTTATGGGATGAGGCGAGGTCTCAACTGTTGCCCACAATATTCAATAACTATCTTCATTGGGATTAGGACTGGGCCTGACACCTATAATTGTTCTCAGATGGTGCCAATGACTTCTGCGAGTCCATCCTGATGCATCAAGGCTATGAATGGTCTTTGTCTGTGACCATTGTGAGATTTGCAGATGGAATTTTGATAGCTTATGCGCAGGGGTGACGTGGAGTGAGGTGCTTGGTGAAAAATTGCATGGCCTGACGAGTGAGCGACGACCATGTGGAAGGAAGCGATTGGGGGAGTGGAGGTTGGGACGAGGTTGCGGTGGCAAGGGAAATGCAAAGGTAGCAAAGGAACAAGGGAGGTGTGATAAGCGGGGAGGAAGTGATGTGCAAGGGAGAGTGGAACGTGAGTGGGACAGATGTTGGGAGGGTGCTTTAGCTGCTTAGGCCTCCAATCTTTTTGTTTTCCCTGTGGAAATCATGGGCAGAATGCCACATGATTTACACCATAATGTTGTTGAGGGTAAACCTCAATTTCTATCTGATTCTTAAGAAACAATATGCAGCTTCTTTTTTTAACATATAGGCTCCATGGGGGATAGAGACCTCCATGTGAGGCTCTAAGAACTCCTTTTGCAGTTTCAGTGCCTTAGTATTGGGTTGTGGATTCACTTATAAAAACCAAAATAAAAATAAAAATGATATTTATAATGACATGGGAAGCCACTTATGGCTTAAGTAAAAAACTTCTTCAGAAAATGCCCATTTACAGGTTTACCAAAAACTTCAGCATTCTCCAAATCCTGCAACTTGTAAGTGTTATTTGAAAAAATGTCAGAAATTTTGAAGGGGTCGATCCATAAGGCCTCAAACTTACCATGCTTGCCTTTATCTCGCTTAGGTTCATCCCACTTGAGTACTAGATCTCCCAACTGGAAATCCTCTTTGTTCACCTTCTTTTCAAAGGCCCACTTGATCTTCCGTTGATGATCATATGCTTTGTCTAGTAGTTTCTCCCTCGTCTTCTACTCTTCTACTAGCTGATGTATTCTCCTAATCATATCATTTGGTTCTCCCTGGTAGTCTTGGAAGAATTTCACCACAGGTAAGGCAAGATGAGGAGGAAAAATTGCTTCAACTCCATATACAGGCTGGAAATGAGAGATACCGATATATCTCTTTGTTGTCACTCTGTCAACCCATAAAAAAAAATTAAGCTTTGAATCCCATGCCTTATTCTTGTCTTCTAACAATATTTTGATGATCTTAATAAGGCTCTTGTTAGAGGACTCTGCCAGTCCATTCCCTTGGGGGATAGTAAGTAGAGTGAATCAATGTGATTCCAAACTATTCACAAAACTTAATCAATGGTTCGGATTTGAAAGATGCATCATTATCAGTGACAATTCTGTTTCGACAACCAAATCTTTCCATAATATCTTCAAGAAACCCAATCATTACCTTGTGAGAAGAATTTCTTGTGGGGATGGCCTCTATCCACTTATTAAAGTAATCTGTGGTAGTCAAGATCCATCTACGTTGACCACTTGAAGCAGGGTGAATTTCCCCAATAAAATCTAGGCCCCACTGCTGAAAGGGTCCTGAAGCTACTACAGGCTTCAGTGGAAAAGACTTGAGTTTATTCTTTATAGAGAATTTCTGACACTTAACACAGGCCCTGATCTTAGCACAAACATCATTGAAGAGACTAGGCCAAAAATAACCAGCCCTGAGAATCTTATAGGCTGTGGTTCTCCAGAAGTGATGCCCCCCACATAAATTGTCATGAAAATCATACATAATCTTTTAGGCTTCCTATGGGTCTAGACATCTCAAAAGCACTCCTAAAGGGTCTTTCCAATATAAAAATTGATCAATCAAACAATATTTAATTGATTTGAGCTTCAAATCTCTTACCTTGCTCTTTCACATGCCATCAAGAGGTTGTAACTTCTGTAGGAAAAATATAATGTCTTTGTACCAAGTGCATCCTGCCAACAGGGGTGTGACTTTAGGATCTTCATCAGAGAAATCAACTTGTTGATTCTCTGAACAACTTTTGATGAAATTTACCCCCAAGGATTTTTAATTAGATTCAACCAATGACCTAGCTAAACCTTGACCTTTAACCAATTTGGTGGGCTTTATTTCAAGATCAAATTCAATGATTTTGGAAATCCACTTGCTCCTTCTTCCATCTATGTCAGGATGAAAGATGATCTCCTTCACAGAGGCTAAAGGGACATATGCAATGAATTTTGAATGTAGCACATAAATTATGAAAGATTTGAGATCTTTAACCAAAGCATAGGCCTGTTTTTTCATGATGTCATACTTTATTTTAGCATCTCCCAGTGCCCTACTGAAAAAGGAAATGGGATGCTTTAACCCTTCGGCATTTTTCTACAATAAAACAGCTGCTACTGTGTCAAATGAAGCAAAAGAGAAAATCAAAGACTCCTTGGAGTAGTTAGGACTGATGAGCACAAGTGATTCAGTCAAGGCCTTCTTTATTTGGTCAAAATATTTATGATATTCAGAAATCCATTTGATTTCATTTCCTTTCCTCAACATGGTCGTGATAAACTTCACCAACTCAACAAAATTTGAAACAAACCTTCTCAAAAAATTAATTTTCCCCAAGGAAGAATGAACTTCTTTCTTGGATATAGGGAGTGACAAAGTTTGGATAGCCTCTACCCTACTTGGATCAATCCTTACCCCCTCAGCTGACACAATGTGCCCCAACAATTTCCCCTCTTTCATGGAAAATAATGACTTTTTTGGATTTAAAGAGAGACCAAAATTTTTGCATTTCCAAAAGACCCTTTTCAAATGGTCATGATGTTCTTTATCAAATTGTGAGAACATTGTTATGTCATCCAAATATATGACCACAAACTTGTCTTGTTCCCCAATAAATGTTATGTCCATGGCTCGCTAAAAAGTTTCCCCTACGTTCATCAGACCAAAGGGCATCTTAGCGTACATGAATGTTCCCCAATGGGTAGTGAAGGTTGTCTTATCTCTGTCTTCAGGAAAGACAAAGATCTGATTGTAGATAGAAAATCCATCAATCATGGACATCCTAGATGCACCTATTACTCTCCGTAATATGTGCTACATATTTGGCAGGGGGTAAATGTCCTTCTTAGAGCTTCTGTTTAGGTTCCTGAAATCGACACAAAGTCCAATTTCTCCATTCTTATTTCTCACTGGGACCAAGTTGACCCATTCAGAATACCTCAAAGGGATGATAATTTGGGCATACAAAATATTTTTCACCTCTTTCTCCATGATAGGCAGCAACGTAGGATTTATTTGTCTCAATTTCTACCTAAATGGTTTGGCCTCTTCCTTCAATGGTATCTTATGTTTAATGACACTTGTTTCATATGTTATGAGATATTCATATGTCCAGAAAAACACACGAGCAAATTCTTTTAACAGCTCTGCATATTCATCCCTTTGTTCCCTTGACAAGCTTCTTGACAACTTGACAAATTTTGGGTCCTTCTCTGTGCCAATATTGCACTCAGTTAAATCAGCATCATCAGTTGAGCCTTTAAATTTTACTACCACATCATTCCCATCAAACAATCTGTCCAAAGGAACTAGTCCCTTTGGAATGTGTTTGGTAGGCAGCTGAACAATATGGTAATTAGAAATTTTATTTTAAAATACATCAACATGAGGGTTAATTTCAAAATCATGATCTTGATCAATATGTAATGCAGAGAACTGATCAACAGACTCAAGAATTTTTTTGATCTCAAGATCATCCTCAAACACCTTCCAATTCTGGACATTGTCAGATATAGAGGGTGTATATTTCACCTCTATATCATACTTGAGTTTAGGTGGTAGTGGGACTCAGAAATAGCTTGCTAAAACAACCAAAGAATTGACCATGGTATTCTCCTCTCTTTGAATAAATGAAATGTTGAAAGCCAAGAAGAAACTATCAACTAGGTCCCACACTTCGTTTCTGTAAGCTCTGAGCCTAGGATGCTTAGCTTGATAAATATTTTTTATCTGATGAAAAATTAGCTCTGCATCTCCAAATATTGATAGATCTTCTATCCCCATGTCCTTTGCAGCCCTTAAACCTAAAACAAGAGCTTCATACTCTGCCACATGTTGGTAGCTTCAAATTATAATTTGTAGGACAAGGGTATGGTCTCTTTACACGATGAAACAAAGACTACTACAACACCAACACCTTCCTTAGAAGAGGCTCCATCAAAGAACATCTTCCAAACAGGGGTAGTTGGAGGAGGGATTTCACAAAAAGTAATGGACTGTTTTTTGATTTCAAGAGGAGGTTCAGCAGTATCAATCGACTGCAATATGTTGGATCCCAAATTAGTGTCAAAAGAAAAAATAGGATGGTTGGTGGGGTTTTCTTCATCAATGATGACGTATGTGAGTTACGCTTCCCTGTAGAGTCTCCTTTGTTCACCCATGAATACAGGAATGGTGGCGTATGAAAGATCCATTTGCAAGGTTCCCCCCAATCTCTGTATCCAAGATATAGATAGGAGCATCCCAAACTTAGGGGCAACATAAACCACTACGATATCCATGACCAAGCTCTTCATTGGCAGCTAGAACAGAGAAACGACCAGGTATTTGATAACCCCAAGTCACTTCACCTTCTTGGAGTCGAAAGAATACAGGTCGTGGTAGGTTTTTGTCACCTCCAACCCTAACTCTTGCATGACAATCTTAAGCATAAGATTGTGAGATGCCCTTGAATCCATTAAGAATTTATGTAGCACCTTATCATGGATTTTCAATGAAGTGTAGAAGGGAGGGGAGGATTCATCTCTATCCTCCACCAAAGGCCCTAATATGAAAATTGGTCTTTCATCTTGGAGGTTAACTTAGTCTGTGGAATGAGATGAAGGTTTAGGATGCAACATTTTGGAGAGGTACCTTTTGAAGTCTTCATGCTTGACCAGCTCTGAAATGGGTACAGGGATTCTAATCCTTTGAATTTCATGCTCAAATTTGAAAGAGGAGGGGGCCTTTAGAATTTATCTCACTTCTTGAACATGACTTTTGACCATTGGTGGGGGCTCTGTGCCTTCTTTTCCTTGCTTCGGTCTGCAATATATTTAGCAGGTTTTTTTTCTCTGGTAGGTTGATCACGGATGTCATATTTCCCTTCTTTCTGTTTGGACCTCAGATTATATCTGTTGGGAGTGTGGATGGCCTCTTCCCCTTTACTCAACTCATTCAATTGATTTATCATGAGGGCCTCTTTGTATGCAGACTGAGTTAAATGAGGGGGAAAATAGGTATCTCCAAGGCAATGGATCTCAGGATCAATATCTTCTTCTTCTTCTTCTTCATCAGTAACCAGGTTATTTTGGAGAGGAGTTTGGATTTTCTGATCATCTCTGTCCCTGTTTCTATGATCTCTTTGGACGGTCTGAGGGGCATTTGTAGGTCTCCTAAAGTTACCTCTGTTATCAGCATTTTGTGTATTTCTATAGGTCTGTCTTGCTTCAAGTTTTACCTTCTCCATATCAGCGGAAAAATATTTTACTAATTTGGTAACCTCATCAACTTGAGGGTGGGCAGCAGAGGAACTAGAGGTTGAAGTTTCATACCTCACCTTTCTTCTGTCTCTATCAGCCTTACTCCTAAGCTTGTCAACCACTAATATATTGGATTCTTCTTCAAGGGTTGCATCTTGCATATGAACTAAGGAGGTAGCTCTTCTTTCTCTCAACAAGAGGCAAAAATCAGGGTCAAAAGCACTAGCATAAGTCATCTTAGCAGAGGTTTATGTAGGTTTAATTTCAGTGGGAATATTTTTATACATCTTATTAAATATTTTCGAGAAGTCTGAAACAAATTCCCCTTATTCTCTCTTAAGTGCCCTGAATTCTGTAATATAATAAAGGAGATTTTTTTTATTCCCCCAATTTCTTAAGAATGAATCATCCATAGCAACAATCCCATCAATAGATCTAGGAGGCAAGTCCTTAAACCAATCCCTAGCATCACCATCAAGGCTCTGTACAAAAATTCTCATCCACACATCTTCATTTTCGATGGCCTTAATCTTTGAAAATCTATAAAAGGATGCAAGGTGCTCTTCTGCAGTCGCGTCTCCCTCCCCTGTGAACTGGGACATGTACTTAACGTATTTTGTGGCTAGGAGAGCATTCATAGGCTGAGGTAAAACCAAAGGGGTGTATCTAGCAACCAATATCTTATCCATATTGTTCATAGGAGGATTAGCACCTGCCATTTGGACGTGAACTGGAGGAAAACCAAGAGGAGATGGAGTTCAGACAGGTGAGACTGGGGCTGTGCTTCTGGGAGAAAAAGGAAAAGGATAAGCATTAGGAGATAAAGATGAGGGGCTAGAGGTAACATAGGTTTCCCCTTCTGTAATTGCAACAACTCTAATAGGAGGAGGAGTAGGAAAGTCTTCTAAGGTCAAAGCGCTCTCCTTCCACTTCACAAATTTGGGGGAGAAAGGGGTGTCAAAGATCTCTCCTTCCAAACCAAGAATAGGAGGGAAGAAATCGACAGGAAAACTCCCAAAAGTTAAATTTCTTGAAACTCCAACAGTTTGTATAATAGGAGAATCAGAAACAGTTACTGGAGTTTGTAAAGAGGGATTATGAAAATTATCAAAAAAACTTGGTACAGTAGTAGAGGTACCTTTTTGAGCGATCTTTCCCTTTCTAATAATTTCCTCTAGGTCAGCGTCTGATGTTGCTAGAGGAAACAGTGAAGTGGACCTCGTATGTTTGTCTTTAGGAGCCAGAAATGAAACAGTGGAGTCGCCAAGTGCAAGTTGCAATATTCAATGGCACTGATATCTAATGCACCTTTAGAATCATAGTTTCTTTGTCATTCTATCCCAGGGAAATGTCTTCAATTTGTTCCCCAGCAACAACGCCATAAATGTTAGCACTAGAAGTCACCTTCAAATTGCATAGAAGGTAATCCCAGTACCCATCAGTTTGTGTAAGTGTAATTGAGTTTTAAGAGGTCAAATGGAGATGAATCAATGAAAATAACGTTCTAACTCAGAAATATCGACTTGCATGCATAAGCAATTGAGGTATGGAATAAACTTCGGTCAGTAAGTTGGAGTAAGGGTGAATAGAGGGAAGACTTTGGTGAGGAGAGTGTAGAGGTAATTTGTGGCAATCAGGTCTTCCAACAGCCTAAGGAGGAAAAACTTAAACACAAGATCCTCTTGAATTCAAATCTCAAGGAAACTAAAAGAAATTATAACAACACTATAATCAAACATTCATCATAATGCAGTTACAACAATTCATGTGAATCAGTCATTCATGAAATCTCTCAGTATCAGAGGAAAATAATATGGAGCAATAAAGATGACTTATATTAACCAAGATGTCTCAAAAACACATACATAACTAGAGAACCAGTGTTCTTCATAAAAATATTACAATAGCAGGGAGCCTAGCTCAACCATTCGACCTTAACAAAATATCAAAACTGCCTATATATAAAAATGTTGCAACCACCAGGAATGTGATCATATCACTGCCTTCAAATCCTCCAGTCGACGCCCGCTCTGTCAGGTTGTGAAGACCTCATTATGTCAGATGTGAGCCATGCATAGTTATGTTCTTTACAGGAAAAAATGCCCATAAGGAAGCTTCGGATAGAAGAAAGGATAGAATGGCAACAAGACAACTTGTAACCTCTAGTTGGCACACTAGGTAATTGGTCCACAACAACTAGGCATCTAATTAGAAGGATCAAGTGATGTATTGAACACACACAACCCATCTAGCCCAAGGCTAGGAAACACCTCCAACCACACAGGTTGGCCCACTAAGTTTTGACTTTGAAATTATCTACAAAAAAGGAAAAGATAATGTTGTGGTAGATTCCCTTTCAAGGAAAGAAGAAGAAGAAGCAGAAGGTTCACTATGTGATATTTCTATCCCACAATTTTATTGGGTGGAAGAAGAAAGGATAGAATGACAACAAGATCAAGAGGTATCAAATATCATTCAAAAACTACAAGAGGACCCTAGTTGATTAGATAATTTTGTATGGAAGAATGATTTTCTGTGGTATCATGATCACCTATATTTATGTAAAAATTCCCAACTCAGACAGAAGGTCCTTTTGGAATTTCACACTTCTCCTATATGAGGACATTCAGGATTCTTAAAACCATACCACACGACCAAGAAGGATTTTTTCTGGGAAGGTCTTAAAACTGGTGTTCAAAATTTTGTGTCTGAATGTGTGGTCTTCCAATAGAATTAGGGAGAGACAATCAAGACATTGGGTCTCCTAAAACCATTAGCTATACCAATTTAACATTGGGAAGAAGTTTCAATGGATTTTATTATAGGTTTACCCAAATCCAAAGGAAAAACTATCATCAGTAGTGGATCGACTAACAAAGTATGTCCATTTTTTCTCTCTTTCTCACCCTTTTAAATCAAGTACAATCCCATACAATCAAGTCTCCTTGGTTGTACGATCCCATACAATCAATTATAAGAACTTATATGCACCTTTCCTCACTGTAACCCATGTACATATGTGTTTTACTGCATTGTAGCACGCGTACACACATGTTTGTCCTCACGATGAAGTGTGTACATCTCCATAATTGATTTTGTGTCTCTGGTATACCAAATCTTCTTGTGGTTGCCCATGTCCTCTCTTCTCTATGAAATATACTGATACCTAGATGAAATTCCTTCTCCACCTATCCTAGATATCCTTGAGAAAAAATTCTTCTTTCCTCTCACTCTATAATGAAGAGTATGATCAAGTGTTTCCTCCTTCACCCTCTCCATGATTTTATAATATTGAGTTATGACCTAATCGTAATCTCCAAAGTGATTGACAACTGATAATAAATCTCACCTCACTTTAGATCAATGGCTAAGATTTATTTCACTAAAGCTAATAAATTTAGAATTTCATTAAATAAAACTCAACTAATTAATAAAATCACTTTATTTTAATAATTCCTTTAATTAAAGTAAATTACCAAGGTAGAAGTTTTTTGAAGACTTCAACATGTCTAGACACTTCAACCTATGTGGAAGTACATGAACGATTCTACAAACATGGCTAAGATTTATTTCACTAATGTTAATAACTTTAGATTTTGATTAAATAAAACTCAACTGATAAATAAAATCACATTACTTTAATAATTCCTTTAATTAAAGTAAATCACCAAGGTAGAAGTCTTTTGAAGACTTCCACATGTCTAGACACTTAAACCCATGTGGAAGTACATGTACGATTCTACAAACATCAACACTACCTCTTAGCGAGGAAGGTATTATGCACCACTCCAAGTTTGTCCCCAAAGAACACAAACTTCCCTTTAACCAAGGGTTTGGTCAAAATTTCTACAACCTACACATCTATGGAAATATTGTTGGTTGTGGAGCTTGCTTATCTCTCTGATTCAGAGGTATTTGTTTTTTAGCCTTTTTATACCCCATGAAGATTGTACACCCCGGAAGAATGTACACCCCTCCACATGGGGGGTTGTAGGGGGGCTTTCCACCCCTGTGGGGTCCGAGGGGCTCATCTCCCTAGCTAGGGATTCTGAGGGAAGCGTCCCCTGATGGGGGTTCAGGGGAGAAGCCCCCAAAGGAAAAAAATTCTTGTAAATGTATATTGTAAGTTCATAGTAAATATGGGCCATTCATTATAAGGTCGCAGATCTGACAGTCAAAGTTATGTTAGGGTTTTTTTCCTAGAAGGAAACCCTATTTTATGAGGGAATTCTATTGTGGCTATGTATTATCATGAATATTGTATTCTTAGAGAGGATGCTTTGAGAGAAAGAAGAGGAAGTTACAACAGATGTTTTGTAGGTTGTATCCCTTCATTTGTTGGATAATAAAAAGGAAGGACCTGGGAATTTCTCTGGTGGACGTAGCCCAAACTAGGTGAATCACATATATCTATGTCTCTATTGTATTGTGTATCTTCTGTGTTTTATTTCCGCATTTGTTTTATTTTATTTCTCAACAATCCTATTTTTATAACAACTAGTATCAGAGCGAAAGGTAACTCGCAGGAAAAGAGGGTTCCTGGTTTGAGTGGGAGAAATGGTGGAAGCTGGAAAGTTTAGGGTTGAGAAATTTAATGGCCAAAACTACCAGTTATGGAAGACGCAGATGGAAGATTATTTATATCAGAAGGATCTATTCCTACCATTGGGAGAAATATAAAATAAATTGACGACCATGAAGGACGAAGAATGGGAGGTTCTTAACAGAAAGGCACTAGGAATGATACGGTTGAGCCTAGCAGCGTCGATGGATTTCAATATTTCAAAAGAAAAGACAACGAAGGTATTTCTAATGAGGTGATTATTTAATATGAAAATGTCATAAGGTGGGTCTTGTTAGCACTAGAAGTCACCTTCAGATTGCATATAAGGTAATCCCAGTACCCATCATTTTGTGTAAGTGTAATTAAGTTTTAAGAGGTCAAATGGAGAGGACTCAATGAAAATAGTGTTCTAACTTAGAAATTTGGACTAGCATGCATAAGAAATTGAGGTATGGAATCAACTTCGGTTAGTAAGTTGGAGTAAGGGTGAATAGAGGGAAGACTTTGGTGAGGAGAGTGTAGAGGTCTGCAGCGGACATCAGGTCTTCCAACAGCCTAAGGAAGAAAAACTTAAATGCAAGATCCTCTTGAATTCAAATCTCAAGGAAGCTAAAAGAAATTATAACATCACTATAATCAAACATTCATCATAATATAGTTACAAAAATTCTTGTGAATCAGTCATTCATGAACTCTCTCAGTATCAGAGGAAAATAAGATGGAGCAAGAAAGTTGATTTAGATTAACCAAGATGTCTCAAAAAAAAATACATAACCATAGAACCAGTGTTCTTCATAAAAATATTATAATAGCAGGGAGCCTAGCTCAACCATTCGACCTTAAAAAATATCAAAACTGCTTATATATACTAAAATGCTACAACCACCAGGAATGTGATCAAATCAATGCCTTCAAAGCCTTCAGTCGACACCCGATAGGGGGCGCTTGCGCCTTCATGGATACTCTCTACAATGTTTTCCATTTATGGGATGAGGCGAGGTCTCAACTATTTCCCACAATCTTCAATAATTGTCTTCATTAGGATTAGGACTGGGCCTGACACCCATAACTATTCTCAGATGGTGCCAATGACTTATTCGAGTCCATCATGATGCCTCGAGGCCATGAATGGTCTTTTTCTGTGACCAATGTGAGATTTGCAGGTGGCAGTTTGATAGCGTATGCGCAGGGGTGATGTGGAGCAAGGTGCTTGGCGAAAAATCGCATGGCCAAACAAGTGAGCGATGACCATGTGGAAGGAATTGATTGGGGGAGCGGAGGCTAGGACGAGGTTGCGGTGGCAAGGGAAAGACATAGGTGGTAGAGGAACAAGGGAGGTGTGATAGGTGGGGAGGAAGTGATGTGTAAGAGAAAGTGGAATGTGAGTGGGACAGATTTCGGGAGGGTGCTTGAGCTGCTTAGGCCTCCAATCTTTTTGTTTTACCTATGGAAATCATGGGCAGAATGCCACATCCTTAGACTTGGATTGAATCCTGTATGACATCTTACATATGCTCCTTAACAAATAGTAGGGAATATTCATTTCAAATTTACCAGTAAAATGCAGCAAAAGCCTTATATGGTACTGGTATAATGTGTTAAACCTCCCTTCACATGTAAAATATCTTTGGATGATCTTCAATATCCTTTCATACTATTCGATCAATCAACTCATTGGCACACCTTTAGAAAAATCATTGGCTTGATGTTCAGGCTTAAGGAGATCTTTGGCATAGGTTGAACTCAAAGCCATGGCTTTAAACCACTTTTCACCTGTGATAGGCATTCCTCTTGTAGCTAAAATAGAATCCTCGGTCACCTCAAATTCTAAATCTCCTACCTTGGTTCTCCTACCATCAAAATTTAATGCAAACTATCTTGTCACCTCTGGATGGCCTCTTTTCATATTCTGGAAGAAAGAGAGGCATCCCACTCTTTGAAAAACCTCTCTTTCCATGGGCTCTGTATAAAAAAGATGCATATACACAGGCTATGTTCTAACCACCTTTCCCCCTTTATGTGTCTTGTTCATCTGAGGAGTCTCCATATCTTAGAATGAGAGCTTCTTGTGGCTTATGGGGTAGTAATAACCAGGAGGACTTAAAAACGAGCTTCAAATGTACAAAGTTGACCTTTGAAACAGACTGGTGTTAGAAAGCCAAGGCTTGATTGTGGAAATCTCACCCCTAGATTTGTACAGGTATTGCAAGTTTAGACAATCAGGGGGAATTCTGTAATTGGCCCTTTGCAGCTGAGAAAAACGCTTAACTCGAAAATCAAGGGAAGCAGGGGAGACACAGAGTGGTTAAGCAACGCCTCTGGGTAGCGTGATGCGTATGCAGAGGATAGACTGTTCAGATGCTTGGAACCTCAATAGATATAGTAGGCCGATGTAATCAGACTTTGATACAAGCAATGAAGTTCACGGGTTTGAAAAGAGAGGAGACAAGGATATGGTGTGAAGATGAGTCTCTTACAACTATGCAAGCCCAATAAACCAAACTCTAAGCGCTAATTCTTTGTGAAAATTAATGTGCAGAGGAGGAAACATGGGATACCTGTGGAGTAAACACTTGTTTGAAGCTTTAGCGAGATCTCAGGATGGATTCACGAACATTTCAGCCTGGTCAGAACTGTGAGTTTGAGCAGTGAAACACTCTTGAATTTTCAAATCACAAACCATTATCAGGGCTCATAAATATGATATCTTGAAAGCATCTTTAACCAACTCCTGGCGCTGAAAACAAAGAACATGACATTAGTCATGATAATCATAACTCGTGGTGGAAACATGATGAATGGGAAAGGCGCTACAGAACTGCCTGATGAGTGGGCAACGCTCCAATTTAAAAAATGATTTGACAAGTAAGCAAGGACAACAAGTCATGCCCACGAGGTCATGAATAATGAGAATGGTGTGTCACATCAGCCTAATCGTGGGAGGGATCAATCCTAGTGACAAATCATGAAGGGGACCAAAAATTAAGTCATGAACTAAAAATGGTTCTAAGTCCAAAAATCAATTGAGGATCAAACATAAGTTATGACTCAATACTTTATTTATCTAAGGGGTCCTAACAATCATAAATTTTAAAGGGATGAAACTTAAAAATTTAAAATCTAAGGCTTACAAAAGGATAAAAACAAACTAAAAACCCAAGGCAATTTAGTGTGATAACAGAGGGTAAACCTCAATTTCTGTTTGATTCTTAAGAAACAGTATGCAGCTCCTTGTGTTAATAGGTCTATTGCAGATCATTTAAATGAATTTAATACGGTTACTAATCAACTAAGTTCTGTAAAAGTGGACTTTGATGATGAGGTCAAGGCTCTTCTAATCTTGTGCTCATCGCTAGAAAGTTGGAATGGCTTGGTCATGGTTGTAAGTAAATCTGTCTCTGGTTCAAACACTCTAAAATTTGATGATGTTGTTGGTGGTATCCTTAGCGAGGAAATGTGATGTAAAAGCATAGGTGAGACATCAGGTAATGCATTGACTGTGGAGAATAATAGTAGACAAAATGATAGAGGAAATGGCTCAGGGAACCTTGGGAATTCTAGGAAGGGCATATCCAAATCCATACTAGGAAAGATAGAGTGTTAGAATTGTGGGAAGAATGGACATATGAATAAAGACTGCAAATCTCCAAAGAAACAAAGAGATGGACAACGTGAAAAAAATCAGGAAGCAAATGTAATAGGTGATGTGTTACAAGATGTTTTGATTCTTTCTGTAGATAATATTTTTTAGTTTTGAGTAGTAGATTTAGGGGCTTCATTTCATGCCACACCCCATAGGAAACATTTTCTAGATTATGTTCAAGGTTCATTTGGATGATCATGCACCATGCAAAATTGTTGGAATGGGTAAGATACAATTAAAGCAAAAGAATGGAAACCAATAGTTGTTGAAAGAGGTAAGACATGTTCCACATCTAAGGAAAAATATAATTTCAACATGGAAGTTGGAAAGTGAAGGTTGTATATATATATTTACAGATAAGGCATGGAAGGTCACCAAAGGATCATTGGTGATAGCAAAATGAGAGAAGGTAAGTACATTTTATTTATGTACTGGTAATACTGGCTCTTTTATCTCTTTAGCTTCTGCATGAGTGGATACAACACTGTGGAATCATAGGCTTGGAAACATGAGTGAGAAGGGGATGCAGATGCTTCACAAAATAAATTTGTTTCCAGATCTTAAACAAATTGATTTGTATTTTTGGAGCATTGTGTTTATGGAAAGCATAAGAGAGTCAGATTTATCAGAGTCGAAAAAAATAAGAAGAGTGAAAGGTTATAGATTGTGCATACATATGTATGGGGACCAGATCAAGTATCATCTCTTGGTGGCTCTCATTATTATGCTACTTTTATTAATAATGCAACTAGAAAAACTTGGATTTATTGCATTCGAAAAAAATCTGATGTTTTTGATACTTTTAAGAAATGAAAAGCTTTAGTTGAGAATGAAACAGGAAAAAATCAGACAATGGAGGTGAATATTGCAACAAGGAGTTTGATGATTATTGTTCATACCATGGGACTCATAGAGAGAAGACAGTTTTAGTAACACCACAAGAAAATGGTGTGTCAGAAAGGATGAACATGACAATCATGGAGTGTGCAAGGAGTATGAGATTTCATGCAGGGTTTCCCTTATAGTTTTGGACAGATGTTGTAGATATTGTTGTTTACTTGATAAATAGAAGACCTTCAAGTTCTTTGTATGGTGGCATTCCAAAGGAGGCATGGACAGGGAAAAAGGTAAAATATTCATTTATGAAGACTTTCGATTGTGAAGCATTTGCCCATATTGATAAAGAAAATAGAACAAAACTTGAAGAAAAATCCAAGAAGTGTAACTTTATTGGCTATGGTGTTAATGATTTTGGTTATCGCTTATGGGAATATGAAAATCACAAAATCATTAGGAGTAGAGATGCCATATTCAATGAGAAGGTCATGTATAAAGATCAATTGCAAGGAAGGAAACAAGAAGAAGAAAAACTATAATACATAGTGCTTGATGAGATCACTGAAAATGAAATTCCAAAGGTACCAGAAAATAAAAATGTAGAACAATAGGAGAAACAGGTACCTCAAACTCCTGCAAGTGTTGTTAGAATATCTACCAGGTTAAGTAGATCTCCTGAACGATACTCTCCTTCATTGTATTATTTATTTTTGATTGATTCTGGTGAACCAGAAATTTATGAAGAGGCAATGCAAGTAGACACTAAAAGGAAGTGGGATCAAGGCATGCAAGAAGAAATTGATTCCTTGGTAAATAACCAGACTTGGGACTTGGTTCAGTTGCTTACAGATAAAATAGCGTTGCAGAATAAATGGGTTTATAGGTTGAAGGAAGAAGATGGAGGAAAAAAGTGGTACAAGGCTAAACTTATTGTAAAGGGGTTTGCACAAAAGAAAGGTATAGATTTTGATGAAATATTTTCTTTTGTTCTTAAAATGACTTCAATTAGGACTATTTTAAGTCTTGTGGAAATATAAGATTTTCATCTTGAACAATTAGATGTAAAAATAACTTTTCTCCATGGGGATTTGGAGGAAGAAATTTATATGCAACAACCACAGGGGTATGAGGTCAAAGAGAAGGAGAATTTGGTATGCAGGTTGAAAAAGAGATTGTATGGCCTAAAGAAAGCTCCAAGGCAATGGTATTTGAAGTTTGATAGGTTTATGACAGAACAAGGTTATAGTAGATGTCATTTTGATCATTGTGTTTATTTTAAAATGATAGAAAATGGAAGTTATATTATCTTGTTATTATATGTAGATGACATGCTTGTTGTAGGGTATAATATGCAGGGTATAAATGTGCTCAAGAAGAAATTAGTTAATTCATTTGTGATGAAGGATTTGGGTGTTGCAAAGAAAATCCTTGGCATGAGAATAAAAAGAGACAGGAAAAATCGCAAATTGACATTGACTCAAGGTGAGTACATAAAGAAGGTGTTGGAGAAGATTAGAATGCATAATGAAAAACCAGTTGTACACCTTTGGCCAACCATTTCAAATTAAATAAGGAAATGTGTCCCAAGACACATGAGAAGATAGAATACATGTCCAGGGTCCCTTATTCATCAGTAGTTGGCATCTTGATGTATTCAATGGTTTGCACAAGACCAGATATTGCACATGCAGTGGGAGTTGTGAGAAGGTATATGAACAATCCAGGTAAAGAACATTGGGAGACCCTAAAGTGGATTCTCGGGTTTTTGAGAGGTATTTCTACTCATGCATTATGTTTTAGAGGTTTAGACATTGTTCTAAGGGATATGTTTATTTATATATGGTAGGTGATAAAGATAGCAGGAGGAGCACCATAGGGTATTTTTTTACTGTAGGTGGAACAACAATCAGTTGGATTTTAAAACTACAAAAAGTTGTTGCACTTTCAACAATAGAAGCATAGTATGTTGTTGCTACAGAGGCTACTAAAGAAATGATTTGGTTACATAGGTTTACAAAGGAATTGAGAAAGAAGCAGGAGAATAACAGCTTGTATTGTGATAGTGAGAGTACCATTGATCTTGTAAAGAACTCAACCTTCCCTTCAAAGACTAAGAATAGATAGCTCAGGTATCATTTCATACGATCTGTCTTGTAAGATGGAAATTTGAAGTTGGAAAAGATACATACTAGCCAAAATCCTGCAGACATGTTAACAAAGGTAGTAACCAGGGAGAAAGTGAGTTTCTGCTCAATTTCAGTTGGCCTTCAAGAATGAAGGTGAAGACGAGAAATTTGTCAAGTCTAAGGTGGATCATATTCCAACATGTACAATAGAAGTGGAGGTGTTGTGATCAGTATCCAAGTGGGAGATTGTTGGTTGTGGAGCCTTCGTATCTTCCTAATTTAGAGGTCTTTGTTTTTCAGACATGTTTATACCCCATGAAGACTGTACACCCAGGAATATTGTACTCCCCTCACGTGGGGGGGGGGGGTCACAGGGGGGATTTCCCCCCTTGTGAGGTATGGGGGGCTCATCCCCCGGTCAAGGATTAGGGGGAGAATCCCCCGAAGGAAAAATTGAATTGTAAATGTGTATTGTAATTTCATAGTAAATATGGACCATTCATTATAAGGTCACAGATCCGACGATAGAAATTATGTTAGGGTTTTTTTCCCTAGAAGGTAACCCTATTTTATAAGGGAATTGTATTACGGATGTGTATTATCACGAATATTGAATTTTGAGAGAGGAGGTTGTGATAGAAAGAAGAGGAAGTTACAACTGGTGTGTTGTAGGTTGTATCACTTCATTTGCTGGATAATAAAAAGGTGAACCACGTATATCTGTGTCTCTATTGTATTATGTATCTTCTGTTTTTTATTTCCACATTTGTTTTATCTTATTGCTCCGTGATCCTGTTTTTCTAACAAATATATTGAAGCTTGACTTCTCCCTTTTGGATCTTGTCTCAAATGAAGTGATACATGATATCAATATGCTTAGACCTTTCATGGAATACTGGATTCTCATGGAGTTTGATACAACTTTGATTATCACAATATATCATCATAGACTCCAACTCTTGATCAGATAAACTTGCAAGCAATTTGCGAAGCCCAATGGATTCACAGCTAGCCATACTCACTGCCATATACTCTTCCTTCGCTGAAATAAATGCTTTAGAATTCTACTTCCTACTGAAGCATGTAATTACTATTGATTCCAAGCTGAAGCAACACCCCGGGGTGCTCTTCTTATCTACTACACTCCCTAGCCAATCTGAGCCTAAATATCCCTGCAAACTCATTGTCAGGAAATGTAAGGCACTTCCACACTAATTCTAGCAGTAGAGAAGAATATTTTAATCAAAAATGTAAATGAAACAAGCAATCACATAATACACCTAGATTTTACCTTGGAACCCTTAACAGGGAGAAACCAACATTCCTTTGAGCGTTTTGCTCTCTTTTTGTCTTATTCAATTAGAATAAAAGGTTACTTGCATAACCTTGGTCCACACCTAAGACAAAATCGACAGCATACCATGTTTCCTGCAAAAGAATAACCCTATAGCCAAATCGGATTACATATACATGACCAACAACCTATACCTACACATGCATTAACCTGGATAAGTGCATTACAACATTATCCTTTATGACCTTAAAACACACCTATTTATAGGATTTACAACAAGAAAAAACCTAAAGTTTGGCGCCCAAAAATAGTTACAGATCCATGCATATCATTGGCTACAAATCCCATAAATCCTGGGATTCTGTTACAGTCGACTCCAAGTCGGGTTACCAGTGGATCCTTCATTCGGTCTTTAGTCATTCGTCTCACATCTGCACTTTGACCTTTTTTATGTTGACTTGTCGCCATTGTCTTTGACTTATGCTTTACTGGGTCGAAATCCTCGACCTTCGACTTTTTGTCAATCCACCTCGACCTTCGACCATCAGTCGATCTACCTCGACTCGAATTTAACCACAAAGAATATAACAACCCAACATTCTCCCACTTGTTGTCTTATTTGCTGAAACAAGAGATTCTTGAACTTTCATTCACAAACCTAGGGAAACAATGCCCATTTCCTCTCTGCACCAATATAACTTTACAACACTCATAGACTTGGTCAATGAGTCTACTATGTTTTCCAACATGTCTACTTTCTCCAGTAGCACCTTGTTAATTTCCACCATATCTCTTACGAAATGGTATTGTACATCAATGTGATTATTCTTTGAATGATAAGCAGGTTTCTTTGCCATAAATATTGCGCTTTTACTATAACAACTTACCTTCATAGCTCTCTGCTCGAACCCGATTCCTGAACACAATCTTTGAAGCCATACTTCTTATTTTCTTCCATAAGTGGCCGCCATGTATTCAACTTTTTTTGTTGACAAGGCTACGACTGCCTTGCATTTAATCATCTAGCTTATTGCTCCACCAAACATTTTGAAGACATATTCATTGGTCGACCTCCGTCGATCCAAATCTCCAACCCAGTTGGCATCGAAAAATCCATGTACATTTACTTTACCACTGTCACCTCCAGGTTTTCTTTGGTAGCATATAACATAGTCCTTTGTGCTACACAAATACTTGAATACTCTTTTGACAGTTGTCCAGTGCTCCTTTCCAGGTGTTGACATGTATCTACTCAACACTCCCACTGCATGAGAAATGGTTGGTCGAGTGCAGAACATCACATACATTAAAATACCAACAACACTTGCATAGGGAACACATGCTATGTCCTCTATCTCTTCTTTTGTCTTTGGACATTGTTCGTTACTAAGCCTTACTCCCAGTGGAATTGACACCTTCGTCGGTTTGAAATCCTGCATGTTGAATCGTTTTAGAACTGTTTCAATATACTTCGTCTGATTCAACCAGATATTTTTAGTGGCTCAATCTCTCTTAATATCCATTCCCAAAATGAAGTTAGTTGCATCGAGATCCTTCATGTCGAACTTGGAGGATAGTTTCTTCTTCATCTCCTTCATTGCATCCATGATGTTTCCAATCAGTAACATGTCATCAACATACAAAGCTACATATATGAAACACTCACCTTCTTCCTTGGAATATATGCAATGATTAGCTTTGCTTCTCACAAATACCAAACTAAGGATGTAAGTGTCAAACTTCTGGTACCACATCCTTGGTGATTCATTTAGAACATTAAGGGATCATTTGAGTTTGCACACCAAATCTTGTTTTCCCTTTATTACAAATCCTTCAGTTTGTTTCATGTAGATTTCTTCTTCCAAGTCCCCATGTAGGAACATTGTTTTCACATCCATCTATTCTATAACTAGATCGAATTCTACAGCCAGAGATATTAGTAATCTCACCGAAGTCGACTCCCTCGACTTGGGAATAACTTTCTACTACCAGTAGATATTTGAACTTCTCGACTTGTCCTGCAACATTCATCTTCTTCTTGAACACCCACTTTCTACCAACGAGCTTCCTTCCACTAGGTAACTTGACTAAATACCATGTCTCATTCATGTACAAGGATTCCATCTCTTCAACCATAGCATCCTTCCATAGTTTACCCTCTTTCGAGTCAACTGCCTCACTGACCGAATTGGGTTCATTGTCGATGGAAGTTAGCACGAATGTGGCACATAAGTCAGGCAAACTATACTTCTCAACTATTTTATGTACTTTCTATGGCCTCCTTACCACCAAAGTTAGTTGTTCCACCTCTTCCTCTGATTCATTTGACTCATTTGAATCATCTTCTTCGTTCCTCAGTTCAAACCGCACCATATCAGGATTATTCTTGGTATGAACAACTTCCTCAAGCTCGGATTTACCTCTGACTTCTCTGAAGACCACATCTCAACTATACATTGTTCTCTTTGATGCAATATCCTATAGATTATATCCTTTCATCCCTTCTTTATATCCAATTAAAATACATTTGAATGCCTTCCTGTCCATCTTTCTCCTCTTTTCCTTGGGAACATACAAAAATGCATCACAACCAAATAATTTGACATGCGCCACCGGAGGATTCTTACCAGAACATAATTCATTTGGATTCATTTCAACTAGCACCGACAAAGGAGACATGTTTACCAGATATCTTTCAGTCTCAACTGCCTCAGCCCATAATTCTTTTGCGAGCCCAGCACCATTGAGCATGCTCCTTTCCATATCCATCAACGTTATGTTCATTCTCTCGACAACTCCATTTTTTTTATGGGGTATATGGTGTGGTATTTTGGAATGTTATGACACATTGCTTACAAAACTTATCAAATTCCTTTCCACATAAATCACCACCATTTTCAGTCCTCAACACTTTAATCCTTTTATCTGTTTGGTTTTCCACAAGAGCTTTAAAATCCTTAAATCTCTTGAAAACCTCTAATTTCTTCCTCAGGAAATATACCCATGTATTCCTGGAAAAATAATTTATGGAGACATAATGCAGGGATCCACCAAGTGAAGTCACTATAATTGGGTCAAACACATCACTATGCCATAGTTCTAGAATCCCATTTTCCCTTATCGCTCCTTATGGGAAACTCACCCGACTTTGTTTCCCATATATGAAATGTTCACAAAATTTGACTTCTATGCCACATTCAGGAAAACCTTCAACCATACCTTTTCTTTGTATAGCTCTTTCCATAACCTAGTTGGGTCGATCTCATAATGTCTTGTCGACTCTTATTGTACCTAGGGTTTATTTCTCATATTCAATATTGGCAAATCAAGATCTGGTATACTCGCCAAATCATAGCACTGCTTTGAACACTTACTTGTCAGGGAAAACCTAATATCTAATACTACATGTCAAGAAATGCAGGGAACTTCCACACTAATCCTATCAAAAGAGAAGAAGAATTTAATCAAGAACGTAAATGAAACAAGCAATCACACAGTACACCGATATTTTACCCCGGAACCTTTAACCGGGAGAAACCAACATTCCTTTGATTGTTTTTCTCTATTGTTGTTTTATTCAATCAGAATAAAAGGTTACATGTCTAACCTTGGTCCACACCTAAGACACAATCGACATCATACCCTCTTACCTACACAAGAACAACCCTGTAGACAAATTGACTTACATATACATGACCAACAACCTATACCTACACATGCATTGACCTGCATAACTACATTGCAACATTAACCTTTACGACCTTACAACACACCTCTTTATAGGATTTACAACAGGAGAACCCCTAAAGTTTGGCTTCTAAAAATGGTTACAGATCTATGCTCAATCCATACTCCATTGTACCTCTCAAGTAACTGAGCACATGATTCACTACTATCTAATGCACTTTCCTCAGCTCCGCCATGAACTAACTCAAGGTGTTCACAACAAAACATATATCTGGCCCGATGTTGACCAAATACATCAAGGACCCTATCAACTGCTTGTATATCCTGGGATCCACCAACTCTGAATCTGAAGTAACAACCTTCTTTAGGTTGGTAACCATAGGTGTATCCATTTTTCTACAGTCCTCAATCCTAAATCTCCTCAATATCTCTACCGTGTACTTCCCTTGACCAAGGAATATATCTCTTGATATCTTCCATACCTTTAACCCCAAGAAATGATGCATCGAGCCAAAATCCTTAATATCAAACTTTATAGATGAATCTTCTTTGCACCCTGCTATAAGATCCTCTACAATTGTGATAAAACATTCATCCATGTATAACATCATGATGAGTGGATCAATCCCAACAAGTATGAAGTACAAGTTAGGGTCTTCCTCACTCTTGGTGAAGCCCATACTCTGCAAGTATCCTTCAATCTTGGAATGACATTCCTTGGGTGCCTATTTGAGTTTGTACAAGGCTTTCTTAAGCCTACACACATGAGGCTCCCTCCCATGTACCTCAAATCCTTGAGGATGCTCTATATATACTTCCTCCTCAATGATCCCATTGAGGAAAGTTGTCTTTACATCCATTTGGAGAATCCTCCACCCCATAACTGAAGCAATAGATATAACAACTCAAATAGAAGCATATCCGGGGACTAGAGAAAATGTATCCTCATAGTCCACTCCCTCTCTTTGAGAGAATCCTCTCACCACAAACCTCGCCTTAAAATTCTCGATGTTTCCATCTGCAACATGCTTGATCTTGTAGAGACACCTGGAACTCACAACTAACTTCCCATTCGGCCTCGAAACTATTTCCCAAACATCATTCCTTATGATAGAGGTGTATTCCTCCACCATGGAATCCCACAAAACCTATTGGTCTTCCACTTCCTTAAAACTATAAGGCTTAACATCAATGATGCTACTCATAAGGGCCATATAGTTCAAAAACTTCTTCATAGGCCTTCTCTCCCTGAATGCGCTCCTAGGAGCTTGACCAAAATCCCTAAATTTCTACAATAACCACCTAGGTCTCCTAACAAAACTGGAAGGGGATAAATCATCCTCCCCACATGAGGTCTAAATTCCTAAATTGGAAGTTGTTGAGCACTACTCATCCTTTGGAGCCTCATGCTCCTCGTCCTCTGCCAATGATGGTGACTCCTTAGATTTCCTATAGTCCAAGTTCTCCTCGAACTTAACATCTTTGCTCACAACTATATTATGTTGCACTGGTATGGCGATACTATAATACTTTGAGGTATCATTGTACCCCACAAATATACCCTTATGTCCTGAAGGCTCTAGCTTTGTCCTCTTCTCCACAGGCACATGGATGTATACTAGACAACCAAAGATACTCAAGTGTACTATCTTTTCTTCACTCTTGAGATTGCCTCCTTTAGATTATTTTCCCCAATATCCTATGAGGATTCTTATTTTTCACATATAATTCCATGTTGCATGCCTTTATCCAAAGAAACATATGTAACTCCTAGTCATGTATCATAACCCTGACATAACCAATGATGGACCTGTGCTTTCTCTTCACAACCCCATTTTGTTGAGGGTTGTATGAGGTTGTCATATCCATCTTGATTCCTTCCTCCTTGAAGAAATACTTGAAATCATTATAGGTGTACTCTCCCCCATTATTCGACCTCAAAAACTTTTGATATTCTTTCTTGTCTAGTTCTCCACTTGAGCCTTGAACTCCTAGAATTTATTGAAGACCTCATCCTTGGTCTTCATAAAGAAGATCCAAGTTTTCCTGGAAAAGTCATCAATACATAATATGATTCTCCCTACACTAATGCTATTAACATCCACCCACTCACCTCTAAATGTATAATATCCAATATCCCATTGGACCTACTCTCACTTCTTGGAAAAGCACCATTAGCTTCTGCTAGGTGCACACCCTTTGCACACACCCTACTACTCAACACTAAAATATGGTAGACTAGTGACAATCTCCCTCAAAATTGGAAACTCCATGTAGTGTATGTGTACCAACCTCCTGTGCCATAGATCACACAGGTTAGCACTGTCATGTACCAAGGCATAACATGCTTGACCTACAACTTGTATAAACTCCCCCCTCTAACCTCAATTCTCACTGCTATGTCAAGGATAGATCCATATAGACATATGAGTACTTTCCCTCTCTAAAATATCATGACAAAACCCTTGTCCTTCATAACCAATATTGAGAAAAGATTCTTCTTTAGTCCTGGTACATAAATCACATCCTAGGTCTCCAACAAACCACCAGACTCAATATGGAACAAGATTATTCCCTCTCCCTTCATTGCATACTTGGAATCATCACCAATATCCACATGGATCCCTGAGTCCTTCTATGTTATATTGTTGAATATCTCGCATGCTTCTGTCATGTGACTTGTTGCACCGGTATCCAAGTACAACACACTCTCGGTGGTTGCGTTGGTAGAAATGCAAGAAACTAGTGATAAATCCCTTTCTAACTTTGTAGCAAACTCATCAAACTAATTTTATACAGATGTTGCTACCTACTATAATTTTCCTCTTCCATTCTTCTTTTTTGGACACTAAGATGCATAATGACCACTTGTGTGGCATGCAAAGCACTTTATCTAACTCAAGTCCTTCTTCTTCCTTGGATGTGATGTACCTCCATCATTGTTACCCTTCTTTTTGGGAACCTTCCCTTTGCCTTTCCTTGTCTTACTAACAAGGTCCAAGTTCTCATCACAACTTCCTTGTTTGATTCCTTTAGAATCCTCCCTAGTCTCTTTCTGGATACAATCATCCCAAAGCCTCTGCCAATCTCGGAGATTTTCTTGAGTGTAGAGTCCCTTAAAAAATGGTTCCCATGAATTGTGAAAAATATTCAATGCCACATTTACGAGCTCTATGTCATCCACTTTCTCCCCATTATATACAAGTTGATCATGTACCTGAGTGATCCTCATGAAATAGCTGATATTGTTGTTAGATATAGACATTTGCAAAGATATGAGTTTATTTCTCACGACCATCTTCCTATTCATGTTATTACTATGGAATAATCCTACTAGAGAATCAAACATATCCTTGGTCATCTTCTTCTTGGATAAGTGAGGAATCAAATGATCCTTCATTGCATCAAAGATTTACTTGCTGGGATTTTTTCTCCTTCTTCTGGTGAATTGCCAAATTTTGTGGATTGGTTAGTGGAGGAACTACTTTTTCCACAATCTCCCAAAAATCATATTCCTTCAAAATAAAAGTAAACCTTTCTTTCCAAGATAATAATTTGGATACTCCATCCAACCTGTCTTCAACTCTCAGACTTATTGTTTCCATCCCTTAGATATGATAATCTACCTTGGAAATAACCTTTTGTTGAAACTACCTCTGTACTGACTTGCACTATCATGTATGTGGCTATTACCACTGCAACCCACATATGTATGTGACTTGTGCTCCAACAACTCACGCATGTACACGACTTTGGCTACTGCAACCCACATACAATTCTATATGACTGCAAAAAACAAGTTCTACCACTATACCATTGTTTCCCTGAAATCCAACCCTTGATTTCTTACTGTTGGTTATAGATCTGCTGAGATATTCTTAGAGATTTGAAATATCTACTTCTAACTGCCGTGGATTTGAAATCTAACTCCCTCTTAGAGTGAATTCTTTGATATCATTGTAATTTTCTAATCCTAACACCTAGGTATCTTGTTATATAATGATTTCCTTATTGTAAATCAAATCAGTATCTCACAAAACAACATACACTTGCTAGAACAATTAACTCAAATAAATAGCAGAAGCAATATTGGAAATCAAATTTCATACACAATACACAAATATATTTTTCTCTTCAAATCAACTAATCATTAGAATAATATCAAATCTTACAAGGGCTCCCTTACCAAGAAAATTTCCCACATAGAAATACAAAAAACTATAGACAACACCTGCAAACCCTAGCAACTCCTCCTTGGTTTTATGATCCTATACAATCAAGTATTAGAAGTTGTACATGCCTTTCCTCATTGTAACCTGCACACATATGCTCTTTCTTACACTGTAGCACGCATACACACATGCATGTCCTCACTGTGAAGTGTGTACAACTCTATAACTGATGTTGTGGCTCTGATCTTTCAGATCTTCTTATGGTTTCCCTTTTTCTCTCTTCTCTTTGACCTATACTGATCTCTAGATGAAATTCCTTCCCCACCTATCTGAGATCTCCTTGAGAAAAATTCCTTATTTGATCTCACTCTATAATGAAGAGTATCAAGTGTCTCCTCCTTCACCCTCACTATGCTCTTACAATATTGAGTTATAAACTAACCCTAATCTCCAAAGTGATTGACAACTGAGATTAAATATCACCTCACTTGAGATCAATGGCTAAAATTTAATTCGCTAATGCTAATCACTTTAACATGCCATAACATAAAACTCAAATAATTAATAAAATCACTTTAATTTAATAATTCCTTTAATTAAAGTAAATTACCAAAGTAGAAGGCTTTGGACAACTTCCACATGTCCAAACACTTAGACATGTGTGGAATTATTTCTTCGATGCTACAAACATCAACACAAATGTCCCTAAAGCAACAAAACAAGGACAACAAATTAGCACCCAAATATTATGGCCCCTATAAGGTTTTGTAAAGGATTGGAAGTATGGATTACAAATTGGAGTTGCCTCCATCTTCACACGTACATCCAATCTTCCATGTCTCTTTCTTAAAGAAGGTAATCAACAATAAGATCCCAGTCCAAACTATTTTACTAGATATCAATGAAGAAGGAAAAATCAAACTAGAACAAGAAACAATCCTTGAAACAAGGATTAAGGAGATGAGAAATTGAGAAATTACTAAGTACCTCATCAAATGAAAGAACCCACTAGTGGAAGAGACGACATGGGAAGATGAGTTCTTCATGCAAAAACACTTGTGATTAGTCAAATGTTGAGGACAACACTTGTTTAAAGGGGAGAGGCATGTTAATCCCTAGAAAAAGCCCCATGTTATGTGTAAAACCCCTTATTAAGCCCTAGATATTGAATTATTACTTTTTTGGTATTGTATTTGTATGTAGGCTAGAACCCTTCATTCTCTCTCTCTCTCTCTCTCTCTCTCTCTCTCTCTCTCACNCACACACACACACACACACACACACACACACACACACACACACACACTAAGGATACCTAGTATTAGTATCATATTATCTCATCTCATCTTGTCTTCTGAATTGGATATATTGTAAAATGAGTTCCCCCCCTAGAAGTGGATTGTATTCATTGAATTTTTATCATTTTAAAGGTGTTGGATCATAATAGGTTCCATGGAATCCTAGATCGCTCCTATGTAGATGATAAGGAATTAATGTGGGGTGGTGCACATGCCTACTATTAATGCTTCCATCCCTTCCTAAACTACTATGTTTAAAATTTGAACTAATTTGTTTATTTCCGTGTTCTTGTGCCTATCCCTATTTTTGTGATATTGAATATTTGAGTAGACGAAGGTGAGACATGGGTTGCTTAGTGTTGAAGAAAGGAGACACCATGATCCCTCCCTTGTTTGTATAATTTTCTATCACACATAAATATCAAGCTTGAAGGCGACAAAGCTCCTATATCATGCAACAAATGTTGGGGTGAAGGTCCTCTTTCTCCAACAAAACTCCATTGTGTGCAATGTATCACGAAGCTCCCTTTGGTTCAACAAAGTTCCTATGTCATTTCTTCGAGGACTCCAGGAAGGTTTGATTCCTCTCTTCCACTATCCATTCCTTTTGTAATGAGGAATATATTGGCTGGTTGGTTGGCACTCTAGAATAATTGCATTGCACACATTAATGTTTCATGTATGAAAAAGAATATCAATTGAGCCATGTGGAGGATATGAAAAGATTTTCCGATAGGGAAATGCAAGTTCTTTGTTCAATTCACTGTGCATAAGATGTCACATTGAAAATGCATTAATTCTATAAATATTAAATAACATAACGTCATGATTAAAACAAGAACAACCTTATGCAAAAAATGATATCCCTTAGGTTAAAATCCAATAGCTCTATAATTCCAAAGTATCATGCCATCCTAGGAAAATGAATAATTCTTGGACATAGTGCAAAGTAAAGAAATAAACATAAATTTGTGGTTATTGTAGAGGTTTGTTACTTGCCTTTTCAAGAATCACCTACAATTTCCATGAGAATATTTGGAAAGTGGTTTGGATCTCTTGCACGACAATCTTGGATATTTATTTAGTAATATTGTGATAGACACCAAAAAAATTGTTTTTCTTAGAAATATTGATAGGTGTCCCACCCTTGATAATAAAAAACCCAAATTACATAACATCATGATTGTGGTGAGCATAACCTTATATGAGAATTGATTACCCTTAGGTTAAAATCTAGTACCTCTATAATTCCAAAGTACTATGTCATCCTAGAAAAATGAATAATTATTGGACATAATGCAAAGTAAAGCAATAAGCATAGATTTTTTGTTATAGTATAGCTTTGTTTCTTGGTTTTTGTAGCATCACCAACAATTTCCATAAGAATAACCTGGATATCTAAGACTTGGGAAGAGGTTTGCATATCTTGGATAAAAATCTTGGAGATGCATTTAGTAAGAGTGTGATAGATACCACAAAAATTGTTGTTCTTAGTAGTCTCGATAGGTGCTCCACTCTTGATAGTAATATTATTAAAAAATACTCCAATCTCTATAGATGCTCCAGTCTCGATAGGTGCTCCATTATTAAAAAAATGCATACACACTTTTTGTATTATTAAAATATAAACAATAATAATAATATTTTAAAAATAATTACATATATTCAATAAAAAATATTATATATATGATTAGAAAATAAATAAGTGTAAAACCTAAAGGAATTTGAAATGTTATACTGATTTTTATTTAAAGTTTGAATGTAAATGTTATTAAATTTTCAAATACAACCCAAAATGTCAAATAGACATTGTTTTAGTATAAGTTAAAAACAAATAAACATTGCATATGTCGAATTAACAATGTTTAATGTTTTAATATAAATGAAGAAATAAATAAACATGTAATTGCAATAGAGTCCAACACAAATATTTTACACCAATAATCCTGTTAACTTTTTAAATAATGACTTAAAAACAAATCATACATATTTACATGCAATGTTGATTGGACGAGACAGAGACCGCCAATATCTTGGAAATGATGGCCACTGCATGAATTACCACCCATCCTTGTCTATCTGGTTGTTGTACATTGCTCCTTCGACTGCGAATGAAAAAAACAGTTTTGGGTGGTTTATTTTGTATATTGATCCTTCAATTCTAAGACTCATGAAATCAAGAAAAAAGAATTTCACTTATCTCCAACCAAATTGACAAGACTGTCGTGACTTCTCCGTTGACATGCAAGGCGATCAAAATGCACAAGGGACAGAGGGAGGAAGGCATCTCCAGTGAGTGACCTGATATGATTATTTCAAAGACTGGAATTCATTTTCTGTTTTAAAAGTCTTACATTAACACTACAAAGACACACGTAACAATTCCAAATATAACACAATGTGATGTTAAACTTTATAACATATGACAGAAGTAGGGCACGAAAGTAGACAAATAAGAGACTAAAAGGTTATAGAGATAGCATGCCTTAATAGCAAAAGGATCTTTCACAGATGGAAAGAACCACAACGGTAACGCTAGTGCATTCACTCTCAGGAACGCCAAGACGGAAGAAGCAAGCAATTCTTAGAATAAGCAGGAATACGGATCTGATGACGAAAAAGGATGGAAGTCCATGATTTGAGAAATACCCCTGCCACAAATCCTTTTTGGTCTTGTTTCTCCTTTTGGTAATAGCTTTCTCAACTATGCCCCCTCTCAAGTGGGGCAACATCCCTCTGATATGGCTCCCCCAATCCGGCTACACATAAGGTTCCCCTGCAAACGGACGAGTACAAGAGACACATAAGAGACTGAAAGGTTCTAGAGATAACATGCCTTAACAACAAAAGGATCTTTCACAAAGTAAAAACAGATGGAAAGAACCACAGCAGTAAACTGATTGGGCCTGTCGTTTTCTAACAACGGGGAATGCCCTGTTTCTCCTTTCAGGAATAACTTTCTCAAATGTGCCCCCTCTTAAGTGGGGCAACATCCCTCCGCTACGGATTCCCCAATGTGGCTATATGGATGTTGCAGCTTCCCCTGCAAACAAACGAGTACCAAAAACCAATCGATAGCAGAAGCAAGCATGACGTTCTGCGGCTTAAAAATAACCACGTGTCGATGATCAGATGACCAAGATTTGTCATCAGAAAAAGTCACGTGTCAACGATTGGACAAGTAATATCTATGGCCTGAAAGAAGCCATGTGTCGATGATTGGACAGTCCAAATATATGGCCAGAAAAGAGCCTTGTGTTGTTTATCGGACAACCAATATCTATGGCCAGAAATGCACCACGTGTCAAAGATCAGACGGCCTAGATCTATGGCTTAAAAAGGCCACGTGTCGAACATCGAATGGCCCAGATCTACGGCCAGAAGGGAGACACGTGTCGAAAAATGGACGACCTAGATCTACAACTAGAAGGATGCCACGTGTCTCACAATGATCAACCAAGATCTAGGGCCAGTATTCGGACATGTGTCCAAGGTCAGACGGATTAGATCTACGGCCTGGAGGAGGCAACGTGGAAAAAAATGAACTAACAACATATTTAAAAACATGAATGCAACCATTGAAGAAAACACAAAAACATTCATATAAAGCATTACATAGTGGAATTAACATAATAAACATAACAATAAACGTATATCTTTATAAAATAACCAATTGGCTATGTATAGAGGGTGTTCCTTCCAATCATAGGCTTGTTATTATAATTCTCAACAACAAGTGACCCCCAAGCTAAAGCTATGAGTCCACGAGGAGATATGGCCATCTTGGTTTTCCACTATCCACATTTAGTAGCCCAAAAACCTAGGTTCTACTCCAATAACAGTTCCAATCCACTATCTCTCTTCCCCTCAACTTGCACACCCAATGAATGTTATCCCCCTTCCCTGCCACACAGTCCCTCGAGCCTTCCCACTTCCCTTTAGGGATCTAGTGCATTCAATTAGATAAGAATATCATAGCTAGGGACTCCAAGAATTCGCAGCTGCTCCAGGAGTTCTCATAATATCCTTCTCAAGTTCCTCAACAAGAAAATGCACCACAGGAACACATCCCATTTTTATAGGCACACAAGCCACAATTTCAGCATAAACACAACCTAATAATGGTTATCCTCAAGAACAACATGGTTGGTGCTCTTCTTAGAAATCAACTCCCCTCTTTTTCTCCCAAAATCAACAAGTAAAAAAGTCTTATTTTCCCATTTGAATTTCCTTTTATCCCATGCATGTTGACTCTCACATTTACCAAGGTTGATTGTACTCAGGCCCATGTTCTCAATAACTGGGTGAGGTGACTTCCTAACCCAACCTTTTAGATGCATTCAATGATTGAGTGTCTAACAAGTTAAAGGAGGATTAGATAGTAATGACACATTAACTCAGGAAAAATGGCATGGTTTTCTCCTTGGATCCCCCTTTATCCCCCTCTCTTGTGGAATCATATCCCCCCGTCATTACCATCCATCTCATATCATAGCCAACAATTATTATTTTTATTGATTATTTCAATGTACACAATACATAATTCGTCCCTCAACCATAATAATCAATACAGGCTCTTCACCCCAAACATATTGACTCACAATCCTAAGTCACATTTATATAATTACATTATAATTTGTGGGGATTAAAACTAGGGATGTCACATCCCCTCCCCTTTATTTTTTCACTTTCCTCGGTGCACAACACCATACATGTGTATATAGATATCATCATGCTAGACGCTTTGGAATTGAATCAACATATAATCTATCTAGTCTAATGTCACAAAAGCATTGTATCCCAACATATGCATATAAGCACTTCAACCCAAAACATGTACACATACGCACTTCGGCCCAAACAATACCTACTAATTTCCCAATTATAATTCTTGCAGTAATTCCAACCAACAATCTCTTGTTCCCCTTAGTCTGCACAACCCAAGGAAGTGTAGCCCCTTCTCTGATATGTAGTCCCCTAGGCTATACCACTACCCTTAAGGGCCCCAACATAGATCAATCGGGAAGTCTTAGAGACGTGGCTACAAGAATTCCATCTACAAACACTTTCAGATATATGCTTAGCTTATACATGAAAATATATCATATGGATGGAATAGTGGAAACCTTGTACTTTGATGAATATAGGTATATTTTTTCATCAAGTCTTAAAGCAATGCAAGAGCCAAAAACACATAGTACATGATTACGTGATGAAGGAGATAACCAAGAAAAAATTAGGTATAGTCACAGATCCATTAGCAGGACAAAACCTAGTACAACCACACAGGGAAACAACATAAGTTGGCAGGTTGATAGATTTACATATATCAACCAACATGTAAATCCATGCGCAATAGACATGACAGTAAATAGGACGACATGTTGGCACGAGGGATCTAAGGGCCAAACAACATTTGGCAGGACCGAAGCGTCAAGCAATCTGATCCAAACAGATTGCACATGTATTGTGGATGCGGGAAGTTATGACGTCATCCTGTGGAAGGCACATCAACAGTATGGTGAATCGTTGGCATGAGAATCAACATTAAAGGAAGCCAGATCTGAAGTGCAATGTATCACCATAGGAAAAATGATGCATCGAGCTAGAGAGAAAAAGGGAACAAGTCGATGGCAATTTTCGATTGCCTTCTCATATATTATAGGACTTGTCAGGACCATGGTATTCTCCTGCTACCCTCATTTTCTCACAAATACAACACCCATGCCATGTGATTTATGCAACATCAACTACCATTCATCCATCACGTCCATTTAGTCCAAGGAATTTGTTTCCATCACAAAGCCTTAGCATACATTACTTTTTCTAACAAGCATGTGATTATGTATACTTCGTGGTCCATGTAGATGGCTTGTACTCCCAACATTTCAGTCTCATGTCAGTTGAGACTAAGGATGCAACTGTTAGGTAGGGGACCCAAACAATTGCTTGAACTATTCTTCGAAACTGTTGCAATACACCAACTCTCTAATCCCATATTGGTTGTCCATGTCGCCATGGATCAACACCTTTGTTGAATTTCCTAGCTCGATTATGCAGACTACCTCCTCTATCAGTTGTGATTTTCCGTTTCTTCCCCGTCACCAAGAAATTTGAATGAGACATGAGGATCACAGTGCTCCTAGTCGTTGGACCAATTAGTCGGTGCTAGCCATTTCCAACTCCCTTTGTAACTGGGCCAAGTTCCAACTGTAGAAATTGGTCTAGTCATTGCTTGGATCTTGAGTTGCAGGATAAGGTATATTTATTCTGCGCTCCTCTAGAGAAAATCCATGAAGAGAGGGGTTGAGAACCAGGAAAAATGTGGACCAAATAAATTTGCCACCTTCAGAGCTACTCCAGCTATTGGAAATTTTTTCTCGAACTAGAAACATAGTCGAGACATATGATTTTCACTTACTCAAACAATGTGTGGTCATCCAATCTATGTGGAAAAATTATCCATCATGGAACAGATGTGAAAATTGTCCTCGATTTTTCATTGGCACGTTGGTTGACACTAAGACCGCAACTGTTGCAAAGGGAACAAAGCATGTAGTTCAAGAGAAATATCCTTAATGTACATAAATAGTTGCTTGAATTGTGCTTCGAAGGTCTTGTGAAGCTTCAACTTTCTAATAGACCATTTTCTCTTCTTATCGCTATATATCAATGTGTTTGATGAACCAGACCATTCCATTCTAAGAATTGTTCCTCGTGACCATTGGAGCAATTGGTCGGTGCTATCCATTTGGAGTTTTCGTAGTAACTAAGCCAAGGTGAAGCTATAGAGCTTGGTCTAGTCACAACTTGGATTTTTGGGCTATAGGATGAAGCACGTTTATTGAATGTTGCCTGACAACAAATCTAAGCATGGACAGGGCGGTAGTGTGCACAAATGTCAACGAAGCAAAGTTGCTACCTCTAGAGAAGGGATGATTTCAAGGATGTAAATTTATATTAAAATGTAGAAATCTGGGCTAATCTTACTAGTCCTTAATATGGAAAATGCAAAATGTTTGGCGATGCTTTTGTAACAATATTCAAATTTCTAAGGATTTTATATAGTTTCTATCAAATTTTGGTGATTTTTAAGGTAAAATAATTTTATTTTATGGAAATTGGGAAAATTGATTTTAGAAAAAATGGAAATTGGTGAATCTTTTTTTGGGAAAAACCATGGAAAATTAGTCCATTTGCAAAATTTAGCCCCTAAAATCATCTATGCGAGTCTAGAGTGACTTCACCCATTGAAAAAAGTCTCTCAAGCTACAACGATAGCCCAGACATATGATTTTCACTTACTCAACGAATGTACCACAGATGCAATATGAAATTTGGATTCTACACAATGTGATGCACTATGAATATACATTATTACATATGCATAATTTAACAAAACACGTTGTTTATTGCGTTATTTTAATCGGCATATGTCCTCTTCAGAGACTGTTAATGAGTTTTTTCTACTATGTTGCTTGCAACTATTTTCTTTCTTACATTTGTTCCATTTCATTTTGATGTTGAAGCACTGCACAAAAAAGAATTAGAAATATGTACCTTGACAATTCTTGTTACATGCCTTTTTTTCCCTATTTTATTTTTATTAATGATTGGTGATAGTTTGGATTTATTACACATTGAACAATGCAAAGAGACATGTAAGAGAACATTACCAAAGTGAAAACACAATGGGAACTGTCCATGTTTGATTTTCTATACGATCAGAGTTTGTTCTGGGGCACTTGCTTCTTATGTTCAACACAATTTCTTGAACCAACAGAGAAACACAAAGTTTCTAAATATGCAATAAGGATATGACAACATGCTTTGCACCAACAGGAAGCAAATAAAAATTTGTGAATGTGTGAAAAAAATATGGACATATGTGAATATGTATTCCGATGTCAATGTAATTCACTAGCCTAATGTTCACTATGACTTATCTGCATTTCAAATTGAAAGTTGAAAACAAATTGTATCATGATCACTCCAATATATATTTAATATATATATAAATTGATATATCATTCTTCACATTGGACCAGACGTGATCAATCAAGGTTCTTTGTACATGTTTTCTTGGGTCCAATAAGAAATGTAAATTCTAGATGTACATGTAACTATGAAGTTTTTGTGTTTTCTCATTACACTGACACATGTCGATATTGAAGTATCCTAGAACCACTATGATTTTGTTGCAATGTATATTGTGCAATGCTTTCTCTATTGCATTTACTATGCTGAACATAATTGCAAATGGGGTTGCGTAGATATTAATTATGGCAATATGCAATCCATTGACTATTACCCTTCCTAGAAGCACCTCTACATTTGGTTCTTCAAAATGCATATGTTCCAATATGGGTAGATGTTTTCTGACTAGTATAATCATGCCATGATTATTGCAATTTGAGAGGTAATTGAAACACTGAAACTATTCATTTTGCATTGGCAATGCCATTTGTGTTTCTTGAATGCACAAAATATCATATTGCATTGTATCATAGTCACTATCTATGTCATCGATATGCAAATGAAAACTATGCCTGTTTAATGAAAAATTGAAATACATGACTCCAATTGCACAGAGCACGAATCATATTATAGAGTCCAGTTTGCATCATTGCGGAAACGTTGCATCTCAACAACTATTTTTTGTTTAACATTGAAGTTATCCATAGTCAAAAGAATTAGAAGATAGAAAGACTTTGATTTCCTTACACACGATTATGCTATATAAACCAATCCATGTCTTCGCACCCCAGCAGGATCAAACACAACATTGTACAGGGTTAGCCCTTGCGATCTGTGTATTGTATGTGCACATGCAATTTGAAATGGAATTTGTTTATGTATTTTCAAATAACCTATCGTCACTTTTGTTGATGTTGGTTTCACTGCTCACAATATGGGTATCTAGTCATGTGAAATGTCTTCGCTATATAAAGAAGATAACCTCATGGCCTTCCAATGTCCAATATGTGGATCATTTAACTTTATCTATAAAACATCAACATTATTTGTTTTGGTGTATGCTTTGACTATTCCATTTGCACCATTCATTGAACCATCCCACTAATCATAGTTACATGCATATATTTCAACGAGCATATCTAATTTTAGAACAAGTTGTGAAGGCAAAGTTGTTGTATGTTCATGACGTCGCATACCACCATGGTCATCTTCCTCTTTGTTAATTGCATTAATTATAAGTTATTTTCCAGGTGTTATAGCAAGATTTTGCTCACCCCATGCAACTTGATCAGAAGGCCTTTTCCATTTCCCTATGCAAACTTGAAGTCCCCTTTTACACTTCCCAAAGATAAAAATCATATTTTTCCACATATACGCCCCCTATCAGTTATACAACATGTGTATATGCAGGTTGCACCACTACATCCCGTGTACATCGAGTTTTGTGATTAAAAATTAAAAATTGTGTCAGGTTTCCATGTCACGTCATGAGATCCATGATCCTTGAACTTCCATATACTGAAAACATTCTGACTCGACCCTTCAGTTCCATTTTAAGGCTATAAATGGGCCATATCCAAACCATGGAAAGGGAGAATAATTCAACTTTTGAGGAGTAAAGTTACTCTGGAGAAATTATTCACTTAATATTGAGTCTGCATCCATTTGTCTTTTAAAGTCTAAACACATTGTTCAACCCCCAAGCTCTTCCCTCTTTGATGGAGAACCTCATTGTCTCTCTTATATGAGCTTGACTTTGGTGGAGGATTGAAGTGGTGGAGGCCCAACTGGAAGGGACTTACTTTCTTAGTGCCTAGACGTGTCGACACGAACGTTTGTCACTTGTATGCTTTTGTTTATCATATTTTAATAGAAATACTCTTTTCTCGTCCAATTAATATCATGCAAATATTTGAATTGTTATCCCATGGGCATATTTGTTATGAATGTTGATTGATTATTCTATTATATGTGCTAACAATATATATTATCACCATATTCTTGTGCATCTTGGTTGTTGAGGACAAGTTGCAAGTATAAAGCTTTGAGTCAAGTAATCAACAGTGGTCTTCATCAAACGTCCGAACAAGGTAGGCTCTTTATCTTGTCTTGTTATCATTGTTGTTTATATAGCATACTTGAGATTAGAGTTGATTTCTGCAGTCATTCTGTCAATTGTGGTTTACCCCATGCCTTAGAGTGATTTTCCTCGTAACATCATATTCTTCACTTGTAACTCTAAAACTATTGTTTTCCCCTTGCTTACTCCCCTTACACATCAACGCATTACCATTAGTAAATAAAATGTTGGAACCTTCGGCTCCATTTTCCTCTTCAATACACTTCACTTATTTGCTAATTCTAAGAAACTCCTCCTCCAAGAATTCATTTTCATCATATGCTACTTCTAATCCATTTTCTTCTAGTGGTTCATTCACTTTCCTACTAATACTATATCCTTATGATTTTGAAACCTATAGAGTTGCCTCTCTTCTTTTTTTTTTCTATTGAACTCCCAATATCTTCAATTCCCCCACATTCCTTGATTTCTCGATATATTTCATATTCAAAAAGCCCCTTGATTTCTTTTTCAATTACTACATTAAAGATGTTTCCTTCTTCTTCAACTCCTTTAATTTATTCTTTTATTACATCATTTGGGAAGGTGTAATATGTTTCCACTTCTATTCCAGTGGCATCCTCATCCAATTCTTTGTGTTCTTCAAGTGTGCAATTCATCTCATAAACAACTATATTTTCTTACACATTGGATGGAAGTTTTACATTTTCCCCTTGTAGTTATCTCCAAATCATCCTCCTCTTCATCATCATCTTATTTTCACATGTACTCAACAATATGATCACCATTATTAGTAATCTCTTCAACAAAGTACTTTTCTTTATCTACTTCTACAAAACTTAAGATTTTATTTCTCTCATCATCCCCATCTAAATATTTTCTCCATTTAATTTTTCTTATACTCGCACTAAGTAGCCTTGGCACCTCCTCCATATGCCCTTTAGCTTCATTTCCATCTTTTACAACCTCCATGTTATTTTATGCATATGCACCTTCATAAACAATCAAATCATTAGTTAAGATATGGATCTCTTCAAGATCCTTTTGTTGATGCATGTAGCATCGAACAGGTACTTCCACATCGGCTTGGTGTTTATCATGTAGAAGTCGTACAAAGTATTATAAGTGTGAGACTTTACTTTAAGTAAAGTAATTATTAAAGTAAAATGTTTTTATTAGTGGCTTGAGTTTTATTTAATGAAAATACTAAAAATTAGCATTTAATTTTAGTCATTGATCTCAAGTGATGTGAGAAGTAATCTCAACCATCAATCACTTTTGAAATTAGGGTTAGGTCATAACTCAATCTTATAAAATAAAGGCTAGGGTAAAAGAGAAGACATATTTGGTGAGATACCAAGGTTGGACCTTTTTGGTGAGATACCAAGGTCAAAGACTTGTGTGAGATACACTTGTGAGAGAGAATTTTTACACAGAGATAGCAAAGAAGGAATTTTGCTCACACTGTATGAGTGCGGAGATATCATTGATTGGGTGATGAGATTTCATCCAAGTGTTGATGTAGAGAAGGTTGGATCATGAAGAACTGTGATTCAAGATCTTCGATAGGTGGAGAAGAACTTCCATCTAGATATCATACAGGTCAAGGAGAAGAGAGAGCAAAGGCAATCATAGGTGGATTTCATCTTATTGAAGCCAGAGGAAAGTGTGGCATCGTACTAAGGTTGTTGTATAGTATTTACATACGTATATGCGGGTTCCAATGGAGACATACGCATATACATGGGTGTGCTTAAGGAAAGGTGTGTACAACTTGAAACGTGTGCAAATCTGGTTCATACGACATAGCAGAATTTTGTGAGGCTTTTTTGTAGTTGTATTTCTCTCAATGGGCCGTTATCCATGTTATGGAAGCCCTAATTTCACCATAATAAAAGCATCTAAGTACTGGTTTTCCCTTTGGGGTGTTTTTCCAGGGGTTTTTACTCAAAAATATTTGTGTCTTGTGTGTGATATTTTGGTTTCTTTATTTTGTTTCCGTTTTAATGTTTAGTTGATTAATCAATTGTGATTTAATTCAATAAGTGATTTATTTGGAATTAACTGTCGGGTGTTGCGTAGAGGGGTAAAAATCAACACCTTCTCCATTTCTTATTCTACAACTTATATAACTCCATGAGAAACTTTAATGGTTTCCTCCTCCTCCCTTGCTCCTACTATTGCTATGGAATTTTTATCCTCATCTTCATCACATCCATTATTACCATGGCCCTTTTTCTCATGCTTAGAGTCCTCATGAATGTAGAATTCCTCATATCCATAACTTATATTCTCAATGTCAACATTTTCAAATTTTCCCTTAGCTTCCATTGTTGTCAAAATTATCTCCTCTTCAATTCCTTCAATTTTCTATCATAACCCCCTACATTATTGTTGGCTTCTTAACATCAACTTCAACATTATTCATCATTGCAAGCTCTTTATTCACTATTCTTCCTTTTATCTTCTCTTCAGTTAGTTTCATTTATTTGCTAACCTATATCCTCTCTTCCTCCAATGACATTTTCTTACCAAACATTTCTTCAAATTCAACATCTTTTATTCATTCACTTACTTCTTCAATTATGATAACACTTTGATTGTTATCCTCTTTACCAACTGCTTCAAAATTTCCATTATGTTTTGTAACATAATAGACACCTTCTTCTTCACTTGCATCATTAACAACGTTGCTTCTTTTTTAATTTGTACTTGCACAATCACAAGAATAAAAACTATCAACATAATCAATTTCCCTCAAAGGCATGTCCTCCAAAGACTCTCCATAATATAGTTCACAATTGATGATTTCTGCATCATCATTTTTTTCTATTTATGGAAGGAATTCAAAGGCTATTACGAGGGAAAAACTCTCTATGGCCAAGGGTAAACCACAAAAGACAGGTATGACTGTAGAAATCAACTCAATTCCAACATATGCTATATAAACTAATGTGCAAGATAAGAAAGAGGCCTACCTCAATCCAATGTTTGATGATTTTCCATCGTTGAGCACTTTGACCCAAAGATTTATACCTGCAATAAGTTCTCAACAAACAAATAGAGGAAGTACATAGTGATGATATAAATGGGTTATCACATCAGATAGCATAATCCATTAATAAGCATTACAAACATTCCCATGGATAATAATCATATATTTGCAAGATACCAATAGGACGGGAAAGGAGTATTTCTATTAATAATTGATCAACAGAAGTTGTTGATACTGAGAGCGGGGTGAATCAGTATCAAGTACAATTTAAAAACTTTTTTAACTTATACTTAAACCATTCAACTATATCCAATGAACAATGAACAATAGTATAAGAGTTACACCAATACACCACAATACACTATGCACAATATATGAGAAATAATCAATAGTTATTGTTCAAGGGAAGTAATGACTTCCAAAGGTAGCTACAGTTTCCAAATGTAAAGGAAGGGATAAACCTCCAAGAGGAAGATAGAATCCTCCAATATCAAGAGAGGATTTAACTCTCCATCCTTGCCCCTTCCTTCCACCCAAGAATATATGAGAGATAATAAAATTTTACATTAAATCATCACCATCAACCAACCATCACATAGAACATGATAATGCTTCCTGAGACTTCTTCAATTTATGTAATTATTCAATTCTTGAAATACTTTGATCCTATAGATAATATTACTCAATGTATTATCTTAAATTCTCCAAGTTTCACCCCTTGAATCCTCCCCAAAAAGAAGTTATAGAGAGAATTGTAGACTTTGTTCAATTTTGGTTTATTCAGGAGACCGAACTTGTACAGAATGTCTCGCGCTCAATATTTAACATCAAATTCCAAAACTCTCACACAAGAAACTAAAGTTTGTACTATTTTCAATGCAATTTGTTACACTTCATTTGGATTATATATGAATAAGTTATGATTGTTTTACCCGAAACACTTGTTTATTGACTAGCTTCAGGACTAGTCAAAAACCTTATCTTCCACAGAGTGTATCTCCATAATTATAATGAATCATGAGATGAAAATTTTACCACATGTACCTTGATATGTATTCTCAATAACATATCAATTTCAACATCAGAATCGTTCTAGAAAAAAAAAGTTATAGCTAAAATGGTAAGATGACCTGAAAATAACATACCTTAGAACACATCACCAAAAGACTTCATCCTCCCTTGAAATCCGACCTTCTTTACTTCTGATTTCCTCTTAAATTAGACTTGTGTATAAAATGAATGTATAATGATATTTATTTATACCATTTATTTCACTTCCTTTTAACATTAGGGCCGACCTGACGCTTTCTTATTTTGTAATTTTTTTCTTTAATTATCTTCAGGGCCTACATGTACTTCCTTCTTCAATTCACTTTGTCATCTTCAAAAATTCATTTCTCCTCAACCATGAGGATCCACGTGATGTGTCACATACCACCGGAAACAACATGATGTATACTATCCATCCATGGGTGTTGTATCTGCATGTTTATTTTCCTTCATGTCCAAATACCTTCATCAATATTGCGGTCCAAAACCCATGGCTAGGGTTGACATCAATGACAACAATCAATCTTCCAACAAAAGTGACAACATTATAGACTTCTGTGTAGACACGGTTCGAAACCAAGAAACCGAGTTTCTTCTAACCGGATCTCCACCAAAGGCAAGCTCATAGGAAAGAGGCAATGAGCTCCTCTCAACAATAGGGAAAGAGCTTGGGGGTTGAACACTATGTTTAGACTTGAGGGACAAAGGGATGCAGACTCAATATGAAGTAATTTCTCCAGAGTAAATTTGCTCTCAAAGTTGAATGCTTTCTCCTCTTTTCCATAGCTAGGAATTATGCTTTTATAGCCTTCAGAATGTAACTGAAGGGTCGAGTCAGAACGTTTCTAGTATATGGAAGGCCAAGGATCAAAGATCTCCTATCGTGACATGGAAACTCAAATTCATTTTTTTATTTTCTGGCACAAATCCCGATGTACGTGGGTTGTAGTGGAGTAGCCAATGTATACACATCTTGTATAGAAGATAGGGAGCGTATATGTGGAAAAATGTATATTTTTTACTCTGGATTCATCAAAAAGGGATGATAAGTCTGCATAGGGAAATGGAAAAAGGCCCTCTATGCAAGATAACAATGGTGAGGCAAATCTTGCTATAACATATGCCGCCTAATGTGTGAGATCAGAGGAGTATCTATGATGGCTAAAATACATTATAAATAACCCAGTAAGTGGAGTGGTAAAGAACCGGTTGGATGAACTCAATTGTTCATTACATTCTGTATTGACTTTGCATACATGGCTACCAAGAATACAATGCAGATCCATGTGGAAAATATACCAAACAAGTGTTCACGGCCATGAATAGGAAAATACAAATGTGTTTATATGCCAAAATATGTCATAGTCACGAACAAGTCCCAGTGAAACCAGTCTCAAAATCAATCTGAAGA
>ML785716.1:437808-454888 GCA_009831015.1 Picea engelmannii
TACCATGGAGTACAATCTGATCTCCCATGATCATTGAAATCGAATAGGTGTTGGTCCAATGAAAGGGAAGCAACAACTCAGGAAAGTTGCGGCCACGTAGTGATGTCTTCAAGTCTTCTACACTATCTGCCAAGGGTGCAAGTCTACATCATGTAAATAAAGGAGTTGAGGTCGAACATAATGAGACATCATTTGATTACTGGTCATTGAGGTATACCATTAACAAATGCGAGACAACCTACCAATAATGAAAGTAGGTATCAAGGCACTGAGTACATTCCTACAAGTGTGAATAAAGGATTCAGTGTCGAACACTTGAGAAATCCATTGATCAAGAGACATTGATGTATTCCCATCTGTCAATGGCGAGAGAGCCTGCCACTAATAACTGCAAGCCTCAAGGTACTCATAAAACTCTAGGTCCCGTTTCCATAATAAATGAGCTGAAGGCAATGAAAAGAGACATGCTGAAAGGACAACATTAAAGAATCTATCATCAGTCAGCAAGAGGAACAAAGCAGAAGTTTCATGATTTGGTGGAGATCGGATGAAGAACATGTTCACGAACCAACGAACCTGTGTGTCTTTCGCATGTACCAAATGAAAGCGGTATACGAAATAGACCCTCTGAATAGCAGCCAATGATGAAAACTACTCACAAAGGAGAGGATACCACCAATAGGGCTAATGGAATCCAAGACACTACACGAATCCCAAAGTGTGAATAATTGTCTTGTCGTCAAACATAAGGGAAACCACCCAGTCAACGACCAATGATGAAATGTTGATTGTTGGGTTCAAGGTGACCTATCGATGATGAAAGTATGGCCAGGGTGCATGATAAAACCATAGTATCATGTGATCTTGAGAAAAACTGAGGGTATGGCCGACATGGTAAGTCAATATTTCTGAGGAGTGGCTAACACAAGTTGATAGACTTCCTTTGAACAAGAGCATGAGACATGTGGTGGACTCTGGAATCATAGACTCAATGATGTGATTATTAGATGCAAGAGGCATCAATAACGTTCTCTATAGGGACTGGAAGAGTAACCAGTCAGTAGAGAAAACTCTGTGACGAGATCAACTTCCTAAGGCCATGCTAAACCCAAAATTATGATGACACAAGGACTAAATAATTTTGTGCTCTATTCAAAGGTGACATGACTGCTGCCAATTATAATATAGTACTCTCTTCCTGCCTGTCTTTTTTTTTTTTTCATAACAAATGAATGCCATGATATAGAGGAGGAAACGAGTGTCGCAAGTTAGCAAAACTAGTTCCAGCAGTGGAACATACCTATGCTTAATGAAAGGAAATGCATGCAGGAGATGGACACTTGGGGTGATGTTCCCTCCAGGGTATAGGGTGTCAAATTGCAAAGAATATAAACAAGGCTCTACTTGGTTGAGGATGCAAAAAATTCTTAGGCAACGGTTTATAACGCGAGGCAAGAACCAGCTACAGGCTCAATACTGCAAGCAAGGGTATGAGATGCAATCACAACTTAACGCCAAAAAATATCATTTTTTATGTCTTTTAGTCTACTTGGTGTGAAAAATGGGTAAACTTGTGCCAAATAGACATCTTTTCAAATCCAATTTACGAGTGTGAAAAAGACAAGTTCACTCGGCAACTTTTTCTATTTTTGATAATGAGTCAAAAAAGAGCTTAACTAAGACTCATGACCTTTCAAATCCAATTTAATGAGTGGGAAAGGGACAAATCACTCGGCAATATTTTCGGTTTTTATACAAGTCAGAAAAGAGCTCAACTAAGACTCGTTTTGTTGTCTTAATCAACATGTAAAGGGGGAGGCCAAGGTTCTTGTTTCGGTCTTCTACAGAAAGTCAGTATCTCACGGATAACTAACAAAATCTTGGAAAAACCCAAATCTCTCCAAGTCGAGTCGGAGAAGGTGATAACGGAGAATGCAGTTTTCGTGATGGTTTGAATAATATATCTTAATGGAAAATACATAGGTGGGGGTATGGGATGCCCCATCAGGTCGTCCCAATCGAAGGGAACCTCATCAGGACTTGGAGGGAGAGCATTCGGGGGAAGAATAAATCTCTATCGTTCAGAAGGGGAAGGATTTGGAATGTTGATGACATGACTGAAAGGTGCATCACTCTCTTCAAGGAGAGTAGGATTGACCAGAGATTGCAATGGCGTGGCCACTTCTTCAATTATAGGTTGAAGAGGATGCATAGTAACGGGGGAAAGAGACGCTTCACCCTTGAAAAAGGGGGTGAGGTCGGGAGAGGATTGTGTCGGTGGAATCACCGAGACAATCAAAGGAGAAGTGGTGTGAGGAGAAACCACGGATGCCTCAGAATCTGAAGGGATATTGGGTGAGTCCCATGCTTCTGGTATCCCGGTAGTAGCCGGGCACAAACGAGTAAGGTGACTTCCTTCATAAGTCCTACAAAGGAATTTAGGCTTACGTCTAAGACGTCTAGGCTTCTCAATGTGACTAGCAGGGGAAAGGGAGTCGTCTCCTGTATGATGAATAGAGGCTGGAGATGTGACATGACTATGATTTGGGGTAAAAAGGATGGTGCCCCCAACATAATTGGCAGAGGTTGGGGGCAAGTTGTCGACATAGTTTGTGGAAAAAGTCGACCCATCTCTGACATGACTAGAAGAGGTTGGTGATGGAGCACTAGTATGAATGACAGTGACTGGGCTAGCGATAGATTGCGGCATTTGATTCCAAGGTCCCGCGAAGATTATGAAAAATTGCATGCAAGAAAGGATCCTGGTGTACCCCCTGTCCCAGCCCAGAAAAGTGGTGGCCAATGCCAAAATGGTCCTAAGAGGTTTGGACGGGTATTGTCACCAAGGTCTGTGAAGAGACCGAGGTAGCATAATAATTATTCGAGTGGGGATATATGTTGCCCCCTTGTGAAGGGGTCCCATAAAGAGGGTAGCCCAAACCGTAAAATTGATTCTCCCCATATGAAATACCTGGGGGTACTTGAGGACCTGTCATGGAAAAAGTGTTCGAAGGAATTGACATGGTAGATGGAAGATACATGGGTGGGGTGTAATAAGTGGGATAAGCACCCATCTTAGTACTAGCTCCTGAAAGAGCATAACTAGTATTGGATCAATAAAGGGGAAGGTTCCAACCTCCCATGGGGACATGACTCATGTCAAACGCAGAAGTGGGCATCGGAGCCATGGTGCCCCTGGATCCAATGCTAGGATTCACATATGTGGGCCAGGGAGAGGATTTCACAAGGGAAGGCATATCAACAAAAAAATGACTAGACACCCAAGGTGTGGACTGAGTGTTGTAGCTCTGCATACCATTGTAAAAAACGGAAGGGTTTGTCCCCATGAAATGAGCAGGCATCATGGGGTGGGTAGCAGTGAATGAGGGAGAAAAAGAAACACTATTGTCCATAATGATGAAACCCAAAATAGACTCCTAAGGCCAACTAGTGGTCAAAGAGAATACCAAAAAGTCAAACGACCAATATGCATGCAAACGGGCTAAAGTGGTTGAGTGGCCTCCCTCGCTAAAGAAGGTATGTCTCGTCCAATAGGGACTTGAGACTCCCTGCTAAAGTTTGGAGGTAACAGAATCAGTTATAGGGGCCCTCGTGAGCTTAACAACCAGTCGGTCAGATCCCCCTGGAGAGGTAATCCTCCATAAAGGTTGTGTGTTGTCCGACCCCTATTTGACCTAGGGTACAAGAAGAATAACCCCTGCAAGTAACCTATGAGATACCTAAGTCAAGCAACTAATAAACCATTGTATAACCGATGCACAGGCGAGCAGTTGTAAGTTCAGATCACCGTATGGGCAAGGTAGCAAAGCCCGAAACCTTGAAAGCATTGCCTCTCACAGAGGTATGGGTACTAGAAAGATCCTCAAATACGAATAAATCCATAGAAATATCTTTGACGCTATGTGAGTATCCAGGGGTTATCCCTTCAACTAACTTTGCACGACCTCATGATTAACTCCTGTGTGAGCGAAGCCTCCTTATCTTACCAATTATAAAATGGACTTCTCAACTCCCTATCTCAGACACATATGTTGATTTAATTTCCTTGGATAATTTTACTCACAAAATCCTATTCCAAGGCACTAAATCCTAGACTAGTTTGTGCACCCTAAAAATAAAATCGTGACTAATCAATTTTAGTTTAAAGCGTAAATTTTATTGGCCGTGATTACTCAAAAGAGTATGGAAGTGAAACTCATGATGTTACGACTCTGAAAGAAAACAAATATGAATATAATGCAAAGTCTATCTTTAACTTTTCAATGAACGATATGCTAATAAAAATAGTGCAATTTTCAATTTCAACTCTGCAATTCAGAAGTAAAATGCAATCTTTCGCTAAATGAACTAAGCTAATGATAAAGCTTCAAAGACAAAAATGATAAGCAATGCAAAATGCCTATATTTTTTGTATTTTCAATATATTAAAGAGAAAATGCATGGACTGGAAAGCAACCTGATATATAAATTCTATTGTGTATAAACGAAATAACTCAAGCAACATACCAAGCAGCCAAGCAAACAACCCAGGGTTCAAGGACAAATAAAAAATGAAAAACAAAGAGAAAGACTACGCCCAAAATTCAACTCCAAACAGGTTTCATGTCATCCCAGAGAATCTCAAAGGGCAGTACAGAGACCTAAGAAGGCTCAACAAACATCAAATTTCACCCAGCAGTCACTAAACCAAGCAAACAAGCAAGGGAAAGTGGTATACACGACTGTTCAGGAGAACGGAGCATATATATGCATCCTACAGTGAGACAACAAGAGTGTATACACGACTGTCAAGGAAAAAGGAGCGTATAGGATTTAAAACAAGGCCAGGCAAGGGTAAAAAGGACGAAAACTCAGACCTAGAGTGAACATAATCTGTCAAGCAGTGATACGACAAGAAACACAAAGGTAAAAGAGCAATGCAAGAAGAAAAAGTACTTCAACCCTTAGAAGGAAGATCTCTCCCCAGTCGAGTCGTCAATTTTGTTACGAGAGAAAAACTCTCTATGGCCAAGGGTAAACCACAACAAACAGGTATGACTACAAAAATCAACTCAATTCCAACATATGTTATATAAACTAATGTGCAAGATAAGAAAGAGGCCTACCTTGATCCAACGTTTGATGATGTTCCATCGTTGAGAACTTTGACCCAAAGCTTTATACCTGCAATAAGTTCTCAACAAACAAATAGAGCAAGTACATAGTGATGATATAAAGGGGTTAGCACATCGGATAGCATAATCCATTAATAAAAATTACAAACATGCCCATGGATAATAATCATATATTTGCAAGATACCAATAGGACGGGAAATGAGTATTTCTATTAATAATTGATCAACAAAAGTGACAACATTACAGACTTCTGTGTCGGCACGGTTCGAAACCAAGAAACCGAGTTCCTTCCAACCGGGTCTCCACCATTTCAATCCTCCACTAAAGGAAAGATCATAGGAAAGAGGCAATGAGGTCCTCTCAACAATAGGGAATGAGCTTGGGGGTTGAACATTGTGTTCGGACTTGAGGGACAAAGGGATGTAGACTCAATATGAAGTAATTTCTCCAGAGTAACTTTGCTCTCAAAGTTGAATGCTTTCTCCTCTTTTCCATAGCTCTGAATTGTTCTTTTATAGCCTTTAGAATGTAACAGACGAGTCGAGTCGAAACGTTTCCAGTATATGGAAGGCCAAGGATCAGAGATATCCTGTCGTGACATGGAAACCCAACTTCATTTTTGTATTTTATGGCACAAATCCCTATGTACGCGGGTTGTAGTGGAGCAGCCTGTGTATACACATCTTGTATAGCAGATAGGGAGCGTATATGTCAAAAAATGTATATTTTTTACTCTGGATTCATCAAAAAGGGATGATAAGTCTTCATAGGGAAACATAAAAAGGCCCTATGTGCAAGATAGCAATGGTGAGGCAAATCTTGCTATAACAAAAGCATGTTTCTCCTCTCGCACTTGGGAGAATTCACCCTCTTCATCTACACATTCTTTCATTTTAATTAATGACAACCCAACAATGATCACCACACTAGTAACCTTATTCTAGTTTTTCACATCTCTACATGTATAATCTTCCTCAAACACTTCACCTAATACATCATGGGTTCCCTAAGGAACAATTTCTAAGAACTCACATTCCTTTGGTGCACAATATATGATCTCTTTGCCATCTTTATTTCGTTCTTCATATTCATAATCCTCCTCAACTCATAGGTCTTAATCTTCACTATCCCCCATGTTATTTCCCATGTCAACCTGACAATTTGTTGTCTCTACACACTCTAATGCATACATTCTTAACATCTGCTCCATTACTGCAAGAGCCTAAACTTAAATGAGAGGTCTTCGTTCCTCCATTAAAATATTCAAACTTTTCTATTGGCCAAGGGTTTTCTAGACCCTCTTCTTGAATTTATTATTCTAGCAAACCTTTGTGTTGCCTCCACTGCATTTAATCTAACCATAATTTTTATCAACTCCTCACAAACTTTCTCTAATTCCTCCGCCTCATAAGACTCTTTCCTACTCACACTTCCAATTTTCACTTTTCTTATGTAACCTATCTCTACACTTTTCAATGTGCATCTTCTTCCTTAAGTCACGACTCTACCCAACTTGAATGTCAAAACTTTTTTCAAATACCCTCTTTCAGATTTCAAATGTGCCTTCAATTCTCCAAACCTACAATGTAATTTCTCTTTCCTCACTAGTTTGCACCTTCAAATATCCACAACAACTATCCAACCGTAGTTGCAGTGGTTCTTCTTCCTTCTCCTGCGACTCTACCCAACAACCTTAGTAGTTGGAGTTGCAATTCTTCAACAGGATACACTGTGCTAATACTACTTAATACAAAGGGGAGCTTGGTCCCTTGTAGAATTCAAATTCTACCAACACAAACAAACAAAAGCACTGCAAGCTATGAAGTTCACATAAACAATTTCACCAAAGTGCAACAAATCAATCACTTATAAATTAAAACCCAAGCAACCTTTTCTACACCACACTCACTGAATAGGCCTTTCTACCAACTTTAGAGATTTGTATGAAATTTACATTTGCAAGCCTCTGTGAGCTTTCAACTCTGCTGAGAATACTAGTGGACTCAAGGTCCCTTCAAATTTTCAAATTACAAAGTCTATTAGTCTCAATCTCAATGAGGCATACAATTTTCTTATCAATATTTTAAAAAAAATAATATTCTTGAATTCGCCACTCCAATTTCTTCTTCCACAACTTTTGCTTCCTCAATTATCCCTCTTCCTTTCCTTTCATTCCTTCTCGTGCTTTCTTCCTCCCATTTCTTCTCTTCTCTATTCTTTCGTCTTCTTCTTCTTCTTCTTCTTCTTCTTCTTCGTCCTTATTTTTATTTTTATTTTATTTTTTTATTTTCTCAAACCCATCCTCGTATCTCCTCTTTGAATCTCTTATTACTCTTCACATAAGCCTTCTCTTCTCGGGCTCCCTTCTTCCCTTTCCAACGCAAGTTCTTCCTCTATTTATCTTTACCATCCAAAACATAATAACACGACCGCTTAATATTGCCCCTTAAAAATTTAATGAAATTTATCGAGGAATTGATGAAACTGCATATTTGAGTGGTTGAGTCTATATAATCCAAGTGCCCTTGGGGTTTTTCAATACGTCGAATCCATTTATGCATTCAAAAATAAAATTTAAATAACATAAAATTGTGATTTCACCCAGATTTATGTCACTGGATTCCAATAAAAAATGGCAAAACGTAGAATGTTTAGACAATGCCTAAAATCCGTAATCTAAACATTCTACGTTTTGGCTCTTTTCCAGACAATGTTTCCAATCATTTTTGTCTGAAATATAATAGGGAATTGATGAAACTGTAGATTTGAGTGGTTGAGTCTGTATAATTTAAGTGCCCTTGAGGTTTTTCAATACGTTGAATCCATTTATGCATTCAAAAATGCAATTTAAACAACATAAAATTGTGATTTCACCCAGATTTATGTCACCGGATTCCGATGAAAAATGCCAAAATGTAGAATGTTTAGACAACGCCTAAAATCCATAATTCGTTCTACGTTTTGGCTCTTTTTCGGGCAATGTTTCTGATCATTTTTGTCTGAAATCCGGCAAGGAATTGATGAAACTGCAGATTTGAGTTGTTGAGTCTCTATACTTCAAGTGCCCTCAACATTTTTAATAAGCCGAATCCATTTATGCATTCAAAAATGCAATTTAAACAACATAAAAGTGTGATTTCACCTAGATTTATGTCACTTGATTCCGATGAAAAATGTCAAACCATACAATGTTTAGACAACGCCTTTGTAAAATAAAATAAGGTTGGCCCCTTTCAAACAAAACGTAATCTTCCCTCATGAGTTACCTTTGCGAGAGGTCCTCTAGAGTTACCTTTCCAAGAGGTCCTGTGAGGTTTTAAATTTCCGGCCAATCCAGAACTCTAGTAGATTTTGTGAGCATCTGAATTGGTTCAAAATGGGGTAAAACCCCTGGATTAAGGTTCTAAAATGCATGGAACTTTGATCCATGTTAAACTCAGGCTACCCCTGAAAATCTGGCGGGATTCAAGCTCATTTTTTTACTTGAAAAACTGCTCTGTTTGCTCCCGAGTTAGTCTACTCCGTATAAATGTATCGTTTAGTTTTTTTGGCATTAAATGTTATATAGTACGTGCAATTAAATTACACTGTGTCGTTCGAAAAAGAAATGATAGAGCGAATCTTCTGCTCCCGCATCAGATATCCAGCAGTTTTAGTACATATTTTTTATTTTTGTATACATAAACAAAAAGTATATCTCACCATTTGCGTCACCATGCCCATCTATCTCTTTACATGTTTGTCAAATGTGCAGGTCCTAATGTGTGCCTCATCACTGGAGATAAATGCAGGTGTCAGTGAGCCTTACTTTGAGCCTGGAGCCAAGGCAAACCGAGAGCGAGATCACCCTCCACAGTAACACCACTGACCGACCTTACCCTGGCACTTCACAAACATAAATGCTTACTATAATGCAAAGGAGAATACAAGCTCATCGCAGAAACGAATCAATGTGAGAAAAAAGGATCTAAAAAGAGAAAATCAGTTCAGAGCACAGCGTTCCATGTGACAGAGAAGTGCACTATAATCTTTTAGTCATGACGTGTACAAATACCAAACAGATGAGACGAGAGCACTAAAATCTTCAACCTTTTGTACCAATTACCAAACAGATGAGACGAGAGCAGTAAAATCTTGAAGATGAGTTAAAAGTACGGTAATTGACTGAAAGGACCCGACAAGCAGTGAAATCTTCAAGATGCGTTAAAAGTACGGTAATTGACTGAAAGTACGCCTTCTTTTTGCAGGAATTTGGATTGAAATTACTTATTAGAACAAAATGGCACATCCTAGAAGGCAACGCTTAAGCATCCCCACAGGGACGTACACTGCTGCTGAATATACCATAGCTTATATGTTGGACATATACGGCCAATATCCAGCTGGCTAAGCAGCAGGTGGATTATAGGGTTTATAATCCAAATCCATCTATCCATCTATTGGCAGTATTCAATGCTTTATAGCAGGCTATAATCCAAATCCATCTGTCAGTATTCAATATTTCATAACAGGTTATACTCCAAATTTATCTGTCCCAGTATTCAATGCTTCATAGCAAGCTAGATATTACTAACCTTTGTTCCAGCTGATCTTTGTCTGTGAAGCACATGCACATCCAACATATCCAAGAATATATATGTAGCATATGCTTTACAATGTACATCATGTAAAGTAGTGCTTATTGCTTGCTTATTTTAGAGAGTTACATCACACAACAACAAGAGGGTATTAGAATGATTCGGCTCTGAAAAAGTCAAAATGGTATACCTATGAACCTGTAACCTAAGATAAAGGAAGAAGTCTAAATATGATCCCTAAACGGTAGGCCTATGGACTGTGAGTCTTCCCAACGTCGACGCTCCTGCTAAATAAATTTATTTTTGTCTCAGACTTCTTCGAATGGTTGTAAGGCTGAGTCGACCAAAGAAGGTGATGAGTTGACTGTCAACCAAGAAATGGGTCAAGTAAGGCCTGAGTCACCACGTAATGAATCGACCAAAAATCGTGTCCTTTGTACGACCACTGTATGGATGTGTACGATCTCCCATGAGATTCAGACTTATTGCACTGCCTCGCAGTATACATAGCAATGAGTTAGCTTTGACTGTTCTATTAATTTGGTTTGACTTTAAAAAATTTGTAAAGAACTTAATGTATAACATAAGAAACTTAAAAAAAAAAAAATTGATGTGTAAAAAAATTGAGTTTTCTTACATTTCATTGGCTAATAACTTTATAGTGTTATTGCAGCTTTCACTTATTTCGAGGTTTCAATCACTTATTTCAAGGTTTCCAGTAGTGGAGTGTAGTACTCAGGCTGTGGGGTATAGTAAGAAGCCTTTAAGTTGACTAAGGTTGCTCATACTGCCTCCTGCACAAATTCATAGGAGGCAATACGAGCAACCTCACTGCCCTTGTTTCTCTTTGCATCAATCCCTCCAAGTAGGAAATAACTCATCCAGGACAATATCAAGTTGATTGGGCAAGAAATGAATCGATCCGTTGTTAATTTAGTCGACCAAGAAAGTCTAGTTGACTCGGATCCACTTCCAATTTTTGCCAAAAAGATAAAATAAAATAAAAAGGACATGTTTATGAAATTTTCAAAGGGAAAAACATGTAAGTGCTTATTACAAAGTTTTGGAGAGGATCCAATTAGGATCACACCTCCCAATTTATAGGATTTTGGTCCCTAAAAGCTTCAACTCCCTTCAATCTTCTTCTCCAATCATCAAACAAACTCCAACAAAATTCCACGAAAGGGTGTCTTCATTGTAGGATAGAAGATGAGTGTTGAGTAGGCATAACCTTGTTCTCAATCTCATGGATGGAGATGACATTTGTTGCTGCAACAAGTCATTGGAAAACCATTGCTCCTTGGGTTGCAAGTGCAAGCAACTCCTCTTTACCCTTGACCTTGACTCTCCAAGGTTTCTTCATGGTTGTTTGGTTTAGGGGATGGAGTTCCGAGTGAAGCCTCCAACATTTGGCCTCCCAATGTCTAGTCAATTTACAGTATCGGTAATAGTTCCTGCATGTATTGCTTGGCCTTCTAGAGTGCCAACAATTACTAGCCTTATGACCCATTTTCTTGTAACAAAGACAAACTAAGCCATACCTTTTCGATCTATGATGCTTTTCATCTTGGTTACTTGGTCCCCCAAGAGTTGGAGCAAATCTGGATGGTGGAATCATCTCCTTGCTTCCCTCTTCCAAGCTTCTACAAGCAGATTTGAGTGGCTTGTTGCACACTCTTTCTCCAACTGTCTTTTCCCCCATGGAAATGACTTCTTTTCTAGTTCATTTTTCCTAGATAACGGTGGTTTGAGTTGAACTTGTGTTATCTTCATGTCCACCAAATCCTAGACCTTCATTTTTGGGCCTTTGTTGAGCTACAATGGGAATCAAAATCCATTGGCCTTCCTTGCCTAGCCCTTGGTCATCATAGCCCATTTGCCTCATGAGCTTGGAACCGATGACTCCAGTGTGTTTCTCAAAGTCACCAAAGGTTTCTTGAGGAAGAATTTTGGAAGGTGAATTTACCATGCTTGCCTCCATCATGGGACTACCTTCAGCAGTGGTACTGGAAGAGTCTTGTTTGGTCTATTCGACAATTGTTTTTAGCTTCTTCAAGGCCTCTTCCTTTGTTGTCAAGTTGTGGTATAGGTGAGTAATGACCTCGGTGAACCTATCCTCTTTCCAATTACCCAACTTAATGGATTTCTTCCCCAACTACAAGACTGACAATCTGCTCCAGTTTAATTATTCCCTCATGGCGGTGAAGGAGTCTCGGGGCTTGCATGCTCATTTTCTAGCTCATCTACTCTCTGCCTCCAATACTGACTTTCTTCTTAGATCTTCATGTTGAAGTCTCTCAACTCTTCCAACTTCTCCATGTTCAAGGCTTTTCTCATGGCAATTGCTTCAATGTCTCTAACGAACCAACTTTGATACCATCTATTATGTAAACAATAGACCTATGGATTGTCCATCTCCCCAACATAAATGCTTTTATTACATAAAATCATTTATGTATCAGACTTCTCTGAATGGTTGTAAGGCTTGCAATATGCCATTCAATAGAAAAACCAACTAGCTAATGAATAAGTCGACCAAGAATTGGTAACTGACCAGCTGGGTTGACCTAGGGTGTAAACAAGTCAACTAGGAAAGATCAAGTCAACTAGCTACATGTCGAGTCAACCAAAGAAGGTGATGAGTTGACCAACAATGATCCAGATTTATCAGTGGAACGAAATGAAACCACAGATTTATAATATTAACATAGAGACACAATGAAAAATAATAGAGATACAGTGAAACTTGGCTTATATTAAATAAGAAATATGTTGAAAAACTGTAAAATGGAGACTGAAAACAAGCTTGCTAGAATGGTGGCAACTTATCTCTGAGAAGAGATGTGACGACTATGCTCATTCACAAGAAGATGAGTACAATGAGGTTATGAATGTATTTTTACAATAAACATGAATTCCAAAACCCTAGACATCCAAAAACCTAACCCTAGGAAATGAAGCACCAAAAGTCATGTGGACCCTATTGGGATAAGTTAGTACATCAACTTCCCGGGGTCATAAATTTTGCATACGATCTCCGTTTATGGAACACGATAGATCGTTGGAAAGGTATCCACGAGGAGATTCATTTACGGGGCTCAACTAGAGCCATTCTCTATCATTGGGGTTCTTGATCATGAAAAAACATCGTTTAGGCCCTCAAAATGGCCCTGGAAGTTCAAGAACCGAAAAATGCTAAAAATAGTAAGTTGCCAAAAAATTGTTTTGAGCCAGTTGGACAAGGTGGGTGGCAACCAAGATCCTCTTGGATCAATCCTACCCCCTTAGGAACCAACGGTTTCCATTTTTTTGAGTGCCCCCATCAGATGGGGAAATTTATATTGAATTTGGCCCTGGGTGAGCCACTTGCCTTGGTGCAGGAGTTGCCCTGCTTTGACAACCCGATAAAGTTGGATCCTCTGTTGGCGAGTGCCCTTGACCTATTTTCCACAATATGATTAGTGGATTCTTGTTCCATGCAGTTAGGGTTGAGCTTTGTTGGTGTCAATTGTTCTTCTATCTCTGAGGTGTCCAATAATAGTGGAAAATAAGGTTGAAGGAGGTCCACATTGAATACTGGATGCAAGCCAAGGAATGGGGGAAGCTTGAGCTCAAAATCATTGTCGCCCACATCCTTGGTGATGGTGTAGGGTCCATAACAGAGTGGATGAAGCTTCTGATGAGGCCTTGTAAGGCGTTCTTTCTGCATGTGCAACCAAACTTTGTCTCACACATGAAACTGGTGTGGCACCTGTTATTGATCATGGTGATACTTTTACTTGATATTGGACTTTTGTAAAATATATTGAACCTATTAGTAGATGTGTTGGATTCGCTCAATGAACCGAGTGGATTTGTCATCTCCAGTTGGAGCATGCGATGAGTCTACCTCAATGGCTCCAAGGGGTGGTGCAACATCCATGGGACCCAATGGTTGAAATCCCAACCCCACCTAAAAGGGTTGTGGTCGATTGAGCTATGTATGGCTCTGTTGTAGTTGTGTTGAACATAGGGAAGACTCTCATCCTAGATGCGGGGGTTCATGGAATTGTACATGCGCATTATGTGCACGATCATCCGGTTGATGACCTTTGTTTGGCCATTTGTCTAGGGGTGGAAGGTAGTGGACTTGGTGAGATTGGTGTCCAACAACAACCATAGGCTCGACTAGAATGTGTTGAGGAATCGACTATCTCAATATGAGATAATGGTTTGTGGGATCCCAAAGTGTACCCAAACTTTTTTAAAGAAGAGCTTGGCAGTGGGCTCCACTGTGATGCTCTTCTTGTAAGCAGCCAAAATCACCATCTTGGAAAAGCGATCAACAACCACAAAAACACAGTCATTTCCGCGCTTAGTGGATGGAAGGCCCGACATGTACTCCATCATGGATTCCCAGGGTCTATCAGGAGTAGCAAGAGGAGTGTGCATGCTTTGTTTCTTAATGGTCAGTTTGACAATAACGCAGGCAGTGCGGGACCAGATATACTTGCTAACATCCTGTCAAAGTTTCGGCCAGTAGAAATTTCGCTCAATATTGCCACTGTCTTTTCCATGCCAAGGTTTCTTGCCACCCGACTGTAGTGGGCTTCCAAAATCAGCTTCACTCGCTCGCTTGATGGAACACATAGATGGCCCAAATGGCACAACAACCCATCTTAAAGATGGAAATTAGTGACAGATGTATTTGCGCCCAACATTTGGTAGGTGTTGGCGAAGTGAGGATCTGTCTCATACAGGTGGGGCCATCTGGAGGTCTCGTAGCTGCAAGAATCGAGCATTGTGGTGAGTGTTGCAAAAGGAGGTCGGTTGAGGCAATCAACGACTGAGTTGGTACTTCTTGTTTTATACTTGATGTTGAGGTGGAACTGTTGCAAATATGTGGACCACTTTTGATGGCGGTCATTCTGCAATTTGCCTTGTCTATGCATGAACTACATCGACTTATGATTAGTGTGGATGATTGTCTCCTTCCTGAGAATGTAATGCCTCCATTGGCGGTAGGCGTGCATAATGGAGTACATTGCTTTGTTGAGTAGGGTACTTATGGACGACATATGATAGTGTCTCACTATGATAGGCCACGGGGTGGTCGTGCTGAGTGATGATTGCGCCCACAACATAGTCTAAAGCATCTATCTTGATCTCAAATGGTTTTTGCAGGTCATGTAATGAAATCACTGGAGCGAAGCACAAGCGTTGCTTCAGATCATTGAACACTTTTTGTTGAGATAGGCCCCACAAAAAAAAAATCTTACCACCACCTCTGGTTATTTGGTTGAGGACCCATGCAATATGGGAGAATCCCAACACAAACCTTCGATAGAAATTGGTAAGGCGTAAGAAGCTCTGAAGCTCGGTGAGCGTGGTTGGGGCTGGCCAGTCACGGATGACCTGGATCTTGGTTGGATCAACATGCACACCATGTGCATCAACAATGTAGACGAGGTATTGGACCATGTCCATGCCGAAGGAGAATATTTCCAAGTTGAAATATAGCTTGTGTTGCCACAGAGTGTGCAAAACTAGTTGAATATGTTGCAAATGTTCTACCCAAGTCTTGTTGTAGACAAGGATGTCATCTAGATACACCACCAAAAAATAATTAGTGAAAGGCCGCAATATATCATCCATCATCCTCATGAAATTTGTTGGGGCATTTTTCAAACCAAAGGGCATGACCAACCATTCAGAAATATCTTATTTTGATTTGAAGGCAGTTTTCCATACATCTGTCGGTTCTATTGGGACCTGATGGTAGACAGACTTTAGATCAATCTTACTGAAGTATTTATCCCCCTTGAGCTGATCAAGGAGATCATCAATTCAGGGAATCAGATACCATTTCCTAACTGTGATTTTATTTAGGGCTCGATAATCAATGCAAAGTAGCCAAGTCCCGTATTTATTTTGCACCAACACGATTGGTCTTCCACATGGTGATGAGTTGGGTCAGATGTGCCTCTTGTGGATTAGTTCTTGGATCTGACACTTGATCTCCTCATTTTCTAGTAGAGAGCGACGATGTACTGTCCCATTGGGTAGAAGTCTGTCGAGGGTCAGATCGATGGAATGCTTGACCCCAAGCCAATTTTTTTTTGCTTGGAACACTAATTGACCACTAATTTGTTTGTATGCTTGTGTGTGCTTGCAGGTTGGCCTTTAAATTTTCAGCCTTAGGGTTATATTCAATTATTAAGCACAGATTTGCAAATATATCTAATGCAAATACAAGATCTAACCAACACACAAGATATGGAACCCAAAAGCATAGATCTGACCTTTATTATTATGAGAAGCAAGAACCTGATACAAAGTGGATGCAGATCTGTAGTAACATCAGATGGCTCCAAGAGAGAATATATGAGCTACTAAAAAATTCTCCTGATAAGACAAAACAAGCCTCCAAAGGCTAGATATATAAAGAAGATCAAATACAATACGAACTAGGGTCACATCCAATCCCCCTAGCTACTGGCACGTCCTGCTGAATAGATGAGAAGACCAAGATTTCGGCCCAGCTGAAGGAGATATCCAAATGATGCCAAACCCCACAGAATGATAAATTAGGGCAAGTAGAAACCCTCCCAGAATTCTGGAGTCCAGATGTCGAGTTTTACCCCTCCAAACTGTTGAAACCCTAATCCAGGTTGTGCCCTCCTGAAGACTGCCAAGCTCAATATTTCGGCCATGATGGAGGAAGCCTCCAAACACCCTGAAAATATCTAGAAAGATAGATCGGGCCTCCACAAGCTGCTGGAAGAAGTCTCATGGTCATATATGAAGTATAACCCTCTCAAACTGGATAGATCTGAATCACATTTGCGCCATCCTTCTCTAAAAAATGTCCCAAAGATTCAGATAATAATCTAGCAAGAGTAACCCTTCAAAAATACTCCAAAACTGATGAACAACACCATACAAGTAATACCCAGGTGCTAGAATGTCAATAGACCCTGTCACAAGGCTGGATCGAACTCCTTTTCATGAAATGATGCACCCCTGCTGGAAAACCCTTGATGGTACGACCTGCTACCCTCCTGGATTGATTATGGAACCTGTGAAGACTATAGAATGGTGTGGGTGGAGTATTTCATCCCCAAGACCAAGCTTGGAACAAGGTGAGTGGAATCTTTCACCACTGACTTGTTCTCTAGGGTTTGTAATCTCAAAACCCTCAAAACTGTGTGCTCAAGAGCCCAACAGCCAAATGAAATAATATCCAAGATGCCTGAGAGGTGTGCCCTAGGATTTCCTTTATACCTCCTTTATGTTTCTCTATTGAGTTAAGTTAACCCCTAGGTTCAACTCCTAACTCAACCTCAGGTGCTCTATTCCTTCATTGAGTTACTTTTTACCCTTTTTAC
>ML785716.1:463374-475119 GCA_009831015.1 Picea engelmannii
GAGCGAATCTTCTGCTCCCGCATCAGATATCCAGCAGTTTTAGTACATATTTTTTATTTTTGTATACATAAACAAAAAGTATATCTCACCATTTGCGTCACCATGCCCATCTATCTCTTTACATGTTTGTCAAATGTGCAGGTCCTAATGTGTGCCTCATCACTGGAGATAAATGCAGGTGTCAGTGAGCCTTACTTTGAGCCTGGAGCCAAGGCAAACCGAGAGCGAGATCACCCTCCACAGTAACACCACTGACCGACCTTACCCTGGCACTTCACAAACATAAATGCTTACTATAATGCAAAGGAGAATACAAGCTCATCGCAGAAACGAATCAATGTGAGAAAAAAGGATCTAAAAAGAGAAAATCAGTTCAGAGCACAGCGTTCCATGTGACAGAGAAGTGCACTATAATCTTTTAGTCATGACGTGTACAAATACCAAACAGATGAGACGAGAGCACTAAAATCTTCAACCTTTTGTACCAATTACCAAACAGATGAGACGAGAGCAGTAAAATCTTGAAGATGAGTTAAAAGTACGGTAATTGACTGAAAGGACCCGACAAGCAGTGAAATCTTCAAGATGCGTTAAAAGTACGGTAATTGACTGAAAGTACGCCTTCTTTTTGCAGGAATTTGGATTGAAATTACTTATTAGAACAAAATGGCACATCCTAGAAGGCAACGCTTAAGCATCCCCACAGGGACGTACACTGCTGCTGAATATACCATAGCTTATATGTTGGACATATACGGCCAATATCCAGCTGGCTAAGCAGCAGGTGGATTATAGGGTTTATAATCCAAATCCATCTATCCATCTATTGGCAGTATTCAATGCTTTATAGCAGGCTATAATCCAAATCCATCTGTCAGTATTCAATATTTCATAACAGGTTATACTCCAAATTTATCTGTCCCAGTATTCAATGCTTCATAGCAAGCTAGATATTACTAACCTTTGTTCCAGCTGATCTTTGTCTGTGAAGCACATGCACATCCAACATATCCAAGAATATATATGTAGCATATGCTTTACAATGTACATCATGTAAAGTAGTGCTTATTGCTTGCTTATTTTAGAGAGTTACATCACACAACAACAAGAGGGTATTAGAATGATTCGGCTCTGAAAAAGTCAAAATGGTATACCTATGAACCTGTAACCTAAGATAAAGGAAGAAGTCTAAATATGATCCCTAAACGGTAGGCCTATGGACTGTGAGTCTTCCCAACGTCGACGCTCCTGCTAAATAAATTTATTTTTGTCTCAGACTTCTTCGAATGGTTGTAAGGCTGAGTCGACCAAAGAAGGTGATGAGTTGACTGTCAACCAAGAAATGGGTCAAGTAAGGCCTGAGTCACCACGTAATGAATCGACCAAAAATCGTGTCCTTTGTACGACCACTGTATGGATGTGTACGATCTCCCATGAGATTCAGACTTATTGCACTGCCTCGCAGTATACATAGCAATGAGTTAGCTTTGACTGTTCTATTAATTTGGTTTGACTTTAAAAAATTTGTAAAGAACTTAATGTATAACATAAGAAACTTAAAAAAAAAAAAATTGATGTGTAAAAAAATTGAGTTTTCTTACATTTCATTGGCTAATAACTTTATAGTGTTATTGCAGCTTTCACTTATTTCGAGGTTTCAATCACTTATTTCAAGGTTTCCAGTAGTGGAGTGTAGTACTCAGGCTGTGGGGTATAGTAAGAAGCCTTTAAGTTGACTAAGGTTGCTCATACTGCCTCCTGCACAAATTCATAGGAGGCAATACGAGCAACCTCACTGCCCTTGTTTCTCTTTGCATCAATCCCTCCAAGTAGGAAATAACTCATCCAGGACAATATCAAGTTGATTGGGCAAGAAATGAATCGATCCGTTGTTAATTTAGTCGACCAAGAAAGTCTAGTTGACTCGGATCCACTTCCAATTTTTGCCAAAAAGATAAAATAAAATAAAAAGGACATGTTTATGAAATTTTCAAAGGGAAAAACATGTAAGTGCTTATTACAAAGTTTTGGAGAGGATCCAATTAGGATCACACCTCCCAATTTATAGGATTTTGGTCCCTAAAAGCTTCAACTCCCTTCAATCTTCTTCTCCAATCATCAAACAAACTCCAACAAAATTCCACGAAAGGGTGTCTTCATTGTAGGATAGAAGATGAGTGTTGAGTAGGCATAACCTTGTTCTCAATCTCATGGATGGAGATGACATTTGTTGCTGCAACAAGTCATTGGAAAACCATTGCTCCTTGGGTTGCAAGTGCAAGCAACTCCTCTTTACCCTTGACCTTGACTCTCCAAGGTTTCTTCATGGTTGTTTGGTTTAGGGGATGGAGTTCCGAGTGAAGCCTCCAACATTTGGCCTCCCAATGTCTAGTCAATTTACAGTATCGGTAATAGTTCCTGCATGTATTGCTTGGCCTTCTAGAGTGCCAACAATTACTAGCCTTATGACCCATTTTCTTGTAACAAAGACAAACTAAGCCATACCTTTTCGATCTATGATGCTTTTCATCTTGGTTACTTGGTCCCCCAAGAGTTGGAGCAAATCTGGATGGTGGAATCATCTCCTTGCTTCCCTCTTCCAAGCTTCTACAAGCAGATTTGAGTGGCTTGTTGCACACTCTTTCTCCAACTGTCTTTTCCCCCATGGAAATGACTTCTTTTCTAGTTCATTTTTCCTAGATAACGGTGGTTTGAGTTGAACTTGTGTTATCTTCATGTCCACCAAATCCTAGACCTTCATTTTTGGGCCTTTGTTGAGCTACAATGGGAATCAAAATCCATTGGCCTTCCTTGCCTAGCCCTTGGTCATCATAGCCCATTTGCCTCATGAGCTTGGAACCGATGACTCCAGTGTGTTTCTCAAAGTCACCAAAGGTTTCTTGAGGAAGAATTTTGGAAGGTGAATTTACCATGCTTGCCTCCATCATGGGACTACCTTCAGCAGTGGTACTGGAAGAGTCTTGTTTGGTCTATTCGACAATTGTTTTTAGCTTCTTCAAGGCCTCTTCCTTTGTTGTCAAGTTGTGGTATAGGTGAGTAATGACCTCGGTGAACCTATCCTCTTTCCAATTACCCAACTTAATGGATTTCTTCCCCAACTACAAGACTGACAATCTGCTCCAGTTTAATTATTCCCTCATGGCGGTGAAGGAGTCTCGGGGCTTGCATGCTCATTTTCTAGCTCATCTACTCTCTGCCTCCAATACTGACTTTCTTCTTAGATCTTCATGTTGAAGTCTCTCAACTCTTCCAACTTCTCCATGTTCAAGGCTTTTCTCATGGCAATTGCTTCAATGTCTCTAACGAACCAACTTTGATACCATCTATTATGTAAACAATAGACCTATGGATTGTCCATCTCCCCAACATAAATGCTTTTATTACATAAAATCATTTATGTATCAGACTTCTCTGAATGGTTGTAAGGCTTGCAATATGCCATTCAATAGAAAAACCAACTAGCTAATGAATAAGTCGACCAAGAATTGGTAACTGACCAGCTGGGTTGACCTAGGGTGTAAACAAGTCAACTAGGAAAGATCAAGTCAACTAGCTACATGTCGAGTCAACCAAAGAAGGTGATGAGTTGACCAACAATGATCCAGATTTATCAGTGGAACGAAATGAAACCACAGATTTATAATATTAACATAGAGACACAATGAAAAATAATAGAGATACAGTGAAACTTGGCTTATATTAAATAAGAAATATGTTGAAAAACTGTAAAATGGAGACTGAAAACAAGCTTGCTAGAATGGTGGCAACTTATCTCTGAGAAGAGATGTGACGACTATGCTCATTCACAAGAAGATGAGTACAATGAGGTTATGAATGTATTTTTACAATAAACATGAATTCCAAAACCCTAGACATCCAAAAACCTAACCCTAGGAAATGAAGCACCAAAAGTCATGTGGACCCTATTGGGATAAGTTAGTACATCAACTTCCCGGGGTCATAAATTTTGCATACGATCTCCGTTTATGGAACACGATAGATCGTTGGAAAGGTATCCACGAGGAGATTCATTTACGGGGCTCAACTAGAGCCATTCTCTATCATTGGGGTTCTTGATCATGAAAAAACATCGTTTAGGCCCTCAAAATGGCCCTGGAAGTTCAAGAACCGAAAAATGCTAAAAATAGTAAGTTGCCAAAAAATTGTTTTGAGCCAGTTGGACAAGGTGGGTGGCAACCAAGATCCTCTTGGATCAATCCTACCCCCTTAGGAACCAACGGTTTCCATTTTTTTGAGTGCCCCCATCAGATGGGGAAATTTATATTGAATTTGGCCCTGGGTGAGCCACTTGCCTTGGTGCAGGAGTTGCCCTGCTTTGACAACCCGATAAAGTTGGATCCTCTGTTGGCGAGTGCCCTTGACCTATTTTCCACAATATGATTAGTGGATTCTTGTTCCATGCAGTTAGGGTTGAGCTTTGTTGGTGTCAATTGTTCTTCTATCTCTGAGGTGTCCAATAATAGTGGAAAATAAGGTTGAAGGAGGTCCACATTGAATACTGGATGCAAGCCAAGGAATGGGGGAAGCTTGAGCTCAAAATCATTGTCGCCCACATCCTTGGTGATGGTGTAGGGTCCATAACAGAGTGGATGAAGCTTCTGATGAGGCCTTGTAAGGCGTTCTTTCTGCATGTGCAACCAAACTTTGTCTCACACATGAAACTGGTGTGGCACCTGTTATTGATCATGGTGATACTTTTACTTGATATTGGACTTTTGTAAAATATATTGAACCTATTAGTAGATGTGTTGGATTCGCTCAATGAACCGAGTGGATTTGTCATCTCCAGTTGGAGCATGCGATGAGTCTACCTCAATGGCTCCAAGGGGTGGTGCAACATCCATGGGACCCAATGGTTGAAATCCCAACCCCACCTAAAAGGGTTGTGGTCGATTGAGCTATGTATGGCTCTGTTGTAGTTGTGTTGAACATAGGGAAGACTCTCATCCTAGATGCGGGGGTTCATGGAATTGTACATGCGCATTATGTGCACGATCATCCGGTTGATGACCTTTGTTTGGCCATTTGTCTAGGGGTGGAAGGTAGTGGACTTGGTGAGATTGGTGTCCAACAACAACCATAGGCTCGACTAGAATGTGTTGAGGAATCGACTATCTCAATATGAGATAATGGTTTGTGGGATCCCAAAGTGTACCCAAACTTTTTTAAAGAAGAGCTTGGCAGTGGGCTCCACTGTGATGCTCTTCTTGTAAGCAGCCAAAATCACCATCTTGGAAAAGCGATCAACAACCACAAAAACACAGTCATTTCCGCGCTTAGTGGATGGAAGGCCCGACATGTACTCCATCATGGATTCCCAGGGTCTATCAGGAGTAGCAAGAGGAGTGTGCATGCTTTGTTTCTTAATGGTCAGTTTGACAATAACGCAGGCAGTGCGGGACCAGATATACTTGCTAACATCCTGTCAAAGTTTCGGCCAGTAGAAATTTCGCTCAATATTGCCACTGTCTTTTCCATGCCAAGGTTTCTTGCCACCCGACTGTAGTGGGCTTCCAAAATCAGCTTCACTCGCTCGCTTGATGGAACACATAGATGGCCCAAATGGCACAACAACCCATCTTAAAGATGGAAATTAGTGACAGATGTATTTGCGCCCAACATTTGGTAGGTGTTGGCGAAGTGAGGATCTGTCTCATACAGGTGGGGCCATCTGGAGGTCTCGTAGCTGCAAGAATCGAGCATTGTGGTGAGTGTTGCAAAAGGAGGTCGGTTGAGGCAATCAACGACTGAGTTGGTACTTCTTGTTTTATACTTGATGTTGAGGTGGAACTGTTGCAAATATGTGGACCACTTTTGATGGCGGTCATTCTGCAATTTGCCTTGTCTATGCATGAACTACATCGACTTATGATTAGTGTGGATGATTGTCTCCTTCCTGAGAATGTAATGCCTCCATTGGCGGTAGGCGTGCATAATGGAGTACATTGCTTTGTTGAGTAGGGTACTTATGGACGACATATGATAGTGTCTCACTATGATAGGCCACGGGGTGGTCGTGCTGAGTGATGATTGCGCCCACAACATAGTCTAAAGCATCTATCTTGATCTCAAATGGTTTTTGCAGGTCATGTAATGAAATCACTGGAGCGAAGCACAAGCGTTGCTTCAGATCATTGAACACTTTTTGTTGAGATAGGCCCCACAAAAAAAAAATCTTACCACCACCTCTGGTTATTTGGTTGAGGACCCATGCAATATGGGAGAATCCCAACACAAACCTTCGATAGAAATTGGTAAGGCGTAAGAAGCTCTGAAGCTCGGTGAGCGTGGTTGGGGCTGGCCAGTCACGGATGACCTGGATCTTGGTTGGATCAACATGCACACCATGTGCATCAACAATGTAGACGAGGTATTGGACCATGTCCATGCCGAAGGAGAATATTTCCAAGTTGAAATATAGCTTGTGTTGCCACAGAGTGTGCAAAACTAGTTGAATATGTTGCAAATGTTCTACCCAAGTCTTGTTGTAGACAAGGATGTCATCTAGATACACCACCAAAAAATAATTAGTGAAAGGCCGCAATATATCATCCATCATCCTCATGAAATTTGTTGGGGCATTTTTCAAACCAAAGGGCATGACCAACCATTCAGAAATATCTTATTTTGATTTGAAGGCAGTTTTCCATACATCTGTCGGTTCTATTGGGACCTGATGGTAGACAGACTTTAGATCAATCTTACTGAAGTATTTATCCCCCTTGAGCTGATCAAGGAGATCATCAATTCAGGGAATCAGATACCATTTCCTAACTGTGATTTTATTTAGGGCTCGATAATCAATGCAAAGTAGCCAAGTCCCGTATTTATTTTGCACCAACACGATTGGTCTTCCACATGGTGATGAGTTGGGTCAGATGTGCCTCTTGTGGATTAGTTCTTGGATCTGACACTTGATCTCCTCATTTTCTAGTAGAGAGCGACGATGTACTGTCCCATTGGGTAGAAGTCTGTCGAGGGTCAGATCGATGGAATGCTTGACCCCAAGCCAATTTTTTTTTGCTTGGAACACTAATTGACCACTAATTTGTTTGTATGCTTGTGTGTGCTTGCAGGTTGGCCTTTAAATTTTCAGCCTTAGGGTTATATTCAATTATTAAGCACAGATTTGCAAATATATCTAATGCAAATACAAGATCTAACCAACACACAAGATATGGAACCCAAAAGCATAGATCTGACCTTTATTATTATGAGAAGCAAGAACCTGATACAAAGTGGATGCAGATCTGTAGTAACATCAGATGGCTCCAAGAGAGAATATATGAGCTACTAAAAAATTCTCCTGATAAGACAAAACAAGCCTCCAAAGGCTAGATATATAAAGAAGATCAAATACAATACGAACTAGGGTCACATCCAATCCCCCTAGCTACTGGCACGTCCTGCTGAATAGATGAGAAGACCAAGATTTCGGCCCAGCTGAAGGAGATATCCAAATGATGCCAAACCCCACAGAATGATAAATTAGGGCAAGTAGAAACCCTCCCAGAATTCTGGAGTCCAGATGTCGAGTTTTACCCCTCCAAACTGTTGAAACCCTAATCCAGGTTGTGCCCTCCTGAAGACTGCCAAGCTCAATATTTCGGCCATGATGGAGGAAGCCTCCAAACACCCTGAAAATATCTAGAAAGATAGATCGGGCCTCCACAAGCTGCTGGAAGAAGTCTCATGGTCATATATGAAGTATAACCCTCTCAAACTGGATAGATCTGAATCACATTTGCGCCATCCTTCTCTAAAAAATGTCCCAAAGATTCAGATAATAATCTAGCAAGAGTAACCCTTCAAAAATACTCCAAAACTGATGAACAACACCATACAAGTAATACCCAGGTGCTAGAATGTCAATAGACCCTGTCACAAGGCTGGATCGAACTCCTTTTCATGAAATGATGCACCCCTGCTGGAAAACCCTTGATGGTACGACCTGCTACCCTCCTGGATTGATTATGGAACCTGTGAAGACTATAGAATGGTGTGGGTGGAGTATTTCATCCCCAAGACCAAGCTTGGAACAAGGTGAGTGGAATCTTTCACCACTGACTTGTTCTCTAGGGTTTGTAATCTCAAAACCCTCAAAACTGTGTGCTCAAGAGCCCAACAGCCAAATGAAATAATATCCAAGATGCCTGAGAGGTGTGCCCTAGGATTTCCTTTATACCTCCTTTATGTTTCTCTATTGAGTTAAGTTAACCCCTAGGTTCAACTCCTAACTCAACCTCAGGTGCTCTATTCCTTCATTGAGTTACTTTTTACCCTTTTTACATTTTTCCAAGTCAACTTCAAAATATAACATTGAGTTAGCTAACCTTTCCCCATGTTGCATGAGACTATGGCCTAGTGGGGATGACTAGACCACTAAGTCTTTCCAAACCTCTTCATCAAGAGGTGGGGGACATTATAGTCTCCCCTGCTAAAAATTGCTTGCCCACAAGCAATTTCGAACCTATATCCCGTATCACTTGTTCATTCTCCCATGTGGCATCCTCAATGGGAAAATCCTTCCATTTGATTAAGTATTCTCTTATGCTTCTCCTCTAGAGTTTCTTCTCCCGAACCTCCAATATTTCCTCTGGCACCAGCACCAATTTCCCCTCTTCATCTACAGGTGGCAACACCTCAAGTGGGGTGATGTGTTGGCCGATGGCCCTCTTCAGGCATGACATGTGGAAAACATTGTGTATCCTGCTACCCCATGGGAGCTCCAGCTCATAAGCCATGACCCCTACCTTTCTGTTGATCCTATAGGTCCCAAAGAACCGGGGTTAGAGCTTTTCTGCTCCACTCCTTTTGATTGAAGCCTATCTGTACGGTTGGAGCCTTAGGCAGACCAAGTCACCAACCTAAAAAATACGCTCTACCCGATGTTTATCTTCTTGGACCTTCTGCTGATTTTGTGCCCTTTGTAGATGATCCTTCAACTCCCTTAGGATGTCCTAAATCTGTTGCACCCAATACTGTACCATCTGGGCTCTGCTATCACCAAAAACAATCTCTACAAAGAGAGTTGGTCATAATTGTACAACGCCCTGAATGGAGTCATGCCTATGGACATGTGATAGGTGGTGTTGTAACAGTATTTCCCCAAGTGTAGCCACCTAACCCATGCCTTTTTCTTCCCTGCTACATAATTCCTGGGTTATCCTTCTACCCATTTGTTGACTATTTCGGTATGCATGTCAGTCTGGGGGTGATAACTAGTGCTAGGGGTCAAGGTCGTACCAACCATCCTGAATAACTCCTGCCAAAAAGTGTTCATAAATCGGCTATCCCTGTCACTAACAATGGTTTTGGGTAGACCATGTAGTCTGAAGATCTCTCTAAAGAATAATTTGGCCACCTGTGTTGCACTGAAGTCTGTAGAAATGGAGAAAAAGTGTGCAAATTTAGTCAACCTGTCCACCACTACGATGATACAATCCTTACCCTGTGCCCTTAGCAACCTTGTGATGAAGTCCATGGAGATGCTCTCCCATTTGTGCTCTGGTATGGGTAGAGGTTGTAGCAGTCCTGCTAGATGAGTGTGCTCATCCTTGTTTTCCTAGCAAGTAGTACACTCTTTGATGTGATTCATCACATCCTCTTTGAGACCCTTCCATGAGAACCTTTCCTTTACTTGCTTGTATGTTTTTCCAATCCCTTGGTGCCCTACCACCGATGAGTCGTGACATGCCTATAGTATCTTGGCCTTGAAGGTTGACTCAGGAACCAAGAAGATTCGGCCTTTGTAATAGATGATGTCGTCTATGACTCTAAAGTTATCATCTTGTATTTTCCCATCCATCACCTGACAAGCGAACTGGTTTTTGGAATATTCCACCAAGAGGTGAACCTTCCAGTCAACTGATATATCTATCATGGCATAAACTGATGGCCTCCTGGATAAGGCATATGCAACTATGTTGTTTTTCCCTATCACAAATTCAATGTCAAATTCATAATCTTGTATCTTGCTGACCCATTTTTGTTGCCTCTAATTTAAGTCCTTTTGTTCCAAGAAGTACTTAAGGCTGTTGTGATCTGATTTCACCACGAATCTTGCACCCACCAAGAATTGCCTGAATTTTTTCAAAGCGTACATGATAACCAACATCTCTTTGTTGTAGATGGTGTAAAGTAGCTCAGGGCCCCTCAATTTTCGGCTTTCATAGGCAAGAGGGTGCTTGTTCTGCATCAGTATGACCCCAATGCCTTCTCCGAAGGCATCACACTCCAATGTGAAGGGTTGGCTGAAATATGGTAAAGCTAATACTGGGCATGTGCTCATTACTTTCTTCATCCTATCAAATGTAACTTGGGCCTCTTCACTCCATCTGAAGGCTCCTTTCTTAGTTAGATCGGTCAAAGGTGCACACAGTTGGGAGAACCCTTTGACGAATCTCCTGTAATAGCTGCAAATACCAAGAAATCCCCTGTAAGATTTTTAGGTGTGGGCCACTCAACTATGGCTTGAATCTTCTCCTGATTTACTTGTACCCCCTTAAATCCAATAATGTTCCCCAAGTAGAGGACTTATGTCATCCCAAACTCACATTTGGACTCCTTGGCATACAAGGATTTACCCTCCATGATAGCCAAGATCTGTTCCACGTGTTGAAGGTGTTCCTCCCACGTATTTCTATAGATTAGCAAGTCATCAAAGAATAAAAGAAGATGCTTCCTCAACTGTTTGTTGAAGACATGGTTCATACATGAAATAAATGTGGTTGGTGCATTGGTTAATCCAAATGGTATCACTAAGAATTCATAGTGGTCGTAGTGACACTTGAAGGAAGTCTTAGGAATGTCTTCCTCCCTCATTTTGATTTGATGATAACCAGATCGTAAGTCAATCTTTGTGAAATAAACAACCCCATGGAGCTCGTCCAATATCTCATCAATCCTCAGAAATGGGCTACCAGTTTTTGATAGTCTTCTTGTTTAGGGCCCTGAATTCAATGCACATGCGCATGGTTCCATCCTTCTTCTTGACCAATACCACTGAGGAAGCAAAAGGGCTAGACCTTGGTCTAATGTGACCCATATCCAAGATCTCTATGATGGCCTTTTCTATTTCATCCTTTTACTTCTTTGGGTGTATGTAAGGCATGGTGATGACTGGATTTGCCCCTTCCTCCAACTCAATGATATGCTCAAATCCCCTGTCCAGTGGCACACCTGGTGGGATAGGTCCAAACACCTTACTTTGTTTGTCAATGATCCTCTAGATTTCTGGTGCATAGTGAACCTTCCCATTTTTGTCCACATGTGCCAAAATATTTCACTCAACAACATACACAATCTCCTCTCTCCTGAAAATGGCCTCCATCCTCTTTGTTGTGACTATCTTGGATCTGTTGCCTGCATGCCTCTGAGGACTACCTTTCTTCCACTCTCTTATGTGAAATACATCTCCACGGTATTGTATTTGGTGGTGATAGGCCCCAACGTACTGAGCCACTGTACCCCAAGGATTATGTTTGTGTCAGGGAGGTCCATCACATAAACGTTCTGCACTAAATCATGCCTACCCAGTGTAAGCTTCATCCCTGGAGTGTACCTGTTACATGGCATGGTGCTTTCTCCTACCACCTCCACCTTGAATCCTTCAAACTCAATTGTGGGTATATGCCTCCTCTGTAGCAATGCTGAGTCAATGAAGTTATGAGAGGCTCCCCCATTAATGAGCACTGACACCTT
>ML785716.1:485748-501051 GCA_009831015.1 Picea engelmannii
TGGGGCTTCCCTTGCCCTTATTTTTCTATGAGGGGTTCCTGGACCCAAACTATCGCGTATTTTGTTTCATCTTATACTCGATATTGACGACATATCGATAGGTCATGCCCAAGGATGAGATGTACAAAAAATCCATTTATGTCTGAATGTATCTATGCAGACCACCACGGTACTTGAGCACCAGATGTCACTCAGAATATTTGATACCCATCTTGGTGCACAAGTTATGGAAGACATTAATGAACTCTAGCACCATTTGGTCTCTTTCCTACCGCAGTGTGGTCCATCTTGTATACAAGTCGTCATAACTTCCAACAGGGTAGTATTTTTCCTTAATAGCATCCTTGAAGAAACCCCAAGTGGATGCAACTTCAAATAATGTGGATCCCTCTATTTCATTTTTCTCACAGAAAGTCTCCCATCAGTATTTGACATGGGGGACGACCTTGAGGAGCGCAAATGTAATATTTTCTTTATCGGAAAATTTGTGGACAAAAAAATACCCTTCTAGAAGGTTTAACCATTTATCTACGACATCAACATCTATTTGACCTTAAAATATAGGAATATAAAAATTGATATGCACCTTGAAGGGGGTGGCACCTCCACTTGAGGTGGATGTGTCGCTTGTCGACAGTCGTTGAAGGATTTGTGCAAAGTTGTCTATCATCTCGTTCCTCTGTCGCTTAAGGGCTTCCTCGAGCAACATTTTGAAAGTATCTCCTTCTTGTTGTATTTCTTTTCGCCCTCCATGGATGGCTTCTTGGGCATGTGAGAGAAGTTGTCCTCAAGAGAAACAATCTCGAGACCCAACTCTTTATACCCTGACCATGTCGAGGACATGCATTAAAAAAACGACACGGAGCAGACCACTCTGATGCCACTGATCCAGATTTATGAGTGGAATGAAATGAAACCATAGATTTATAATATCAACATAGAGACACAGTGAAAAATAACAGAAATACAGTAAAACTTGGCTTCTATTAAATAAGAAATATGTTGAAAAACTGTAAAATGTAGATTGAAAACAAGCTTGCTAGAATGGTGGCAGTTTATCTCTGAGAATATATGTGACGACTAAGCTCATTCGCAAGAAGATGAGTACAAGATTTGAAGGAATTTTTACAATGAACATGAATTCCAAAACCATAGACATCAAAAAACCTAACCCTAGGAGATGAAGCACCAAAAGTCGTGTGGGCCCAGTTGGGGTAAGTTAGTACATCAACTTCCCAGGGTCGTAAATTTTGCATACGATCTTCGTTTAGGGTGAACGATAGCTCGTTGGAAAGGTATTGACGAGGAACTTCATTTAGGGCAATAAATCAAATCCTTTGGTTAACTTCAAGGTGCCTTATCACGAAAAAATTTCGTTTAGTCCCTCAAAATGGCCTCAAAAGTTCAGGAACCGAAAAAATGCTAAAAATAGTAAGTTGCAAAAAAATTGTTTTGAGCTAGTTGGACAAGGTGGGTGGGCACCGAGATCCTCCTCGATCAAGAAATGAATGCGTCGACCGAGAAATGGTTCGACCGGGGAATGAGTCAACCACGTAATGAATTGACAAAAAAACATATCCTTTAATGGGTACGACCATTGTACAGCCGCATACCTCCTCCCATGAGATTTGGACTTGCTTCTCTCTATGTCAATCCCTTCAAGAAGGAAATAAATCATCCAAAAAAAAACAAATTCGATTAGGAAAGAAATGAATCAACCCACTACTAATTTATTCGACCAGCAAAGTCCAGTTGACCTGGTGATAAATTCGATCAACCAACTAATTGGAAATCAACCAACAATGGAGAAATCGACTCAGTAATGAAGGAAAAATGTTTAGGGTGTGAAAAAGTGGCCTTCAGTAGAGAGAGAGAGAGAGAGAGAGAGAGAGAGAGAGAGAGAGAGAGAGAGAGATGAGGGAACATATGAGTTGTGGGAAAAGGGAACAACGCCCCAACAAAATTGGAACACCATATATACCCGGCTCCATAGTTAATTCAAAGGCATGACAAACCATAAACTTTCATACAACTCATCATGAAATAAATGAAGAATTGGTTTACTATGGAGGAGCCAACAAGCACTGTAAATTGATTTAAAGAGATTGTGTACAATAACATGTGATGCATTCAACGAAATCACCACACTAGAGCTAGATATTCATGCATATTCATGAAATTGACACACAAATTTCAACATTTTAATATGGATTTTATTATTCTCATGAGAAAATTACAACTAGGTGACCTATATAAAAACTTTGTGTATTGTTACTCACTGTGAAGACCAAAATTGCAGCATACCATGGCTCAGATACACCTTCTATTAGAGTGAACATACACATTAACTCCTTTGCTTAATCAACTTCAAGAAGGTTTCCCTCTTTGAGCTCTAATTTCTTCTATTGTCCTTCCCTCTTTCTCCTTGCATCTCCTCATTGATGTCCCTCTTCACTACATACTTCATTTTTAATGGGATGCCTTTGGAAGGCCAACCATCACAATGGTTCGCTTCCACTTCCAATTTTTTTCCAAAAACATAATATGAATTTTTCAAAAGGAAAAACAACTAAGTGATTACTACAAAATTTTTGAGAGGATCCAATTTGGATCAAAATATTCTATGATTTGGACTTTTACTGGAATTTAGCTATATAATTTTTGGTGAAATTTCAATTTTGCATTTTTGAAATTGCATATTTAAATGTATCAATGGATTCAACACCCTAAAAAACCCCTATTGCACCCAGATTGTTCCATCTCAACAATTGACATCTGTAATTTCAACAATTCTTCTGAATTTTTGCTAGATTTTAGGCACAAATGCTAGAAAAAATGTGATAAAAAAAGGTTCAAATCACAACATGTTTAGACTACGCTAAGAGAAAGGGACTCAACATCTTAGGTCTCAATGGAAAACAATGAGTTTGGCTTTGTAGAGCATCAATGATTAGGATATGGAAGTGATAACAAGGAAGAGAGGGCATAGTATAAAGGGCACACATATCTACCCATTATCTCTTTTGGCTCTCCAACAAATCTAAGACTGTTGAAATTGCAAAACTCATTGTTCAAAATGTAATTTCAACTATCTAGGTTAATTTAGAGGCCCCTGCGATACTCTAATATTGCAATTTATGATGCATGAAATTGCAAGTTTTGGTTCGAGTGATTTTCACGACAACATTTCCCCCTTCATGCGAGTATAGCCATCTAGAAGAAGGGCTATATGAGTGTCCCTTATCCCACACCAAGCAAATAGAGTTAAATTATTTGAGAAGCTTTGCATAAGCATTAAACATACAAAATGACAAAGGCAAAGAAGTGTCATCATTTTTTAGAGAAGGTTATATCCCTGGCTTGTCAAATCATCACAATGTATATAAATGACTAGATTGAAAAATAAAAAAAACATTCCTTAGCTAGGACAACCTATACCAAGATTGAGAAAAACTAAAGTCACCAATATTAGGTTGTCATTTATTTAATCCAAAATCAACGTTATCATGATAGAAGACCTGGAATATAGGGAATGTTATCACACAATATTGCACCCTAGTGCAAAGCCTTCACAAGGTACAAAATGAGTGGAACATTAGAAATGTTACCATTGTCACTTAGGAAATAACTTATCTTGTTTTAGTGAAAGATAATTCCAACACAAGGGAGGCTTTCCTAGTAGCTTCAAGGACTCCTAAGGAAAGACATAATAAAGTATAAGGACTCCTATGTAGCTACTGAATTCACCACCAATTTATTAAGATATACAAGTCAAAGAATAGGTGGATACTTCAAGGTAAATTCCAAATTTTGGATTTATGTGCTTTAATGTTATTCTAGGGGATTTGTCAAGTTATTATCAATGAAAAATGATCCCCAAACACTACAAATTGTGACTGTTATAAAACTTGTATAAAAAGATAAGTAAATTGCAGCATAAGATAAGTTATAACAACTATACAATTTATCCCCTTAAATAGACTATAAACAAAGAAAAGTTAGGGCTAAAACAATGGATAAAACTAGGGTTTAAGTAACTTATTAATTCTGAAAATTTAAGAGCATATAACAACCAATAAACAAATACATATACCCCTAAAATTGTTGTAATACAAACCAACTATGTTGATTTTCCAAGAGAGATGATTTTATGTCAAGAACATGAAAGAAAACCCTAAACTTTTAGGTAAAAAATACACAAGAAAACCCTAGATCTCTAAGGTTTTTTATGGTTAAAAATTAAATGTAAGCTAAACAAACCCTATATTTACCCTAAAACAAAGATAAAAATTAAAGTTTTAACTTTTAATTGACTAGATGGGAGAAGACTAATGTCTACTATTTTTTTGGGCATATGGGGTCAACTAAAGACTCCTTTGAGAGGATGTAAACAGATTTAGAATGATATCTAGGGTTGTCCACTACAAACCCTAAAAGATCCACCTAGTGCCTTACAAAATTCAAGATGGTTCAAGGGAAGATACTTCACTAGTAATCTTCCAAGGGTTTTGAAAAAGGGACTTGTTCAAGAAAATCACCTAGAGAGTGCACCACCACCACTAAAGATGTACAACTACACTTAGAATCATCCATAAACAAAATCCAATAAGATTAAGTGATATCACATACTCAAGAAATCATTTTATCCATAAAACCATAGCCAAGAGCATCCATGAAAGTTGAAAAGGAATCTACAAGATATGTCGTCAAGAAATCACTGTAGTTATCCATCCATATCAAATTTAGAAGAAGAAAAGCAAGCATGTAATTGTTCTCCACAAATTCTAGAAATGAGTTACAAATAAGAGGTTCTTATCTATTTATATGAAGAGATCTAACAACCCCCTTAATACAAAAATAATATTATCCTATCTTTTAGCGTAAAAGAGTATAAAATACCATTATCTCTTTACAAATCTTAGAGATATTGTCAAAGTACATTATGAGGTGGTTATGAAACCTATACAATAATATCCATGATACATGAGTGCATGAGTCAAACGACCCCAAAGATGCTCCCCAAATTAAGTAAACTCTCCTCAAGTGCTAATTCATCCTCTTCAACATGTTGAACGACCTCCTCAAAATCCTCAATGACCTCCTCCAAAGGTGTCCCACAAGTGGTAAAACATTTGTGATAATCTTATCACGTCAGATTTTGAAAGCATCATAATTGTGTCAAATTTTACCCGAATTTATATTATGACCACATTTTGGAAATCATGCATCCATTCTGCATCTAACGACGTTGATCTGGTGGAATTATGGCTATTATGTCAAAAGACAATTGCTCTTGAAGCTAACCACCTTCAAAATAGGTGCTAAAATCTCCTCAAGGTGTGCAACAACCTCTAAAAGAAGTGGGACAACCTCTATAAAACATGCAAGTGGCCTCCTAAACTTTCTCGAAAGGAGTAAGGGTCATATCCATGTCATGTCCATGCAAATTACATCATCCAAGGAGGGGCTCAAGTGACCCAATGTGACCATCAATATGGCGGGATGTAAACACATCCAATATAATATAAGAAGTGAGTCATGTCAAATGTAGGCGCCATTAGGTAGATCACATTAACCATCATCTTCAAACTTCAAAATAACTCATAGAATTCATACAATTTTCCAATTTTGGGTAAGGGAGAGTTATTGTTAGCCCCTATCACATGTGCTTGTACCCGAGAGGAGAAGTATTTACCTAGAAACCCATCAAGGAGTATGTGTGGTGGTAGATGGTATGGAGTCGGATTTAAATTCATGAGAGGCATGCATATTCATGTGAGTTTATGTAAGATATTCATCCACATGAGTTCCTTTGTAATGAGGGAGCTCTTATGCAATGAGTTTGATCCAGGTGGATATTGGTGGCCACCCACCGATTGCCACTAGCTCCTCTTGACAATTTTTAGTTCAACACATTCTTCTGTAATTATTTGTAATTGTGGGTTCTATACTTCTAAGGTTGTTTGAAGCCCTACACAGCTTCCAAGTGGAGACTGGTGGCCTCCCACCTAATCTAACTGGCTTATTTTGGATGTTTTCATGTCAGTACATCTTTCTGTACTTCTAGAGTCGTTTTGGGGCCCTAAACAATGTTTTTTTGGCTTGCCACAGTCAAACTATAGATGAAGTTATAGTTTAACGACATACTGTGTATTTCTTGCAAATACCTTTCCAACGGGCTATCACGGGCCTAAAACGGAGGTCGTATGCAAAAGTTATGACCCCGGGAAGTTGAGATACTAACTTACCCATCGAGGCCCACATAACTTTTGGTGTTTCATCTCCTAGGGTTAGGTTTTTGGATGTCTAGGGTTTTGGGCATTCATGAGTAATGTTAAAAAGGCCTCTGGAGCCTCATTGTAATCATTTTTCTCAGACAGATGCGCGTAGTAGCCATATCTCTTCTCAGAGATAGCTACTACCATTCGTGCAAGTTGTTTTCAGTTATGCAATTTTACAGTTTCTGTCTATTTTATTTATTCAATAGAAGTTATTGTTCACTGGATATATGTTGTTGTTCTCAGTATATCTGTGTTATTGTATTTATTCTGTTATTATTTTCGTTCTGCTCATAAATCTAGATCAGTGGTATCAGAGCGTTCTTCTCTTCATTTATTTTTCTTCGTGCAAGTTCGAGACAAGATCTGGGTACAAGAAGTTGGGAATTGAACCAGTTGAGATTTTTCAAGATCGACCACACTGAGCCCGACAAAAACCCATGGGGGATGAGAAGAAAGATGATGGAGCAGAAGATCCTTTTAAAATGTTGCTTGAGGAAGCCCTTGCGCAACAAAGGAACAAAATGATGGACAACTTTGCACAGATCCTTCGACGGTTGCCCACAGTAGACACATCTTTATCGAGCGGCCATGCAACCCCCTTCAAGGTACAATTAAATTTTGATATTCCATTATTTGAAGGCATGATAGATGCAAATGTTTTAGATAAATGGTTGAATCTGCTCGAAGGGTATTTTTCAGTCCATCCCCCATGTTAAGGATTGGTGGGATACTTACTCTTAGCAAAGGGCCATAGAGGAATCTGCAATATTTGCAGTCACCCCCACATGGGATTCCTTCATGGATTCCATTAAAGAACAATACTACCATGTTGGAAGCTACGAGGACCAGTACACAAGATGGACCATGCTCCGTCAGGAAAGGGACCAGACAATACCGTCTTTCACCAATATTTTCCATACCCTGCGCATCAAATTGGGTATCAAAGACTTTGAATGACATCTGGTGCTCAAATACCATAGTTGTCTGCATTGATACATTCAAATAAAAATGGAGTTTTTGGACATCGCATCAGTAGGTGTGGCTTACATATATTTTTTCAAGATCGAGAAAAAATTTAAGCAGAGGAGGCGAGAGTTTGGATCTGCAACCTCCTCACAATTGAAGTAGGGAAAAGGCGTCCCCATCCCAAAAAACAAGGGACATAGAAAATATGGCCACTCTCAGGACAAAAATTCCAGGCTGCAACCCAAGAAGGGTAATGAGAAGTCAAAGAAAGACATGGGAAAATGGTGTGAATGCCATAAAACCCCTTGGCACAACACCAAAGAATGTCACTCCAAGCAGTCACTGGTGGTCGAGCTAAAAGCTTTCGAGTCAGAGGAATATTCTAACTTCGAATCAAATCTAGAAAGTGGGAAGCAGATCATCGATGTCGAACCCAGTGCCACTGTCACTACCACCAAATTCCAACCAAGTGAACCAAAAGAACCAGAGGAAGGGGAATGCCTCTTTCACTCACAGATGTGGGTAAAGGGGACTCCGCTACATTTCATTGTCTATAGCGGCAGTCAGAAGAACCTAATTTCAATAGAGGTTGTCAAGTGGTTGGACCTGCTGATAACACCTCACTCACATCCCTACACCATCAACTAGCTTTTCCAAGGACAAGATCTTCGCGTCAGACACCAATGACATCTTCCCTACAACATCAAGCCCTTCAAAGATGAGGTATTGTGTGATATTTCTCCCCTGGAATTTTGCGATGTTCTTTTAGGCCAGCCATATTTGTGGAAGTGACATGTTGTTTATGAGTCTAGACTCTACAATGTTATTATCACTTTGGGTAGACAATTGTACAAGATACCAGCGGTAACGACGCCTACGTCTATTTCTTTAATATCTGCTAAGAAATGCAGTAAGGTCATTTCATAGACCAGGAAGTTCGTCTTCTTTTTTATCTGTTCTCGTAGTAAGAAGAAGGCTGATGCCACATCCATGAACTCTACACAAATCCTCTCTTTGCAGCATAAGCAAGTGGATGATATCATGGAAGAATACAGAGACATCTTCTCCTCACCCACCGGGGTACCGATGCATTGCTAAGTCAAGCATCCAATTGATCTAACCCCCAGTACATCGATGCCTAATGGACCAATCGAGCATCGCTCGATGAAGGAAAATGACGGATTCAAGTGCCAGATCCAAGAGTTGCTTCAAAATGGGCACATCCGACCCAACTCCTCCCCTTGCGAAAGATCGATTGTGATGGTGCAGGAGAAAGACGAGACTTGGCAACTCTACATTGATTACAGAGCATTAAACAAAATCACAGTTAGGAACTGATACCGAATTCCCCGAATTGATGACTTTCTTGACCAACTCAAGTGGGAAAATTTCTTTAGCAAGATTGACCTAAAGTCTGGCTACCACCAGGTTCCCATCGAACCAATTTATGTATGGAAGACAACTTTCAAACCTAAAGAAGCTCTCTTCGAATGGTTGGTCATGCCCTTTGGCTTAACAAATTCACCAAAAACTTTCATGAGATTGATGGATGATGTATCGAGACCCTTCACCAACTCTTTTGTAGTGGTATATCTAGATGACATCATCATCATCAACAAAACTTGGGAGGAGCACATGTAGCATATTCAATAGGTTTTGGGAACTTTGCAGCAGCACAAGCTATATGTCAACTTGGAAAAATTCTCCTTTGGCATGAACAAGGTCCAATACTTGGGCTTCATTGTTGATGAGCATGGGTTACATGTGGATCCAGCTAAGATCCAAGTCATTTGTGACTAGCCAGCCCCAGCCACACTAACTGAGCTTCAAAGCTTCTTGGGACTTGCCAACTTCTACCGAAGGTTCATGTTTGGATTCTCCCATATTGCATGGGCCCTCATCCAAGTAACCAAGGACAGTGACAAGGCAAAGTTTGCATGGGGGAAGGCACAACAACAAGAATTTGATGATATGAAACATCGCTTGTGCTCAGCTCTAGTACTCTCCTTACCTGATCTACAAAAACCATTCGAGATTGAAACTGATCCCTCCGAATATGTTGTAGGCGCAGTTCTAACTCATCATGGTCATCCAGTAGCATACCATAGTGAGACACTCTTAGATACTTTCTGAAAATACCCCACCTATGACAAAGAAATGTATTCCATTGTGCAAGCTTGTCATCAAAAGAAACATTACATTATGGGAAAGGAGACAATCATCTACATTGATGACAAGCCTCTGCAGTTCATACAGACATAGGGGAAGTTGCAGAACGACCGCCATCAAAAGTGGTCCACATACCTACAACAGTTCCATCTCAACATCAAGTATAAAACAAGGAGCACAAATTTTGATGTCAATTTCCACAGTTTCCCTCTCGTTGTTGCACTCACCACAGTGCTCCATTCCTGTGGGCATGAGTCATATGAGTGGCTCCAACTCTATCAACGTGAACCTGACTTCTCCACCACCTATCAACTCTTGGGTACATGAGTGAATGTCACCAATTTTCACATCCAGGATGGACTGTTATTCCATCTAGGAAACCTGTGTATTCCCACAAGTGAGCGTGGAAATCTGATTTGGGAGGCTCACTACAGTCGGATGACAGGACATTTTGGCGTGGAAAAAACTGTGCCCATTCTACAAAAACATTTTTATTGGCCAAAACTTTGACAAGATGTCAGCAAGTATATCAGATCTTGCACTTCCTGTGTCATTTCCAAGACAGCCATCAAGAAGCAAGGCTTATACACCCCTCTTCCTACTCTCGAGGGGCCTTAGGAATCCATCTCAAGGGATTAAATGTCTGGCCTTTCATCCACCAAGCATGACAATGATTGTGTATTTGTGGTGGTTGATCAGTTTTCAAAGATGGCCATTATCACATCCTGCAAGAAGAGCATAACATCGACAGATATTGCCAAGCTCTTCTTTGAACGGGTGTGGGTCCATTTTGGGATACCACAAACCATCACCTTAGATCGAGACAACAAGTTCCTCAACACATTTTGGTCGAGTCTCTGGTCAATGTTGGACACCAATCTCACTAAATCCACTTCTTTCCACCCCCAAACCGATGGCGAGACATAGGTCATCAATCAGATGATTGTGCACATCCTGCGCATGTACAACTCTAAGCATCCACGTACATGGGATGAGAGTCTTCCCTATGTTCAACACATCTACAATAGGGCTTTCCATAGCTCCATCGACCATAGCCCATTTCAGGTGGGGTTGGGATTCCAACCCTTGGGTTCCATTGATGTTGCACTACCTCTTGCAACCACACAGGAAGAATCTTCCCATGTTTAGTCTGAGGCCGAAAAAGCCACCAGATTCATTGAGTGGATTTAGCACATCCTCCAATAGGTCCATGAGATTTTGCAAAAATCCAAAGCTAAGTACAAGCAACGTCATGATCAACATCGGGTATCACACCAGTTTCAGGTGGGAGACAAGGTCTGGTTACATTTGCAGAAAGATCACCTTACAGGGCCCCATCAGAAGCTCCACCCACTTTGCTATCGGACTTACACCATCACCAAGGTTGTGGGTAGTAATTCTTTTGAGCTCAAAAATCAACCCTTCCTTGGCTTGCACCTAGTGTTCAATGTGGACCTCCTTGGGCCATATTTTCCACTATTATTGGACACTCCAGAGATCGCAGAACAGTTGACACCAACAGATCTCAAACCTGACTGCATGGAACAGACATCCACTGGTCATATAGTGGACACACAGGTCAAGGGCACTCACCAACAGAGGATCCAAATTTATCGGGTTGTCAAAGTAGGGCAACTCCTACACCAAGGCAAGTGGCTCACCTGAGGCCAAATTCAACAGAAGTTTCCTCACCTGATGGGGTCACTCAATGCAATGGAAACCATTGCTTCCTAAGGGGGGAGGATTGATCTAGGTGGATATTGGTGGCCACCCACCTATTCCAACTGGTTCCTCTTAACAATTTTTATTTCAACACGACCTTATGTAATTCTTTGTAATTGTGGATTCTACACTTCCGAGGTTGTTTGAAGCCCTACACATATTCTAGGTGGAGATTGGTGTCCTCCCACCTAATCCAACTGGCTTATTTTGGATGTTTTCATATCAGTACATCTTTTTGTACTTCTAGGGTCGTTTTGGGGCCCTTAACAATGTTTTTTTGGCTTACCACAATCAAACTGTAGACGAAGTCAATTTTTGACAACATAATGTGTATTTCTCAAAAATATCTTTCCAATGGGATATCACACACCTAAAACGGAGGTCGTATGAAAAATTTACGACCCCAGGAAGTTGAGGTACCAACTTACCCATCGAGGCCCACATAAATTTTGGCGTTTCATCTCCTAGGGTTAGGTTTTTGGATGTCTATGGTTTTGGGCATTCATAAGTAATGTTAAAAATGCCTCTAGAGCCTCATTGTAATCATGTTTCTCAAACGGATGTGTGTAGAAACCACATCTCTTCTCAGAGATAGCTACCACCAGTCGAGCAAGTTTTTTTCAGTTTTGCAGTTTTACAGTTTCAACCTATTTTATTTATTCAATAGAAGTTATTGTTCATTGGATATCTGTTGTTGTTCTCAGTATCTCCGTGTTATTATATTCAGTCTGATGTTCTTTTTGTTTTGCTCATAAATCTGGATCAGAGTTTCCACTACAAGTAAAACACCTTGTAGTGGAGGTTTGTGTGTTTTAGTGTTACAAGATTAGGAAAATTTTCAAAAAAACCTCCACTATTCGTAGCAGAGGTTTTAATGGATATTCCATATAACTAAAAAGTTTGGGCAGGCGGAGGTTTCAGAGGGTTTTTTTGTCGGTGCTTGTATTGGTAAAAACGCAATGGGGCAGTATTGAGTGTCACACACTAGTGTGTTCACATAAATACAAAGCATTGGTTCATATGCATAAATACAAAGCACTGGTGTGTACACATAATTAAAAAACACTAGTGATTTTTATGTTTATGCACACATCAGTGTGTATTGTAATCATGTGCACCAAATTAATATTTTGAAACGATAAAAATATAATTGTACATTATGTCATTTAAATCAATGATTTTTTTCATAATTATAACACTCATGTGTATAACTCATAAAAACACATCGTTTAGTATGTTCAAAAGAATACAGTGCACCGATATGTATATATTTTAATTGATTTTTTTTTTTACAAATTTTCAATTAATCATCTCAAAATCAAATATTTTTTATAATAATATTGATTTTTGTATTTTTGTTATTACATTTTGATATAATGATTGCATTAATGTGTTATCCAACAGATTACACCTCTGTTATTTGTAACAATGTAAATCAACCATATATTAATTAATCAACAATGCAACATTTTACAACATTTGACAATACACTAAAATAAGAAACTCATTTTATTATATATGAATAAGTGACCCATCGTCATACAAAATGGGACAACGTAAAGATCCACAATAATCAAAATGCAACCAATATTTAATTGTTACACTCATTGGTAACATGTCCTCATGCAATTGGGACAATATGTTGAGTAGATTAAACAAATCCCTAATTTTCACAGACAAATATTCCAAAACATACAACTTGCAGTAGCATTCAATTATTTTTATTTTCATTCGACATCGCTTGAATTGTTGTCATTGTTCGAGTTGCATGCATGTGTCATTTATTCATTACTTGTAGGTGATATTGTACTTTGGTTATTTAACCTAATGTTTTCTCAATCAACTTGTTTTTAATATTCCACTTCTTCATGTTCCATCTACAAACATAAAAATAAAATGTAATAAGTATATCTAAATTTCTATATATAGTAGAATATACATGATTTCATAAATAAAAAAACATACCATAGCAGTGGTTGTTTCATAAACTATACACATTCTTTCGAAGCCATGTTACATGTTTTCTCTCAAAATCTTTTATGTTGGATCCATTCCATACTTTGTTTCCTACATGTTTAATACACCATGACAAAGCATAGCCAATATAATTAATATAAAGGTTTCTTGTTGTTCTATTAATTATAAAACAAGGGAAGTTAAACAACATAGCTACTTACAAATTGTTCAATTAAACCTTGATACTTCAATTTATACTCGTAACTCATACTTAATCCAATGTTTATCAATTCTTCGGTTGGCTCTTCTTTGTATGTTAACATCTATTAGAAGACATCCATGGATGAATGTAAATTAATAATTTAAATATAAAGATCTTAACAAAGATGAAATTTTAAGTAAGACTGAAGAAGTAAGCACTCACAAACTTCACGATCAACCCTTCTATTCATCATCGTCCTGTCTTTGTACTGGATGGGTTTTATTTTTTTTTCTACAGTAAAACAATTGAAAATTAGTATTTCATGTGATAATTAAATTCAATGTACATAAAAGAATAAATGAATGATCACATACCTCTCATGCACATTGTAATTGTTGGGATGACTCCTCCTAATATGAAATTATGTTCATTTCTTTTACCATTTCCTTGTACACTTTTCTGGACATCCCCACCAACATGTATTGGTTTTTCTCTCGTTTGTCCCTTGAAATTTCCATGGAATTCCATAACCAACACACATCATTAATTTAAACCTACAGATAATTCCAATATATTAAAATTTTAATACAACTTAAAGAACTTGCCTTGTTCTATTGTTGGGATGAGCTACCATTGCGCTCAATGCAATAAGTTGTTGTCTTTGAACTTCTATCCACCATCTTCTATAAAAAAAAATCAGGAATCATCAGATATAAAAATTACAATTTGTTTTCAAAATAAGATTTTGGTGTGTATAATAAAATAATATGCACATGTGCATTAATAATATGTAAACATGTCGATGCGTTAATAGTATGTAGATGCACTGGTTTCTCGTTACTTTTTATTGCAGACTGCCAAACATGTGAACAAATTTAAAATATGACGCTTTCAATATTAAAAAAAATGTTATTTTTATTTTAAACTCTACGGTGTTGTTGACAGGAACATGCACATTGTTTCCTTGTTCATGTATAGTGTGTATGTGAACCACAAAAGCATATTTTAAAAAGAAAACCGACAACGACAGGGTTTGAGATCTAATGCAATGAGTGATCTCAATGTAACAGATAACAAATGCCCCATATACAAGTAAATAAAACCTATAAAAATCTATTGCTTAAAAAAAATCTAGTTATGAAATATAGAGAGGAAAATAAGGAGAAACAACAAGGAAGCTAGGGCTTCCAATACCGAATGTAAATATGAAACCCTTTTATTTTTTGGTAATGCATTGAAATTTGTTTGAATCAAATAGGGGAAAGATTGAGATCATGAATAGAATGAAATCACATACCTGAAATTTCTCATCTGCAAATTTGTATGTAAATTTAGCTCTTCAAACAAATCTACCCACTCCAAAGACTTTCCTCGTAAATCTCTCTCGCACAAATCTCTGCTCCAAATTTCAGCAAAAGAATGAAATAATGATTAGGTTTTTCATTTATAAATACATACATTTTGAAAATATAAAATTCCCACTCATTTTTTTGTTGTATATTTCAGCGCATTGATGATAAACACACACATTTTTTCTAACTTACCTTTCTCAGTCTGGTTAAAAAAAATTACTCTTTAGTGGTGTGCCCAACAATAAGATGCATCGGTGCGTTCTTTTTACAGGAACACACTAGGGTTGTATTGATTTATAAGCGCATCGTGGAAGGTTTATGGTTTTTAAATTATTATTTTTAATTTAATAATCAATTGATCTAACATGTTCTAGTGTGTTCATTATAGTGCACTAGTGCACTTTGTTATTGGGGAGCACCACGACGCATTTTATTTTTTATAAAATAAAAAATAATGTTTTAGTATTTTGTATTAATAACGGTTTTCAGTGCGCTTTATTTGTTAAGCACTGGGGTGTTATGTTTTGTAAGAGCATCGATGCAATCAATCAATTTAGGCGCACCAATGTTAAAACCTCCGCAAAAACCTCCATCCACCCACCTTCGTTATAAACATATAAGGGATACATTTTTCGGGGAGAGGGGGGGGGGGGGG
>ML785716.1:507557-539895 GCA_009831015.1 Picea engelmannii
TATATATATATATATATATATCTATATATCTATATATAATAATTCATAAACATTAAACCATATTTTCTTTGGAGGAATTTCAAAGTGTTAAAAATGACAATATAAAATTTTAAACACAATCACAAAATCAAACATTTTTGTGAATACTCATATAAGAGAGGATGTAATCTATGTATCTATATGATGCATGAGAACTATATTTAATATTCATATTTTGAGCATACCCCAATCATGCTTAACCATGGGAATTGTGTTCATTCTAGATCTCATTAGAAAAGAAGAAATTTAGATCTTGAGGTCTTTGTTGAAAGATGATAATTCTACGAAAATACTATACAAGCAATGAAGAGAGGATGCTTGTGTTATATGCCGCTAGGAACATGACAATCTAGCATGAATACATCCATTGCTTATTATTTAGTTAAGATGTTTATGATTTAGAGCTTTCCAAGATCCACATAAACACAAAACTAAAGGAAATTACTCATCAAGGCTACCAAGTATGTTATTTTTATTAAGGATGTTGATTATTCACTTTACCTCTCAAACCATGCAAAATGCATCAAAGAGTGGGATGTTAGAGCATAATCTCTATTGCATAAGTTTGATGATAATAAAAATTATGTTACCTTCTCCCTAGCTTTATTAAGAATCCCATCCATTATCATGCTCGGTTGTATTTGTCTAGTAAATAAAATTCCATGATTCCAAGGGTAGGAATGCTTTGAAACAAACAACCGAGCATGATAATTTATTTCTAATCAAAGTTGTTTATGACTATTTGTACTATCCATGATGAAAACTTGAAAACACAATTATGCTTCAATAGACAAAAGTAAACTAATTTCACACTTCAAAAAAAAAAAAAATTTGTATTTCCAAATATTTTAAAATATTGAAATTTGGCTAACTACTAGATAGATAAGTTGTAATTTAAATAAATAATAATAATAAACATACTTTGTAATTTCAAATAAAACATTTTGATGGGTTTTATATATATTAATAATTATAATAATTCATAAACATTAAACCGTGTTTTCTTTGGAGCAATTTCAAAGTGTTCAAAATGACAATATAAAATTTTAAACACAATCACAAAATCAAACATTTTTGTGAATACTCATATAATAGAGGATGTAATCTATGTATCTATATGATGTATGAGAACTATATTTAATATTCATATTTTGAGCATACCCCAATCATGCTTAACCATGAGAATTGTGTTCATTCTAGATCTCATTAGAAGAGAAGAAATTTAGATCTTGAGGTCTTTGTTGAAAGGTGATAATTTTATCAAAATAATATACATGCAATGAAGAGAGGATGTTTGTGTTATATGCCGCTAGGAACATGACAATCTAGCATGACTACATCCATTGCTTATTATTTAGTTAAGATGTTTATGATTTACTAGAGCTTTCCAAGATCCACATAAACACAAAACTAAAGAAAATTACTCATCAAGGCTACCAAGTATGTTATTTTTATTAAGGATGTTGATTGTTCACTTTACCTTTCAAACCATGCAAAATGCATCAAAGAGTGGGATGTTAGAGCATAATCTCTATTGCATGAGTTTGATGATAATAAAAATTATGTTACCTTCTCCCTAGCTTTCTTAATAATCCCACCCATTTTCATAAAAGTTGTTCTAAGTGTTAATGATAGAAAGGACGTGTCTCCTTGATCCTGGGCTTGAAAAGGAAAGGGGAAAGAGAGCTATGGGGCATTCTCAAAAAATTTGCAAAGTATTGTCACACTGGTGTCAATGTTGCTAGAAACAAGAAGAAGTGAAAGTCATTGTGAGAGATAAAGATGAATGGAATTAGGAAAAGGAGAATGATCATTTCGGAGAACAAAGGAGTGAGAATTTGATGATGCTATAAATTGAATGAAGAGAATCATAATTCTCATTATTTTAATCCCATTTTTAGGCTTTGTGATGTTGACAAGGTTCATTTTGTGCAAGTTCATATTTAAACTTAATCAAGAACATACATGTTAGAAAATTTCACCAAACTTAATAGAATTTTTAATCCCAAATATAATCATTAAATAGTTTTATGTGAAACAAAGAAAAACTATGCATTATCTTTATGATGAGTTTGCGAAAACTTGTACAATATTAGTGGATTTGTAAAGAGATTTACATTCAATTATTAATTATGTTTTTTGCTATCATTATCTATTGTATTAGTGGGGATGCCATGAATAATCATATTAGACCAAAGCTATAACCATGTCATGAATTTTAATAGGAAAACACATAGCATTATGAATGTAATAAAATAACTATGAATCAATGTGTTAGATATTATTAGTGAGATGTAATATGTGAACATGAAAAAAGAGGAATGACCTGATTTTGAGTTTGCTCAAAGTCTATTGTTTGTTCTTCAAAATTGGCATGGAGAAACTCATTAGTAATTAATCTTACTAATAAGCTCCAAATGCCATTAAAATTTACATCCATAACCTGTAACCAATTGTTTTGGTTTTCACAAAACCAAGAGTGAAGACTAAAATAACAAAGGAAATGGCATTATGGCAAGTGTCGAAGGCAAAGATAACAAAGCAAATGGCATTATGGCAAGTGTGGGATTCAAAACATGAAGTATATAAAGTGAATGTAATGTCAAATCCCATATTGACAAGAATTAATAATACTCATAACACATGAATCTAAGTGGTGATTCACAAAGATAAGGTTCATTAAGTGACACATAAAATAGTGCATACATCAATACACTGGTAGGATATTTATCTACTTGTGAACTATGTGATGAGTTTAATATTGTGGAAGGGTACATTGCATCATTGAATACATAAGAGCCAACTAAAATAAAGATAATTTTAATCTTTAGTTGTCAAAAAAAAATATAATGTAATGAACCAATGCCCCTTAACCAACAATGTATTGGAAGTAAGGTTCAATTTTGTTCACCTGAGGACTTTAGACATGGTAATTACTGCATTACATTACAAAGCAAAAACCAAAACCAAGTCAACTTTGTCCTCACTTGAGATTTAAAAATAAAAATGTAAAGTACTGTGCATATCATACAGTGGCGACTCCTACCATAGGATTATCATAAACACAGCACAGGGCTGCCTGGGGTGTGTAATCGAAGTTGAAGTAAAGGTATTTAATGAATTGCAGAAAATTTAAGATCATATACCCAGCCCTTGCCATGGACAACATGGGGTCGGCAAGGCCCAACAGAAGAAAGGGAGGGAGGTTGAGTTGAGTTGAGGCATATCTTCATCTCTTTGAGAGGATGGAGCAGTTGATGATTGGGATTTTAGATAGAAGAATCCGCTCTGGCAATGTTGACAATCTGTCCTCCATCAATATCGTACGAAGAATCCTGTTCAAAGTAGAGAATGTAGCACACGCCCTTCATTACGTCCACCGATCTCTAAATTGGAGAAGAGGAAAGTCTCAAGGATTCGTTAGGTTTTCTTTCCTCAACAACGAACGTGTTTTTGTAGAATCCCATCACTAATTTACCATCACTAATTTAAAATTGATAGTGAAAATTTCGATGAAATTTCAATAAGCATTGCAGCGTACTATTCGGGTGAGGGCGGACCTTATTTTGATTGTGAATTCGAAACATTTAAGTGTCACTGTGGGGGCAGTTTGCCAGTTGAATGCTTTAAGTTTGGAGTGAGAGTTTCGTTAAAAATTACTGGGACATTTGGATTATACAGATTTTACAGTTGTAATTTAACAAGTAAATTTTACAAATTTACAGTTGCAACAATTTTTTGAACTATCATGTTTTACATGTTAAAAACTGTCATGTTATACTGGACCTGTGATGTTTTACTTTCTCTTACAAACTTTCTGTACTGGACCTGTCATGTTTTACTTCTGTGAAAAACTTTCATGTTAAAAATTGTCAGGTTGTACTGAACCTGTCATGTTTTACTTCTGTTAAAAACTTTCATGTTGTACTGGTCCAGGCTTAACCCTCTAGATTTTCCTTATTCCAGGTTCATCGTCATAAAAGAGGAAATATACGGTACTGTAATGTGAAATGCTTTATCCTTTGTTTATAAGGTTTGAAAGGCACGGTGCCTTGTAAAAAAATGCATTCGATTGGCAGTATATGCACCTTCCATTTATATATTGTTTTATATAACATTCATAATATCTGGTAGATGTAACTATGTGCAGTTTGTGCAATGTATTTAAAAAAAAAAAATTATATTAAAAGATATGAATTTACCAACTGTAAAATGAAAAGTTTTATAGATTGAACAATGTATCGTTAAATATACACAATTATATATATATATAGTTAGCCATTTTATTTTAAAGAGAGCATTTGGTCATATATAAAAACTGTCCATATAAAAGTAGAGTTAGAGGTGTTTTATTCACTTAGATATATCAGCATATTAGTTATGGAATACAATCAAACAACTTTAGGAATGGTGATGAGAGATCACTTGAATAGTATTGATGATGAAAGACTCCCCACTCAAGAAGAAATAGTCAAATATGAAAGAAAGAGGGGATGTTTATCTAAAGACTATCACCTTGGCACTCAATGTGTAAAAAAAGTTTTAGTAAGTGATGTGGAGAGGTCCTCAATCTAAAGTAGATCTAGGATCATGTTGACCACTCTTTTTGTTAGTGAATCTGCATTTGAATTTACCTCTTTGTAGATGTGCATGAAAGAAATGTGGTGGAACCTTGTGCTCTTCTCCCTCACAAACCTATCTCTTGATTGATGCATCGATGTTATTTCTTGAGTGGACTCTTGTAGCCATCCTATAATAACCTTTGAATCTCCGTACATGTCCATTTATCTAATTCTGATATCCCAAGTCAAGTCGAGGAGAGTGTTGACCGCCAACAATTCAACTCAGTTATTTGTAGCCCACTCTATGCCAAGTTCATAAGACATTGTGGAGTTGTTGAGTAATAAAAACCAACCCTTGGGCCCATTGAAACTCGGGTTGTCCTATTATGCTCCATCCAAAAAGCCTCAAGATTATTATCGCTGATTTGGAATATATTTGCAGAATGAAATGAATACATATTATTATCAAAAGATGTTTAACACAGAATAACAAATATACAGTAAAATCGGTTTCTATTCAATAAGGAAATGAGCTAAAACTATAAAATGAAGTGGAAACAAGCTTGCGAGAATGGTGGCAGCTTATCTCTGAGAATAGATGTGACGGCTGCAATCATTCGCAATAAGATGATTGTTACAATGAGGCTCCAAAGGCCTTTTTAACATACGTAAAATCCAAAACCCTAACCCCGGAAGATGAAAAGCCAAAAGGTTTGTGGGCCCCGATGGGGGTAGTTGATACGTCAACTTCCCGGGGGCGTAACTTTTGCATACGATCTCTATTTGGGGCGCTCGATACATCGTTGGAAAGGTCTAACCGAGAAGAACGAATTTCGACTGGCCTAGGTCAATGCCTTTGACAATCACATGTGCCCCAAATCCCCAAAAAACGTCATTTAGGGCCTCAAAACAACCCCGAAAGTTTGGAACCCGAAAAACTGTCAAAAAACTGCCAAGATGGAAAATTGTTTTTCGACCCTTGGAATAGGTGGGTGGCCACCGATATCCACCTGGATCAATCCTCTCTCCTTAGGAAGCAATAGTCTCCATTGCGTTGAGTTCCCGGGGGAGAGAGGGAAGCGTTTGTTGAATTTGAATCTTGGTGAGTTGCTTGCCTTGATGGAGACGCCGCGTTGCTCGGTTTGTGGAAGGTTGTCACGAACCTATTGCTGGAGGGGTTGAATCTATTCAACCAGTCAGGCTACCCGAGATGACTATGTGCAGAAGAAATTTTTTTTCTTTGCTACAATCTTATCGACCTGCTTCTGTTGGATAGAAGGTGCTTGTATCGAAGTTGCAGTGGTTGCAGTGTCCTTCTGTGCACCTTTTGAACAGATTGTGAAGAAGCTTAATTTTGTAGTATGAGATACTACCTTGCAACATTGTTTAGGTGGGACAATAGTTGGAACTAACTCTAGTATTCTGTACAGATGACCCCCCAAAGTAACAATGACACTATGGGGTCGAGACTCATAAACTACATGGCACTTCCACATATATTGTTGTCTCAAGAGAAAATCATAGACATCCAGTGGGGAAACATCACATAATACCTCATCCTTGAAGGGTTGGATGCCATATGACAATCGACATTGTTGGCTTACACAAAGATCTCATCCCTGGCGAAGCCACCTGATGTTGTATGGTTGCGGGTGTGGTGTTGTTGACAATCTCAATTGTTTGACGACCTATGCTAAGATGAGGTTATTTTGGCTTCTGCTATCAACAATAAAATGCAGTGGGGTCCCCTTCACCCACATCTGTGAATGAAAAAGGTGTTCCCCCTCTTTAGGATATGTTGGTTCTTTTGGTTGAATTGTTGCGGTCGTGACAATAGCAGTGGGATCTGCGTCAATGATATGTCCTCTATCGATATTTTCTGAATCAGGGTTCATCTCCTTCTCTTTGATCTCGGCCACCAATGACTTTTTTGAGCAACATTCACCGGTGTCGTGCCAGGTAATTTTGTGGAAATCGAACCATTTTCCATTGTCCTTCTTCATCTTTCTGTGACCCTTCTTTTATGTGGCTTGGACTGGTTTTTGGGAGGTTGTTTGTGAGAACCATCTTTATCATACTTTAGTTGTTGCGTATTTGCAGACCCGAATTCTCATTTGTTCTGGTGCCTAAATTTCTACTTGATTTTAATAGCATATCGATACACAACACTGAGTGATGAGATATCTAGAAAATCCATTTTAGTTTGGATGTATCTTTGTAGAGCCCCGCGGTATTTTAGAACCAAATGTCGCTCGGATTCTTTGATACCCAGCTTGGTGCACAAGGTATGGAAGGTATTGGTGAACTCTGACACTTCTTGGCCCCTCTCTTGCCGTAGTGTGGTCCATCTCATGTATTGGTCCTCATAGTTTCCAACAGAGTAATATTGTTCCTTTACCACATCCACAAAAAAATCTTGAGTGGGCCCGGCCCCATATATTCCAGACTCATCTGTGGAACTTTTCTCCTAGTAAGTTTCCCACCAATGTTTGACATGAGGGAGAGCATTAAGGAGCGTGAAGGTGATCTTTTCTCTGTCGGAAAAATTGTGAACAAAGAAATAACCTTCTAACAGATTTAACCATTTGTCTACGACATTTGCATCTATCTCACCTTCAAATATAGAAATATCAAAGTTGACATGTACCTTGAAAGGCGAGGTGCCTCCAAAGTGACCATTTGATGAAGATGTGACTGCTGCTATCAGCATGCGTTGAAGGATGTGGGAAAATTTCTCCATCATTTTGTCTCTTTGTCACGTGAGAGCTTGCTCAAGCAACAGATGAATAGAATCTTTTGCTCTATCATTTTTATTTTCTTTCACCATGGAGGGTTTCTTGGGTGTGTAAGAACAATTGTTCTCAAGAGAGACAAGCTCGAGACCCAAATTTCTATACTCAGACCTCATCGGGGACATGCACTGAAAAATGATCAAGAGCATCATGTTCTTATACCATTGATCTGGATTATTTTTGTGAACGAAATGAATGTAGAGATATTACAATGAAATACACATAAATATTGCCAGAAACAGAGAAATACAATAATACATGATTTCTATTAATGAAATAAATGTACAGAGACTGTAAAAATACAGAGTGAAAGACTCGCTAGAATGGTGGCAGCTTATCTCTGAGAAGAGATGTGACGGCTACTCTCATTCACAAGAAAATGATCATTACAATGAGGCTCCAAAGGAATTTTTAACATAAGTAAAATCCAAAACCCCAACCTCGGAAGATGAAAAGCCAAAAGGTTTGCGGGCCCTGATGGGGGTAGTTGATACGTCAACTTCCTGGGGGTGTAACTTTTCCATACGATCTTCATTTGGGGGTCTAACCGAGAAGAATGATTTTTTACTAGCCCGGGTTAGTGCAATCAATAGTCACTTGGGCCCCAAATCCCCAAAAAACGTCGTTTAGGGCCTCAAAATGGCCCCGAAAGTTTGGAACCTGAAAAACTGCCAGGATGGAAAACTATTTTTCGAGCCTGTGGAATAGGTGGGTGGCCACCGATATCCAACTGGATCAGATGTGAATTAAATAAATGTGGTGGAACCTTGTGCTCTTCTCCCTCACAAACCTAACTCTTGATTGATGTATCAATGCTATTTCTTGAGTGGACTCTTGTAGCCATCCTATAATAACCTTTGAATCTCCATACATGTCCATTTCTCTAATTCTGATATCCCAAGCCAAGTCGAGGAGAGTATTGACTGCCAACAATTCAACTCAATTATTTGTAGCCCACTCTATGCCAAGTTCAAAAGACATTGTGGATTTTTTGAGTAATAAAAACCAACCCTTGGGCCCATTGAAACTCGGGTTGTCCTATTATGCCCCATCCAAAAAGCCTCAAGAAAGAGTGGGGTCAAATTCCAAGTGGAGAATGAGCCCAAGAAGCTTGGGGGGCTTTAGAGATTTTAATTTCATTCTGTTAGCTTTCAACTTATATAGAATACCCCATAGATATTTGTTTCTCTATTTTGGGAAAATTCATTAGTTCCTAGCAAGCCAAGTGGACCACATTGCCTCCAAGCCAAGGCCTTTATTTTTTTATGTTGAATTTTTTATCCAATGTTGTAGCATTGTACTCATGTTGTCACATGTCTATTGTTGGGGGTGGAGTCTTAACCTGAGGGAGATAGCCCAAATTTGTTTAATGAAATGATAGTGTACTAGCATATGGGAAATAGATTCATCGTGTTCCTCACAGAGTGGGTACCTATTGGGACCCTTCCAACCTCTCCTTTTCAACATGTCCAAGGTATAATGCGACCTTTTATGGAGTGTCAAGCAAAGAGAATAGTCTTTGGTGGGGAATCGGGATTTGACCTTCTATAGCTTTTTCCATCACCATTGATAAGGGTTAGGTGGATATGGAGGGGCATTAATTTTATATCCAAGATTTACATTGTACCTTCCCATGGTTATATTTACTCCCCAAAGCTATGAATCCTCTTCCTCTATGTTTCTGCATTCTTACTTTAGTCAATTGGCTTATGTACTTATGCCATTGTTTTTGTTATATCCCTATCAATCCAAGCTCCTATTTTGAGTACTAGATCTATAATGGGGAACCAACCTCAAGGGATGCTTGTCTTAGAGTGTGGAGTTCTCTATTCCGAAGAGCATCTAAAGTCTATAAAGGCATGATGTACCCCAGGTCCTTGCCTTCCATCTATCTAGGTATGTTTTTTCCCTTAAGCTTGTCCTTATATTCCAACATAGATGATCTATGATAATATGGGTTGTTTGGATGATGGATTTCCAAAAGTTAGAGCCTTCTTGGTGTTGTTTTTGAGGGTCTCTAATCCAATCTTCCAAAGGTGTGGGTGTAATATATTTACTCTATAAAACCTCTTTCCAAAATCCCTTATTTTTTTATTAACTTCCAAGTGCATTTTTCTCCCATCACCATAACAAATAGGCCAAAACGTTTTGTGTAGAGAAATGGGAGAGTATACATTATTTCCTCAAATCAAAATTGTATTGTATTCTCGTACACTCTTCAACAAATAATTGTACACTTATAAATACATCAAACTTTTCCTCGGGATAGAAACATTATCTTAGCAAACTAATAAATTGTTGACAGAATATCTCAATCACACTCCAAAATAATGGCCAACTAGTTGGAGAGAATATCTCATATCCAACTATATTTAACAACCTCCTAAAACATAGAAACAAACTCCTTGCGTAGAGACAAACTCTACCTCACAATGACCAATAACAATAACAATAAAAAATATGATCACACATAAGACAAATAGGAGTTAATAATTTGAACTCTCCCCCTTAATGACTACTTGTCTTAATCTTTGTTAAGTTAGGTCTTCATCATCATCTAGTCCTCTGCAACAAATGATCCACTATGAATTGAAGAACCTCCTAATTAACAAAGTCTATATCTAGTCCATCCTGGAACTTACATACCATACCTCGATCACGTTGATATTCCCAAATTGTCAAAGTCCATATAAAGGAACAACCATCCACCGGAATGCATGGGTACCTAACTGTTGCAACCATCAATTTAATAGGATGTCCTTCGTGTACATGGTTCATTCAACTTCTTGATGAACTCCCCCTAAATGTAAAACCTTTGTTTTTTAAGCACCTACCAAAGTTCACAACCAACACGATCCATTTATAGAGTATCTCACCAATACATGGCCCACTCCTCCAAGTGTTTTTAAACTCCATAACAAGTTTATCCAAGTCATCAAGGAAACATGGCAAAGGGGTATGCATGCCTATCCAGGTCTTACAACGATATACATGTTACATGGTATACATAGATATACGTACATACAATTAATATACTCCATCCCATGGAGACACTAGGTACAAGCTTTGAAAAAAAAATGTGTGAGTACCACTTTAATACTTCTCCCAAGTACCAACTCTAGGCAAGATACAAGCTCAAAATTTTCAAGGAACAATACATCAAATCAAAACATGACATCATAGACTTCCTAAAAATATAAAGTGTGATTCAAATTACCATATGGTCAAGTCTACTTTTGTAAATGTGTTGAACCTGCACAGAATAGATCTAGCTAAACAATAATACACACATTTGTAGAAAGAATTTGAGAAAGAAGAAGAAGGAGAGAAAGAATGAAATAATTCTCATTAACCGTATTCCACACTCAAAGAGTGAATAATTTACAATAGATATAGGATACATGAGTAACTAATGATCCATATTGGTGGTCTAGAGTGATCTGGACACACACCAACAGTTACGGGATTAAATTGCCACCTAGTCTAGTCTCTCACGCAGTTACGGGAGTGAACTACCACCTAGCTGAGTTAACTAGTCAATCAGTCTTCAGTTAACTGACTGAAACAGAGTGTAGTGAGGAGTATATCAAGTAATCAAGGGTAATGCACCAATATGGTGATGAAACCAAGGCAAGTGCGCATTAGCATGGTGATGATCCCAATGTTGCATGGTGACAAAACCAATGCAACATCTAGACTCAACTCAACTAGTCAAATTGAAGTGTCAACTAAAGAGAATATTCTCCAGGTGGAATATTCTCCCCTAAAATATAGGAGATTGGATAATGACTAATTATGACTAATAAACAAGGAAAAACCTTAGAAAAAATAAATTATAGGGGTGTGTGAAGTAACTTCAACAACCCCCCCACCCCCCCCCTGAACATCACTATGGTGAAAATAAAGAATGGGTCCCAGCAACGAGGCCATGTTATGTACCCAAATATAAAAGATACACTAAAATAAAGTGAGGACAGAGGGAAAACCTCATGGAAAAAAAAAACCCTCAAGTTACAATGCATAAAAAAAATGAGAAGGAACAAAAAGCAGTTGCTAAGCAACCTTGTCCTTCACTCCAAGAAGACCTCGCAATTGTGCAAGTTTGTGCTCGTTGAAGATTTTGTTGAAGATGTAGATGTTTGCACAAATCTGATGAAGTAAATGCATCATTGAGATGTCCACACATATCCACTTTCTCTTCTTGTAATGAATAAGACCCAAATAAAGTTTGGATGAAATTTTGAAAACCGTGCGGTCGTTTCTGAAAAAATGCTGAAATTTTATTGATTTTAAAAAGATCATAACTTCACTTTCCGAACACCATTTCGGACGATTTTATTTTTTGAAATTGGATATTTTCCCAAGATGAATTCAAATATCCAATTTGTTTTTGCAAATGTTTATCAGAAAATATCATAATTGAGTCTGATGTGCATAGCTCCCTTTTTGTCTCCTAAGATGCATGCATTGTTCATTCAAAAGTGTCTGCATGTGATCCCTGAGATGCATGCCATATATCTTCCACATGAAATTCAGAAAATAAATCTAAAATGGAGTAGACATCATCTTCAATTAATGGAATACAAACTTTTGCAAATACTTTTGTAGAAGACTCTTCACAATAAGAGGCATGATCTTCTGATGGCTTCTCTTCTGGCTCTATCTGTTCAACCTCTTGCATGAAATATTCACAATATTCTTTATTCCCAAATAGAACCTCCAATCTGGTCCATAATTCATTTGGATTTGATTCTTGTGATTCTTCATATACTTGATGGAAAAGTTTGAGAGAAACAATTGTGCAGATACTTCCTATGGACATATCTTGTCTATTGAGAAAGTCATTTTTCTCATCGGCGGAATCAGGCTCTACTTTTGTTTCCATAGTTATTTGGTACAGTCCTTTGCATTTGAGATGAAGCAAAAATTTTGGCTTCCATTCCAAATAGTTATGAGTCGTGAGAAGTATTATCGGTGAGTAAAACATATATTCCATTTTTTTTGCATTCTTCAATCTTCAGTACCTACAAAAATAATTTGGTGTATATTTTTCTTAGTAGTTCGTCAAATCTGATACCATGTAAATGTTTTGAACGTGCACAGAATAGATCTAGCTAAACAATAATACACACATTTGCAGAGAGAATTTGAGAAAGAAGAAGAAGGAGAGAAAGAATGAAAGAATTCTCATTAACCGTATTCCACACTCAAAGAGTGAATAATTTACAATAGATATAGGATACATGAGTAACTAATGATCCATAGTGGTGGTCTAGAATGATCTGGACACACACCAACAGTTACGAGAGTAAACTTCCACCTAGTCTAGTCTCTCGGGCAGTTACGGGAGTGAACTGCCACCTAGTTGAGTTAACTAGTCAATCAGTCTTCAATTAACTAACTGAAATAGAGTGTAGTGAGGAGTAGATCAAGGAATCAAGGTTAATGTGCCAATATGGTGATGAAACCAAGGCAAGTGCACATTATCATGGTGATGATCCCAATGTTGTATGGTGACAAAACCAATGCAGCATCTAGACTCAACTCAACTACTCAAATTGAAGTGTCAACTAAAGAGAATATTCTCCAGATGGAATATTTTCCCCTAAAATATAGGAGACTGGATAATGACTAATTATGACTAATAAACAAGGAAAACCCTTAGGAAAAATAAATTATAGGTGTGTGAAGTAAATCCAACAACTTTTATTTGACGCGACTCACAAAATTTACCTTGTTTTTCCATCGTCATTTGATCTCCATCATTGTCACCAACATCCCTTGGACCAAGCTCCAAAAAGAACTCTTTTTTTCATTCATAACAACATCTTTGTCCTTCCTATTGCAATCTCACCATTCCACTTTAGAATTAAGTTTGTGATCAACCCTTGGGTTCTCCAACGAGAACAATGCAACTTCGTTGTATTTTTAACCGCCATGATAACCAACCAATGGTTATTCACCCAAGAAACTTGCTTTCATCTCTAAACCAAAGTGTCCATGGTCCTCCATTCTCTTGTAGAATTGTTATATCAAATAACATACCAACTAGAAAGTAATAGTGCCTTTGGTCTGAACACTGGTACTACACAGATTGTCTGGAAACCTATTGTACTTCAAGGCCTAACACCAACCTGACTATAAATATTAAACAATTAACCATCCCGTGGACATATTTCTATCTGCCAAGACACCTAGGTACCCAACATGGTGCTTGTCAGTTCTCTAGGAAATTAGTCTCGATACAGGATATATCCCAGTCAATATTACATTCTTTATGCACTTGCTAATGAGGACTTATAGTGAAACATTTATCAAATAGTCTTTCATCGAGGAACAATTAGAAGAGACAAACCACATAGCTATCTTTCCCTCTCATCTAACACACACCTTACCAAGCAGACTCATGAATTATTTTTACATTACATAGTATTTCCATGTCAGAACACAAAACATTAGAAAGAGATAATGATACATATAACATCAATTCATATACCTTCTTGTTCCTCTGCAATTGTTCACATGTTTGTAGTCTTCATATGCATCTTTGACCTATGTAGCTTTAGTGTCACCATCCAATTGTTGTCTTGGATTTCCATATTCACCCATGATTTGTTAGAGTAGTTAATTCTAACAAAACAATTACACTTCATATTGAGCTAGCTAGGCTCAATACATTGGTTAACTTTGTTGAATCCTAAGACACTTCCCAAAACTCTATTACAGGTTTATACCAACATCCAACATTTTATCCAATGAACTGACCATGCTAATTTTAACAGGGACACAAACTAACACTTCCATACTATATTTATGATTTTAACATGCCTAGTGTTTGTTAGGAAATAGACATCCAGACTAAACCTAATAGGAGAGAGAAGACAAATTTAAACAAGAAAAAAAATGACAAACATAGTACATAGAGACTTTACCTTGGAAACCCAAATGGGAAAACCAACATTCCTTGAGCGTCTTTCTTGTTGTTGTCTTATATATTCCTTTAGAATAAAGAGTTACATGTCTAACCTTATTCTACACCTAAGAGACAATTTCCATCATACTCTCTTGCTTTACACAAGAACAACCCTACAACCAATCTGGCTTACATCTACATGACCAACAATAGCTCTCGTGAACATCAACTTAATACAATTACAACATGACTTATTTATAAGATGTACATTATGAAAAACTCTAAATCATAGTTCCCAAAAAATTATTATAGATCTACGCAAATGATTGGCTGCAAATATTGCAAATCTCAAGATTCTATTACAGTGGACTCTAGTCGGATTACCAGTGGACTATCAATCGACCTCCATTTGGTTTCCACTCGACCTCCTATCGGCCACTTTGACTTTGACTTCCTTTTTGATCACTTCGACTTTTGACTTTCCAGTCGATCACTTTAATATCGACTTAACCATCAAATCGACTTGACTCGTAGGTTCATTCTTCACCCAGTTGATCCTACTCAACTAGAAAAACAGATGATTGTTCTATAACTACAAAGAATATAACAACCCAACATTCTCCCACTCGTTGTCTTATTTGCTGATACAGGAGAACATGAACATATTTTCACTAACCCAGGGCAATAATACCCATTGCCTATCTACACCAAGAGAACTTCACAACACTCACAGACTTGGTCAAAGAGTCTGTTGTATTTTCCAATGTGTCTACTTTCTCTAGTAACACCTTGTTTCTTTACACCATGTCTCTCACGAAATGGTATTGTACATCAATATGCTTCTTCCTTAAATGGAAAGTTGGGTTCTTTGCCAAAATTATTGCACTTTGGCTTTCGCAATTTATCTATATAGCTTCCTTCTCAAACCCTATCCCTGAACACAGTCGATGCATCCATACTACTTCTTTGTTTCCATGAGTGGTTTCAATGCATTCAACTTCCTTTGTCGACAAGGTTACAACTTCTTGTCACTTACTCATCCAACTAATTGTTCCATCAAACATCTTGAACACATATCCATTGGTTGACCTTCATTGATCCATATCTTCAGCATAGTTAACATCGACAAATCCATGTACATTTACTCCATTGTCAGCTTTAGGCTTCCCTTGGTAGCATATATCATAATATTTTTTGCCACACAAATACCTGACCACTCTCTTGACAAATTTCTAATGCTCTTTCCCAAGTGTCAACATGTATCTACTCAATACTCTCACTGCATGAGCAATGTCTAGTCGAGTGTAGAGCATCACATACATTCAACTACCAACATCACTTGCATAGAGATCATGTGCCATGTCCTCTATTTCTTCCTGTGTCTTTGGAAAATTTTCAACAATTAGTTTTTCTCCCATGAGAATTGGCACCTTGATTGGTTTGCAATCATGCATGTTGAAACTCTTCAAAATTGTTTCAATGTACTTCCTTTGATTCAACCGAAGTTTTCTAACTGCTCAATCTCTCTTGATCACCATTTCCATAATGAATTTCTCTACATCAATATCCTTCATGCCAAACTTGGAGGATAGTCGCTTCTTCACCTCCTTTATTATGTCCATGTCATTTTCGGCCAACAACGTCCTTGGTGATTTCTTTAGACCATAAAGGGATATTTTCAACTTGCACACTACCTCTTTCTTTCCCTTTACTACAAATCCTTCAAGTTATTTTATGTAGATTTCTTCTTCCAAGTCCCCATGTAGGAACATTGTCTTCACATCCATTTTCTTTATTTCAAGATCAAATGTTGCATCCAGATACATTAGTAGTCTAATGGAAGTTAGTTTTGAAACATGGGAAAAAATATCACCAAAGTTGAATCCTTCGACTTGGGAATATCCTTTCGCTACCAGTAGAGATTTGAATTTCTTAACTTGACCTGATGCTTTCATCTTTTTCTTGAATACCCACTTTCTACCGAAGGGTTTTCTTCCATTAAGTAATTCGACCAAATCCCATGTCTCGTTTTTATGCAAGGATTCCATTTTTTCGACCATGGCATCCTTTCAAAGTTTACCTATGTTAAGTCGCCTGCCTCCCCAACCGACTTGGGCTCCTCATCAGTGTAAAATAACACAAATGAAAAATGGAAATCGGTTGAGCTATACCTTTCAACTGGTTTTCCTATTTATTCATACCTCCTTACAATCAGAGTCAGTTTCTCCACCTCTTCATCTGATTCAGTCAACTCGTTTGAATCATCTTCTTTGTTCCTCAGTTCAAACCTCACCTTCTCTTAATATTTCTCTATTTGAACTCCTTCAGACTCGAAAGTTCCACCAACTTCCCTAAATACCACATCTCAACTATACTATTTCCCTCGATGTAAGATCCCAAAGCTTATATATTTTCATTCCATCCTTGTACCCAATGAAAATACACTTGACTGCCTTCTTGTCCATCTTGTTCCTCTTTTCCTTGGGAACATGCACAAATGCATCACAGATAAATACTTTTAGATGTGACAGTGAAGGATTCTTACCAAACCATGCCTCATGTGGATTCAAGTCAAATAGTTCCAACGAAAGAGACCTATTTACCAAATATTTTGCAATGTCGACTACCTCTGCCCATAATTCTTGTGTGATCTCGACACCATCGAGCATGCTCCTTTCCTTGTCCATCAATGTTATGTTTGTTCATTCAACAAATCCATTTTTTTGTGGGGTATATCATGCCGTATATTTGCGTGATATGCCACACTTACAAAACTACTCAAAGTCCTTTCGATAGAATTCACCACCATTGTTAGTTCTCAACACATTGATATTCTTATCTATTTGGTTTTCCACAAGAGATTTAAACTCTTTGAATTTCTCAAAAATATCTGATTTAATCCTTGGGAAATATATCCTATCTTCCTGGAAAAGTCATTTATGAAGGAGACATAATATAGGGACCAACAAGTGAAGGGACTATTACAGACCCAAACACATCACTAGGAATCAATTCTAGAATCCCCTTTTCCCTTATAGCTCCATATGGGAACTTAACCCGATTTTGCTTTCCGTATATGCAATGTTCACAAAAATCGACTTCCAAATTACAATTAGGAAAACCTTCAACCATACTTTTGTTTTGCATAGATCGAAGTCATTTTTCTCCAATGTGTTGTCCTCTAGTGCCATAACATGGTTGGGTTGACTTGATGAAGAAAATTTGAGTCAGTTTGTGTCGACTCATCCCGAGTTGAGTCGATTTGACTTCAGGATCAACAATGTTGTTGCATCTATTCAATTTGACATTCCTAAACAACTTGTATAGGATTCCAATCCGAACTTATTTCATTAAAACCATCGCCCCCTTGACCATTTTTCATGCATCCTTATGAAAGAGAATGTGTAGTCCTGCATAACTCATCTTGCTAACAAATATCAGGTTTCTTTCTAAGCCCATAATATGTAGCACGCCTAGAAGGGTTCTACTCCTCCCATCTTGCAATATCACTCAGACTCTTCCCCATCCAACAATTTTGGTTGTCAAGCCATCCCCTCAGAACACATCTCCACCTTCATATCTCTCATATTCATAGAACCATTCTCTATGAGGTGTCATATGAAATGGAATTCCTGAGTCAATCAACCAAACATCCTAATATGACTAAGTACTAGTTGATGTAAGTTATACATCACCTGCTTTATCCAAAGTTTATTTCTCTCAGTCGATTGTTTCTCGTCGAATCTTGTAATGACTTATATCACTTTCAACTTGCAGTCCCTTTTTTAATTCCCAACTTTATCACAATTCGAGCATATTCTCATTAACTAAACTGGGGATTTAGATCTACCTTTCAACTTAGACTTTATACCAAAGAATTTTCCCTTATCTATGTCAATTGGTCAACCTCTCACCATTAAGGCATGTTTGGTCGATCATTCCATGCACTTTCGTCTCATTTATTCTGATAATAGAGATGCAACCATGTCTTCTAGCACTAATGTGGTTGAATTACTCCATGCAGACATGACTAAACTATCCTAGGAGTCTAGAAATGAACATAATAGGCTAATACATTTCTCCTCCTCAATGATTTTAATATCCACAAATAATCACTAGCTTATTATGGTATTGAATGCATTCAAATGCTCAGTTACCAAGATCCCACCAATCATCCTTAAAAGATACATTTTCTTTCTAAGAAATAACTTGTTTACCAGGGATTTCGACTAGTACAAGTTTCCCAACTTGTCCCATAGTTTCTTGGACGATTCTCCACTTGATACATTCAACAACATTGGATATGAAATAAAAATTTGAATCATATTAATTTTCCCTCTTTCAAGTTTCTCCCATTCTTCCCTTGACATACATGTCAGAATGGTACCTAGACAAACCACTACCCTTTATTCTCAATCTACAAGGAGATATTCAATTTTAAGATTCCAAAGCTTAAAATTTTGGCCATTGGATTTTTGTATCTCTATCCTTGATCTTCTTTCCATTCTTTCAAGCACAACTTTAAAGATCTCTGACTTACAACTCTCACTATCCCTAGGGTTTAGCTCATATCCAAGATATCCTCACCAAAGCTCTAATACCACAAGTATCATAACACCTTAGCTTGGCTTTGATGCCACATGTTAGGAATAAACATCCACACTAAACCTAATAGGAGAGAGAAGACATATTTAAATGAGAAAATAAATGACAAACACAATACACAAAGATTTTACCCTAGAAACCCAAACAGGGAAACCAACATTCCTTGAGTTTCTTGCTCCTTATTGTCTTATTCCTTCATAATAAATAGTTACATGACTAACCTTGGTCTACACGCAAGAAACAATTTCCATCATACTCTCTTTCTTTACACAAGAACAACCATGCAACCAATTTGGCTTGCATCTACATGACCAGTGATAGTTCTCATGAACATCAAATTTATAAAATCCCTAGTTTTAATTCCCACGAATTATAATGCAATTGTTTAAATCTGATGGTGAGCCGATGTGTTGGGGTGAAGATCTTGTATTGGTTTAATGTGGCCGAAAGACAAATGGTATATTATGTGCATTTAAATCATTAATTAAAATTGTAGTTGTTGGCTACGATAAGAAAGAGATGAAGAACGATGGGGGGATATCATTCCACAAGAGAGAGGGGTCCAAGGGGGAATTATTCATGGGTATTAATCCAACCCACATTCCTGAATTATTATCATTTGTATAACCTTTTATTATATGTTGTTGAGTGTTCCCCAAGCCAATCATTTAACTCATGTAAGAAAGTGGGTGTGAGAAGTCACATCCCATAGTTATTGAGAGAATGTGCATGAGTACAATCATCCTTGGGAAGAGTGTGAGTCAAGAAAGCAAGCGAGAAGAAGGGAATTAGTATGAAGAATAGAGACAAGTTTTACTAGGAGATTTTGGGCAACAAGAAGAGATTTGAGTGTTGGGAAGAGAACCAACCATGTTGTGCTTCAAGGAAACCATTGTTTGGTTGTGTTTTATGCTGAGAAAGAGGTTGGTGTGCCTATAAATCGGGTTGTAATCCTGTGAAGTGTTTCTATGTTAAGGAAATGGCTCAAGAGCATTTTGAAGGTTGTTGTGAGAACTCCTTGGGCAGCTAAGAGTTCTTGGAAGTCCACAACTAAGATTTCATGGCCATTTGAGTGCATTAAAAGCCTTGATAAATGAATGGTATAGCATGAGAGACTCTAAATAGTGAAGGGGGTACATTCCTTAGGTTGTGCAAGTAGTAGGAAAGAGAGTTGGAAGATTGGAACTGATGTGGGAGTAGAACCTGGGTTTTGGGGCTATTGTGTGTGAATAGTGGATAGCCAAGAGATCTCAAGGGTGGCCTGTTTTTGAGAGAAAATGAGCACCAATGCCTATGGCTAGGAGGTTCATCCTTCGTACGCAGCCAATTGGTTGATTATTAATATATGTGTTTCTGGTTTATTCTTGTGATTTCGTTGTGTAAATATTTTATATGAATGTTGGGTATTTTTTTTTTTCCTGAACAATTGCATTCATGGTTTTTTCTATGTTGTTAGATGCATTTAGAATATGGTATCAGTGAAATGGTTAAATATGTGGGTGATTTATAATTGGTAAGCTACAGGAAATTATGTTAGCAGTAAATCTTAATTTTAATGTGTTGTTTGCATGTAATGTTCCTCAACTTGAGGTTGGCTGTGTTACATTATGGTATCAGAGCTTCTGGTTCAAACATCAGGCTTGTATGGGCTAGGATGACTGCGAATTGGGAATATTCGTTGTCATGGATTTCATTCCATGTGAATTTGGGGGAAAACGATGAAAAATTAGAGAGAAATTCCCAAATTCATAAGAAAAATTTGAGTTTAAATGCCTCAAAATTGTTTAAGAGGTTTAATGGACTCAATCTACAGAGTTGTAGAGTTAAAATTCAACTTGGAAGGTCAAAAATGGTCATTGTAGAATTGGGTAGAGTTCAATGAATCGACGACTAAGATTGTGTTTGATCTCGAGATCAACGGCCTAGATTTGTAGTGATAAATTTAAAAAAATATAAGGTTTCGACAATTTAGAAGGTTGAGTATATCAACGAACAAGATCATTTTTTAATGGGAGATCAATGGTCCAAATTCATCTGAGATTCGGTCGAAAAATTTATAAGTGTTGGAGTTGGCCAATAGATTTCGTCGACGATCAATGGTCACGTCGACCGAATTGGAAAAGTGTTACAGTTGGAAACGGAATTTGTCGACGATCGATGGTCGGGTATCGACCAATTCATTGAAGTGTTTCAATCAAGCAAGAGAAATCATCGATGGATGATGATTGAGTGTCGGTCGATTCAGTGAGGTGTCCAGGTCATCCAAGGGAAATGGTTGATGGTCAATGAAGAAAAGAGTAGGATAATGTGGCATGCCACGTCAGCATCCACGTGTCATACCACATCATCTAGAGTTCCATGTTAGACTCTATGTGGCATGCCGCATCAGCATCCACGTGTCATGCCACGTCAGTACAATGCCAGGTCATCCAAGAAAGGGTCGATGGATGATGGTCGGGTTGGTCGAATTGGAGAAGTGTTTTTGTCAGCCAAAAGGGATGGTCGATGGTTGAGTCAGTCGAATTGGTGAGTAGTTTCATTCAACAATGAAAATCCTCAATGGCCAATAACCAATTGTAAGGTCGGTTGGGTTAGCATTGTGTTGCAAATCAGTTGTTAGGAAAAGGGTCGATGGTTGACGATCGGGTCGGGAGTTTGGGAAAAGTGTTGCATGCGTCCAAAGGAAAGTTTCAATCGCCAATCATCGATGGATTTCATATCAACAACTAATATCTCACCCAGTTTTGAGATCGATGGCACAGATTCAAGGGTTATTATAGCAATAAAATAGTCAAATTTCTATGATTTTTCAGGTTTTTGAAGGTTATAAACTTGCGAGGCAATTTTGAGGCACTAAACGACGTTTTTAGGCAATCAAAACCTATGAGAATATTTCACCAAGGTACAATTTGTCTCTGCAGTGTAAAAAAAAGAACTCAAAGAGAGCTATCCAATGAGCTACTCCATGCGCAAAATGGAGCACGTATGAGAAAGTTACAACATAAACAACCAAGGTAAAATTTAAGCACCAATTTACCTCCGAAGGGCATAAATCCTTGCTCAAAGGTCCATTTGAGGCACATGAATAGTCTATGGAAATGTTACAAAGCATAGAACATAGCCATGGAACCATATTTTGAATCTAGGTATGTAAAAATGTGCAGGAAAAGAAATAATACGCATGTAGCATACATGGCTAAAAATGTAAAATAGTCAAAACTCTTGTGGGGCATAGCTAACACGTCAGAGCCTAGTTAAGGGTGAAATTGTGAAACATCGTTCATAAGGTAGTCATGGACATGTATGATTTTAAGTATGGAAAATTATTTTAAAATGTAGAAACCTTGGCGAATATTACTAATCCTTCATATGCTAACTATAAAATGCTTGGAGATTTATGTGTAAAAATATTCAAATTTCTAAGGATTTTATATAGTTTGTATAAAATTTTGGCAATTCTTAAGGTAAAATAATTTTATTCTATAGAATTTGGGTGAATCATTTTTAGAATAGTGAATCATTTTTTGGGAAAAACCATGGAAAATTGGCCCATGAGCAAAATTTAGCCCCTAAAATCATCCCTGGTCATGGACATGCCCAATTGAGATTTTGTCAAAATCCCAAAGGAGTTGGTGTAGGGAAAGCATGAACATGGATAAAATTGCTAAGCCAATAGAAAGTACAAAGGGACAAAAGTTGGTGTTTGAGATTATTTACACTAGGGAAAAAGGTGTACAAAAGGGGTAAATTGAAAATATTCAATTGCCTATAACATTTTGCTCAATGTTAATATTTGAGAAATAAATTAGTCATTGGAAATTTATTGAATAGGAGGATCTCTATATCCAATCATAATTTAGTTTTGAGCTAAAGGATTCTCAAGGAATCAGAAGGAAGGTTTCTGGTTAACTTGAAGGACACCATTGAGAAGAATGGAATTTCAGAGAGCCATAACTCTTAGCTCATAAATCATATTGAAGCATGAGTATGATCATTGGAAAGGTAATCCAAAGGAAAACATGACAAAAGGTATAATTTATCTGGGGAAGCATTGATTTTCTCCATAAAGTTTCATGAAAATTGGAATTGGATTCCATGGACCATGTAACTACTCGATGTGAAGATTTTTCCAAATAAAGTCAAAATTTGGGGAAATTTTCACAGATAATAGAGGTGAGTGCTATAAGTTATTTCTATGAAAGGAAGAGTGTAAATTCCCACGATAGTTCCTATGCATAAGTATAGAGGCACATTTGAAGTGCAGTAGATTGGAAAAGTAAAAAGAGGTTGAGCTTATTAACGAGGCATTGATAGTGAGAAAAGGAGCACTCAAACAAAGAGGTGTGTGAAGGTATTGCTAGCAAGAGGATAAGATTCCACAAATGAGGATTTTGTGGGGTTGTTATAAATTAATCCTAGGGTCCATTGGATAGGGAAGTAGGTCAATCTTGTGCAATTAGATAAAGCATCAAATAGTTTCAAAGGGAAGTGAAAGGCTGGAGAGCAGGTGATGCAAGGTTGACCAAAAGTCAAAGGAAGAGCAAGGGAATATTAGTATTCAGATACTATAGAGTCTGAATGGATTGCAAAAGAGAATCAACAGAGGTTCTCACTTAAAGCATGAATCCAATAGGTGAAGAATATCATTGCATGCACAAGGAGTTAAGGACGACTCCATAGCCTTGAAGGTAGAAATATAGTGAAGGCTACAAAGCTTGTTGCAAGAGAAGGAAAAAGGATATCATGAGATGAGGTGTGACTCATGAGTGGATAAGTCATCTCTATGTACAATCATGGGATTGCAGGAAGAGGGAATTGCTAGATATGATCTAGCAATTTTTTTCTAAAGTATCCAGAGTAAGAAAGTTGGATATATTATCAAAGTACGCAGCAAAATCAGGGTACAAATGAATTTAATGAAGGAGTGTAGCATTTCCATTTAGAAAAGAGTAGTCTTGAGTGGCAAAGAAGTTTCATTGTGAGTCACTCAATGAAGTGAAGAGAGGTATTCAAAATTGAGCAAAGTCATGGATGGCAAAGAGTATTAGAAAGATGACATAACATAAATATTTCAGAATGTTGAAATTTCAATCAATGATAATGGTATTTCAAGACTTGTTGGGTTAAGGAAATGGGGAATGGTTAATTAGATTGTAATGTTAATATTCAACTAGAATAGTGCATGTTACAACATTATGAATGTTGAGAATTTTTATCCAAAAGATGTTGGGACGGGATTCTCGACATAAAGGAAGCAATTGTGAAATAGTAGCACTAGTGGATCTAGTGGTTGAAAATAAAGAATGGCCAAGTGGGGCTTGGATGGAAGGTTTAGAATAGGGGCCAGTAGTGCACAGTTGAGCATAATGGTAGTGCAAAAGGTAATTGGGTTCTATAAGAACTCAAGGATAGTCATCTACAACGACAAAAATAAATAAATAAATAAAATTTGAAATAAAAATGCACTAGAGTGCATGATAGAATTGATGCATGAGGCATAAAATAAAGATAGAATGCATGTGCATGAAATAGGCATGAAATATCAAATGATTGGTGCATAATGATGTGCATTTGTGCATGTGGAAATGCATGAACATGTTGGTGGCATGCTTGTAGACTGAGAGTAGTGTGTGTGTGTGTGGAATAATGATGCTATGATATTTGAATAAAACTAATGACGGATTGTGTATCCAGGAAAAAAATGATTATAGCATTGGATATAAAGGATGATGATGTTGTTGCTTATGGTAACCATCCATATGAAGACAAATTAATATGGTGGGAATGTCAATCAAGAGGTTGTGTGAGTTTCTACCAAGTACCAGTTGATCAAGTAGCATCAAGTAATATAACAACAACCATACATATATGCATTTGGTTGTTTATATTGCATAAAATGATGAAGGGAACTGAGGCAATAATTCCCTCAGCTAAAGTTCAATATTTGGATTGATGTAAAGGAAGGGGGCCTTGAGTATGCAAATATTATTTGTTTAAATGCATTTATGACAAATTTAATTGCATATTATGTTATGTTGGTTATGAGATCATAACCAAGTCAAGACAAGAGACATACTCATGCAGTATGTAATGTACATAGTCTCCTATCGAGTCTCATTACCACCTTACACATGCTCTGAAACCATAATGTAACATCCCCATCCACCTAGGTTGGGCCATGCCACTCCATAAAACACTCTAACAAAGATCTTATACCAATTTGTAATGAACACAGTCTCCCATTGAATCCTGTAACCACCGTACACATGCTATGATACCAGAATGTAATTCCCCCAGCCATCCTAGACTGGGCCATGTCACACAAACTCAACTTATGTATCTCCATATCAACCAAACTGTAATAACCCCAACATACTACTAGGCCATGCTACTCAAAATTGTATTGCACAGTTTCTACTCTACACCCAAGTCTGTGTAGTAACACTTGAAGTAACGCACTCAACCTAAGCTTGAGTCGTGCCATGCAACATATAACAATGGAAGCAACATTCTCTTTTCAATACAACCTTAAGCATCGAAATTAAATCAACAACTATGTGCACCAACATATCGACCAAGCAGTACAATTGTGCGCACAACCACCTGGACGAAATGCGCCACTTCTGTTATTATTGTGCACGAGGTTTAATTCCTTAACCACACACACATGATTTCCAGCCTCTAAAGCACACATGTTATGATCCTGCACACCCGACCACTCAATCCTCTTCTTGATGACTCATAACCAAAATCAGAAGGTTAAACTTAACAAGAAAAGTTACCATCAACTGACATACTCATGCACAACTACAAATAAAGGCTAAAAACACCATATTTACATGTACAAGTAGCATTAAACCAAATAAAAACAAATAATTATATGCAACATACACAATAATTAACCCATTTCAAACATATTCAAATATGCACACAGTAAACAAGACAAGCGCATAAAGAACACTTATCTTTTTTTGAAAGTCACCAACTGCGGCCTTGACTCATATGTTCCTCCTAGTCATATACGTTGTTTCTCATTAATCTTTCAGTAACAAGACACCCCTGAGCTGGGGCTCAACTTCGCCAGGGAAAAAGGGCCTTAGAGACAAGTTGTGGTCTAAAACTCAACAAAATTGTCCAGTCCTAAGTGCCCACTGGTGCAACTATCCCACAGTCCCTCATTCTCCACATGCCTATCACACCCAAGGAAGTGTGCCCCTTCTCTGCTCAATATTCCTTTGGCTTCCCCACTTCCCTTCCCAGGGTTACCAACAACAGGTCAAACATGAAGTCTTCGAGCCCTGCGACTAATGCTCAATGCACCATGAAACAACTCTCATCAAAACTCTCGCCTCGAGAGTATACCCACGGGTCTGAAACCACTCCACAACATCCACTCTCTCACCTAGAGAGACTTCTCATGGTCTTCCAACCAAACTCTTTGACAACGAAACTTTGGTTACATCTCCAAAACTCCCTACAAGCTTCTCTGGAAGATAAGGTAATGATCGAATTTTCCATACAGTCCGGCCCCTTCGTCTCACGAGATCCTATAACATCCATTCCCCTTCTCTTAATTTATAATCCCATGCAAAATAATAATAATCCTCTCCAAAATACACTAAGGCCAGCAATATATATTTCATGCCTTCCACTTGACACTTGTCACCTTTTAGAAGTAGCTTTAAACCACTTGGTGGCCAGTTCCCTACCCTTGGGAACTTAGGATAAAAATAATAATATATATGGCATTACACTTTTCTCGAAAATATTATAAAATATTTCCTGAGACTTACGACACATCCCCTTTTCCCTTTTTCAGTGGAGTAGGCCCCCCATCTCTTTTCGTCTGAGTCAGTCAACGCGCAACAATGCAATATTATATTAATATTCATGATTATATTTACATGGATAGGTGCACTGACCTCGCTGCATCCAAGCTCACCAGCCTCATAATCACACAGGCTCTTTGGCCTTGATACATATCCAATCCTTACCACACACTAACCCAAGTACGTGCAACATAATGGAATGTGCGCACTTATCCAGGTGCGCGCAACACATAAAAATGTGTGCACCCTGCCTTGATAACACTTCTTCAGGCATTACTAAGATGTGTGCAACAACAAAATCCAGGTGTCAATGGCTCACTAACCTATATATACATTACATAAACCATTGGCATCAACGACTCACCATCCTATATGTACAATTAAAAAGGGTCCTAGATCGGGGACATTACACAGTAGCAATAAATTTCATTAGGAATGGTCATGTGTGAGGCCATAATGTGGTTGGAAATGGAAGGGCTATAGCACCATACAAGTGCTTAATGGTTTTCCCCTATATAACCGATGTTTGGACTGCAACCTTTTCACCGACACTAAATAGCACTAAGGGATGATGTTCCTAGTGTTGTGTATGAGTTGGAGACGAAGGTATCCAAATGATCAGATAGGTTGTGGGGAAGAGTTTGGATGATGTTTTTAGGAGTGGGCCATACCTTCTAACTCACACGGTCGAATACATGACATGAACATATGGTATTCTAGAGTCAATGCAAGGATGCATTGTGTAGACGTGGCCATGATTGTTGGCACATTGGTTTTATTTATTGGTAAAGTTTGATTGCATTATGAAAATCTTGGTGTGTTGATAATGCACGTACATTGAACAATGGTTTCATTATAGATAATATTATTAATGGTTGAATTCCATTTTTAATTTGAATAATGGTTTCATTATAGATAATATTATTAATGGTTGAATTCCATTTTTAATTTGAATAATGGTTGGAAATTATTAAATTGATAGTAAATTACAATTTTGAGATCATTTCATGAACTGCTAAAAATGTGCATGAGTGTTAACAATCTTGTTTGGCTACAAGAAAGTTGAGGAAATTGGAAGTAGAGTAGTCTTGGATGTGGTAGCAATGAAAGCCCATAAAGAATACTGATATCTACAACTTCAAGATCTAAACATAATGAGTGGAAAACTCATGCATGGAAATTTTATTTTCCTATATATAACATATTTGAGAAATTAATGATTGCAAATTGTTATAATATGCTAAAATTTTGTTTCGTTGAATTAATGTGAGAAAAATTGCAGGAAAAATGGTCTTGGATATGGAAATGGTGTAAGTCCATAAGGAAGACCGATCTCTATTGTTACAAGAGCCAAACGTCTTGAGAAGAAATATCTTGCTTGGAAAACCTAGTTTCCTAGATGTAAAATAGATTTGGAAATTAACATGTAAAATTACTCTATCGATATCTCATGATGACTGTATGTGTGTGATATAGATGAGATGATGGCTATTAAAGCTAGGAATATGAGGAAGGAGGCTACTACTATGACATTGTAACCCTATGATTTCCACAAGTTACAAAGTTTCGATGAAAATTCTAGTAGTGAGTTGGCGCTCCCCTTGTGCAAGAAAACCTTGGAAAATGATGGATCGCCCAAGGGACTGTGTAGCAACGAAGGGGATTCTTGATCTTGGAGGGTGAGGATTTCAAGGGGGAGGGAACTCAAGAATTCATATGACATGGTGGTTGGTATCATGAGGGTGTGTAAGAAAAGAACAGTGAGCTAAATCCTTGCCATGGATGCTCATTAAATAGAGAAGCAACCATATGAATAAGTGATTGTATTAATTGTGTTAATTATGATGAAAGATGGGTTAATTGTTGTTCAATGTGTTTTAAGTTTTTCATTACTCGCTATTTCTTGTCGTTCCCAAATGACATTTCTGCATCTGTGTTTTTATGTGACTGGATGTTTTTTCGTGTCTGTTTCATTGTCGCTACGTATGTTTAAGTTGATTTTTGTTATGTTTTAATTGTTATGGGAAGTTGCATGAGATTGTATGTCATGTTGTATAGTGTCTTTCCAACCGAGTTTTGTCAAAATGTGGTGCATGAGGAACAATTGCAACTGTTTGATAGTTGGATATTCCATTATCACAGCTGGTGTTCGTGGAGCCACAACTTAGGGACTTCATGCCGGCCTTCTGTTGGAACCATGGAAGGGGAGTGGTACAACCTAAGGGATTATGGTGCAAAGAAGGGGGTACACTTCCTTGGGTTGTGCAGGTTGAGGGGAACAAGAGTTAGTTGGTTGGAATTTATATGGGAATCCACAAAGTATGGAATATATTGTAGCGGGAGCCAGAGGAAAGCGGTGTAGGCCACGAGGAAAGAAAGACTTCTGGTTGGAATTGCTACATTGTGAAATTATCTTGCATGGTTTGGGCCAAGGAGCCTAAGTATATATAGTTTTGGGACATAGTTCCTATGTATGTATATGTTTTGGGCCAGGGTGCTTATGTAATTTTGTTAGGGATGGAATGCCTGTGTGATTTTGGTCCAGAAAGCCTATAGGTTGATTAATGGTTTGGGAGACAGAATTGTCAAATGAATGTACTATTGTAGGGTGTTGTGCACTGAGGATAGTGAAAAAACAAGGGAGGGGGGGGGAATGTAACATCCCCAATTTTAATCCCCACGAATTATAATGTAATTGTATAAATGTGATTTAGGCTAGTGAGCCGATGTGTTGGGGCGAAGACCCTGTATTGGTTTAATGTGGTCGAAGGCCAAATGGTATATTATGTGCATTAAAATCATTAATAAAAATAGTAAGCATTGGATGTGATACAAAATAGATGAAGGACGATGGGGGGGAATGATTCCACAAGAGAGAGGGGTCCAAGGAGGAATTATTCATGGGTATTAATCCAACCCACATTCCTGAATTATTATCATTGTGTATAACCTTATATTATTTGTTGTTGATGTTACACGTCAAAATTGCTCAGATGGATAAGTGTCGCATTGTCCCTATCAGTCGTCGCAAGTGTCGCATCTTCCCTACAACTTTCGCAAGTGTCGCAAGTTGATTATTCGTGTCGCAAACAATGTTCAGACATGATGCCGTGATAACGACACTAAGGARGCRCTTATGACACCTCATATGACTGATTTGRAGAGMAAGAAYTGATCYAMTGGAATCAAAGAACTCTTAACACCYGAAAGAAGACCTGAAATAGTGRTTTAGAAGGGGAACGCTCCTCTAATACTGCTAGARAAGCGCTRGCGCCCCTACACCATGATCCAGAAGCRTTATAACGCTCTTCAKCCCTTCTGGAGGAGYGCTKCTCACCTTAAGAGMGCTGGCGCTTTCCCAAGGCACATYAGGAGTGCTATAAYGCTCTGATACCCCTTTTGGGGGAGCGCTCCCTATTCTGGGTCAATTTGTTAGCCCGTTGAGTCGAATGAGGAGGAGAACATTCGAGATTAGAAGGCAGTTGTGCTCGAATTCTTGGTTTCATCAAAGATCCCTGATCCAAGGAGATGGTTCCTAACTGGTTCTAAACATAACTCAAGAGGTTAAGCCTTTCCCAACCTATATAAACAGGCTCTGTGATGGTGGAAAGGGGGGAAGAACTGAACATATGAAACTTATGATCTTGGAGGAAACTGACAGTCAGCCAAAGAGAAGTGATCAGCGAAGCTGCTGTTATCCAGGTTGTGGATCTCTCAGGCAAGGGTTGGACGAAGAGGACTTGACGAAGCTGTCGCATTCGCATCTACGATTGTAAGTACTGTTGTCGTCATTCTCATTAATATGAAACGCTTGGCCTGTTTCTTTCTAGTCCGTGTCTAATACTACATGAACTTATCATTTATTGATAGATCTGTTTTCAAGCTAATGTCAATAAGTAGGAAGTAGTCGTATCTTGTTTTGTCCACAGACCTCAACGAGGAGAAAAAGGATTGGAGCGCAACTCGGAGCGTGCAGGGACAAACGTCGATTAAAAGGTACTTATGTTATTCTCCCTTCTCATGCATTAGGCTTAGATAGATTTGAAAGGAATTCAGTGTCCACGATAAGCATTTTTCTGTCTAGGGTTAAGGTCAAGCTCTAGAGGTCGATCTACTTGTCCGCAGGCAGATTTTCCTACAACAGAAACTGGCGACTCCACTGGGGAGATAGCCTCAAATCGAAACCTCTTGTTTGGATTTTTCTCCTCATTGACCTTGTTCTGCCCTTTGATTGTTTCAGACCTGGTTTACCCCTTTTTTATTAGTTTCATGAGCTGATTGGCTCCTTGTCCCATCATACTCAGCATCCTTGTCAAGTTGGAACTTCAATTTTTGAATTTCTTGACATTTCTGGAACTTTTAGACCCTGATGCCCCTGAGTTAGTGTTATCAGAGCGCCAACGCTTTTTGTAGCCTTACACAGAGCGCTATAACGCTCTTTTCCCTTGGCAACAGAGCGCCAGCCTCCTTTGTCCCAGAAAACTTCAAAATTTGTATTTTTTCAGATTTCTGCCTCTGTGTTCTTCTGCTGAGTGATTTAGTGAGTCAATTTGTCTTCCCTTTTAGCATCAACATCTATCTTTTTGAAAGATAAACATCTTGTTAATTGGATCTTGCAGTCTCCTTCACTATTTTTTTAGGTTTTCCCTGTTGAGTGAAATTTGAGATTTATGCATTGTTCCTCTCTCCTCATCAGTTGAGTGTGAAACCTTGGTGAAGGTCATCAAAGGCCTATAGACCTCTTCATCTCGCTTTGAGTCAAGGTCATTATCCTTCAATTTTTTGCTTTTTGGGTGTAAAATTTTGTTTTTCTCTTTGATTATTTCATCTTTTTCGCTTTTTGTTTTGATTGATACGAAGGGTGTGTTGTTTGTGTTACTCTTGCTTATGCTAGTTTGGTTTTCATTCATACCAAGAAGATAATTAGCAAAGATAAGCATTGTGATTGTATTGACCATCATCCATACGTAAACAATAAAGATATCTTCATGATTGATTGAGCATATTAGAAGGCATTTGAAAGTTTGCATTACATTGGGATTTGATTGAGAAAAAGAATTGTTTGAGAGCATTCCGTAGTTGTGCTTGTTAGTGAAAGAACTCTCTCTCTCCCTTACCCAGATGTTCATCGAAAGGAAATGACTGTTTATCATGATCGATGCATTCTTTGGGTCTGAGTCACAATTTCATTTGTTTCACTTCCATGCACCCCTTTGCGTAAAGAACAACCATTAAAATCAACGCAAATCAAAATTTATCTAGAATTTTTTCTTTGCTAGAATCCTCCACCAACAGTAGAATAGGTGTAGTACTTTGGATTAGGCTGTGAGCATAACTCTCCAAAGTTGTCAAAACAAACATTAGCATCCTGAGTTAGGGAGAGTAAATCCAGTTATCGTATAAGTCTGCCTGGGATCCCCCTCTCACACAGGGGTTACGCACGAGGTTGCATTCGGGTAAGCTACGGGGACTAACCCTCCGTGATTTAACTATTTGTGGTGGTCAGATCGTATTATGGGGATCACTTTGAGGTAAATCCACAATTACTGCGTGGAAGCTTCTTAGTTGGTTTCGGGCTTGATACCCTGCCTGTACGTT
>ML785716.1:551115-569262 GCA_009831015.1 Picea engelmannii
AAAGTATTTCAGTCATCAGTTCGCATCTTCTGACTTCATACTTTGGGGGGCATTTTGTTACACGTCAAAATTGCTCAGATGGATAAGTGTCGCATTGTCCCTATCAGTCGTCGCAAGTGTCGCATCTTCCCTACAACTTTCGCAAGTGTCGCAAGTTGATTATTCGTGTCGCAAACAATGTTCAGACATGATGTCATGATAACGACACTAAGGAAGCGCTTATGACACCTCATATGACTGATTTGAAGAGCAAGAACTGATCCACTGGAATCAAAGAACTCTTAACACCTGAAAGAAGACCTGAAATAGTGGTTTAGAAGGGGAACGCTCCTCTAATACTGCTAGAAAAGCACTGGCGCCCCTACACCATGATCCAGAAGCGTTATAACGCTCTTCAGCCCTTCTGGAGGAGCGCTGCTCACCTTAAGAGCGCTGGCGCTTTCCCAAGGCACATCAGGAGTGCTATAACGCTCTGATACCCCTTTTGGGGGAGCGCTCCCTATTCTGGGTCAATTGTTAGCCCGTTGAGTCGAATGAGGAGGAGAACATTCGAGATTAGAAGGCAGTTGTGCTCGAATTCTTGGTTTCATCAAAGATCCCTGATCCAAGGAGATGGTTCCTAACTGGTTCTAAACATAACTCAAGAGGTTAAGCCTTTCCCAACCTATATAAACAGGCTCTATGATGGTGGAAATGGGGGAAGAACTGAACATGTGAAACTTATGATCTTGGAGGAAACTGACAGTCAGCCAAAGAGAAGTGATCAGTGAAGTTGTTGTTATCCAAGTTGTGGATCTCTCAGGCAAGGGTTGGACGAAGAGGACTTGACGAAGCTGTCGCATTCGCATCTACGATTGTAAGTACTGCTGTCGTCATTCTCATTAATATGACACGCTTGGCTTGTTTCTTTCTAGTCCGTGTCTGATACTACATGAACTTATCATTTATTGATAGATCTGTTTTCAAGCTAATGTCAATAGAGTAGGAAGTAGTCGTATCTTGTTTTGTCCACAGACCTCAGCGAGGAGCAAAAGGATTGGAGCGCAACTCGGAGCGTGCAGGGAAAAACGTCGATTAAAAGGTACTTCTGTTATTCTCCCTTCTCATGCATTAGGCGTAGATAGATTTGAAAGGAAGTCAGTGTCCACGATAAGCATTTTTCTGTCTAGGGTTAAGGTCAAGCTCTAGAGGTCGATCTACTTGTCCGCAGGCAGATTTTCCTACAACAGTTGAGTGTTCCCAAAGCCAATCATTTAACTCATGTAAGAGGGTGGGTGTGAGAAGTCACATCCCATAGTTATTGAGAGCATGGGCATGAGTACAATCATCCTTGGGAAGAGTGTGAGTCAAGAAAGAAAGGGAGAAGAAGGGAAATTTGTATGTAGAATAAAGACAAGTTTTACAAGGAGATTTTTGACAACAGGAAGAGAGTTGAGTGTTGGGAAGAGCACCAACCATGTTGTGCTTGAAGGAAGCCATTTTTTGGTTGTTTTTTATACTGAGAAAGAGCCTCAAGTGATTCTAAATCAAGTTGTAAGCCTATAAAGCATTTTCTTGTTAATGAAATGGCTCAAGAGCCTTGTGAAGGTTGTTGTCAGAACTCCTTAGGTGACTGAGAGTTCCTAGCCATTTGAGTGCACTAGAAGCACTAATAAACAAATGGTATATACTGAGGGGATCTGAGTAGTGAATGGGGTACATTCCTTGGTTTGTGTAGGCGGTAGGGAAGAGATCTTGAGTATTGTAACTATTGTGGGAGTAGAACCTGTGTTTTGGGGATGTTGTGTGTGGAGAGTGGACAACCAAGACGGTCAGATCTCCTTGTGGACTCATAACCTCATCTCTGGGGTGGCCTATTGTTGAGAGAAAATGAGAAACAACGCCTATGGCTGGGAATTTCGTCCTTTGTATGCAGCCAGTTGGTTAATTATTAACAGATAATTGTTTATGTTATATTCTTGTGTGATTCCACTATGTAACTATTTTATATAAATGTTGGGTATTTTGTTGTTTTATGAACAATTGCATTCATGGTTTTCTTTGTATTGTTAGATGCATTTATAATATGGTATCATTCAAATGGTTAAATGTGTGTGTGATCTGTAGCTGGTAAGCTACAAAAAATTATGTTAGCAGTAAATCTTAATTTTAATGTGTTTTCCACGCCTTATTTATAGGATTTACAGTATGCAAAACCCTAAATCATGCCACCCAAAAAACAATTACAGCTCCACGCAAATGATTGGTTATAATCATGCAAATCTCAAGATTCTATTATAGTCGAATTTAGTCGGATTACCATTTGATCTTTAATCAATTTCCACTCAACCTTCTATCAACCACTTTGAATTTGAGTTTCCCATTGATTAGTTCAACTTCCAAATTCCCAATCGATCAATTCAACCTCGACTTAAGCATCGACTCAACTTGACTCGTCGATCAATTCTTCACCCAATCAATCCACCTTGACTAAATAGTCGAATGATTGTTCTATCACTGCAAAGAATATAAAAACCAAACAATTCTCAACATATAAAATTTCATACTTTCCATGCATCAATGTGAACCTCACTTTGTGTCTTTTCAACAAGCATATGGTTTCTTTCTTGTTGAATATTGATGACCCTAGCTTAAACATTACCAGTGGAGCCCAGGTGGCGATACTATGGCGTATCGTTGATAGGATGACATAGAAGGCAATGTCAGTGCACTAATGGGTGCAGCTGATGAGGCCATTTGGCAGAGGGCGGGTCTTTTCACCAGTGTTGATTCCTTGGGAGTGGGTACAACCTCACTTAATCTTCATTCTGGTGATATGACCTCTAAACCTTCCCCTCAACTAAACACAAAGTTTGACATTTTGCCTACCTTCGTCGGTTCCCTTCCTGTGTTGTTTGGTTTTTCGTGGCATGTGGAGGAGGTTTCAGCTGTGGGTGGTCTGAACGCAAGTTTTAGGGGTGTGGACTCTCCCAACACATAGAGAAAGGCAAGAAAGCCTTTGGCTACTGCAGGAGTTAGGCGCAAACAATGGAAAGCCAACAAAGCCATTAAGAGAATGGTCATGGGGTCCGATATCAGTCTCGAGGAGACCTGTAGGATGGCTTTGTGTGGGTTAGTTGGCAGAGTATCTTACAACTATTTGAGTAAGGTTCCTATCTCGGTCTGGGTTGAACAACATTGGGCACCTATCCTAGGCTACGCACATGAAATTTTGTACCTAAATAAAGGTTGGTTGGGTTTTATTTTTAAAGCTCCAGAGGATTTAACCCTTCTTTTAGAAACCCGGTGGGTGTTTGGAGGCAGTAGCTTGATGCTGAAGTGGTGGAGGGTAGAATTTAACCTGGCGATCGAATACTTCCAAAACTTCCATCTATGGGTTCTTTTACCAAGGTTACCTATTCAACTCTGGAACGAGGGTGCCTTAAGGGCTATCGATAACTCCTTGGTTACTTTTATCACTTTAGACAGGGAGACCCTTACGACTTTGTCTAGGAAGATTGGGAGAATTCTTGTGGAAATAGAGATCCTCTGTGGGTTACCGAAGGTTATAGATATTGAATGGCGAGGTCATCGGGTACCTCAGAGGCTAGATTACCTTAGCATACCTTTCAAGTGTAGCCTTTTTCGTAGTACAGGACACCTTCAAAGGGACTGTAAGGTATTTGTGGAGGAAGAGGTGTCGGAAGACACCACTTTATTTAGAGATTTTCATGGCTACTCACTGGAAGTGGACTCTTATGCGAACGAGACTCTACATTATTCATCAGAGGTTTCTAGCCATCCTGAGCCTGTGGACACGCTCACCGGTAAGTTAAAACAACATTTCCCTACTCTTTATTCTACTTTATCTTTGTGGGAAAGGGTTGCATTGGATGCTTCATGTTGGCTAAAACTTTCTACTTCCAAAGGTGAGGTTTCCTCCGAGGTGGATAGGGAACTTTCTAGACATGCCTTAGTGGGGTCAGCTCGTCAGAAGGATAGGGTTACATCACCAGTGGGGTTTTGGGGGGTAGAGTCTTTAAATCTAGCTACGAGTCATGCTCTCACTTATGATAAGGAAACAAAGTCTAGGCTTCATGTTGGCAGTGATGACCCTAGTATGTCGATTATCTCCTCTCCTATGTCTTTGCCTCGATCGGATGGTATTGAAACTCTCCCCGGTTGTAGGGAATCAGAGGATGAAGACACTACTCTCAATGTTGTGTTGGATTCCCTGATTCCTTTCATCCGCGACACTAACTCTATTGTTCAGTTACCAATTTACTTGAGAAACACTGTTTATGGAAATTCCACTAGTGGTGGGGAGGCTAGTACCTCTTGTCCACATTTTGAGGGGGTAGGGAAAGAGTATGTATGGTCTAGGGGCCTAGGCATTGAAATTTCCCCTATAAAGACAAGGATCTCTCAAAAGAAATTGGCGGGTTCGACCTCACTACCAATTGACACTGTTCTTTATACCACTGACTGTGGGGCACTTAGAGAAATGAAAGACCTGGATAGGGAAAAACAATGTTATTACTTTCCTTAAATCTTAGAGGGGTAGGGGGCACCCTCAAATCTACCTCTATCCGTTGTCTTTTGGATAGAACCCATCTGGACATCGTGTTTTTCAGGAAACCTTGGTTCATGAACAAAAATCCAGAGCTTTCATGAATTGCTTCTAACCTTCTTAGGTTTCTTGTGTTGTAAATTCGGTTGGTACTTCAGGAGGTATTTTAGTCACCTAGGATCCAAACATTTTCGAATTGGCTCCTCACCTTTTTTTTGGTGGAATACTGTTGACATGCAGGTGTATTGCTAGTAAGAGGGAGCTCACACTGCTCTATATATATGGATAGTGCTCAGAACAAAAGATTTTTTGTAATTTTGTGGCAGACAATGGTCTATTATCTTATAAAAATCTAGTTATTGTTGGCGATCTGAATTTAACTATCTCGTTGGGTGAGGTATGGGGAGGATCCTCACAAGTTGGACCATTGGCTGATTTTTTTAAATCTTTATTTCAATCCAAGAATTTATTTGATATCCAGCCATAAAATATTGTCCCTACCTGGAGGAATGGGCAAACTGGTACAGACTCTATTGTAAAGAAACTGGATAGATGTTTTATTTCCAAATATTTATTAACAAGTGTGGGCCTCTATAGGTCCTGGGTGGAGTACCCATTTATATCAGATCATGCCCATGTTTTATTACAGTTGGAGATTCCCCCATTATACAAAGCCTGCCCTTTCAAATTAAATTCTCAGTGGTTGCTAGAAAAGGATTTCAATGACTTAGTTCATATGGTATGGAAGGATCCAAAAATTTTATTCAAAGAAGGCAAACAACATATAATTGTCTGGAAACTAAAGGACTTGAAGACACACACCAAGATTTGGGTAAAGGAAAGAATTGGCGGGAAATTGCTACATCTGGAAATGTTAGAGACTGAAATAAAAGATACTATTTTGAATATGGTGGGAGGTGCATCACTTCCTAAAGCGGAAAGACACCTTTGTAATATGGAACAAGAAAGAAATAAACTATTAAAAACGATTGAAGAACTATGGAGACAACGCAGCAAGGCGATCTGGATCCAAAGTGGCAACCAAAACACAAAGTTTTTTCACCATTATGCTAATCACAGGAGGAATCAGAAACATGTTTGGGAGATTTTAGATGAAACTGGGAATATGCACACAGGTCAGGGAGAATAAAAAGAGGAGGCGGTAAATTACTTCAAAAAACAAATCAAGGCTTCGGGCCATCCATCCACAACTGAGAAATTCAAAGTTGTTGGTCTTTTCTCCAGGATGGTTAATGTTGAAGATGCAATATCACTTCATGGTCCAGTAATTTTGGGTGAATTGAAAGAAGTATTATCTCTATTCAAAAAAGATAAAAGTTGAGGGCCTGATGGTTGGACTGTCGAGTTTTTCACTCACTTATTTGATTTGGAAGGGGAGGACCTCCTAGAGATGGTTGAGGAGTCGAGATTGAAAGGATTTATCGCTAGGAGCCTAAATTCTACGTTCTTAGCCCTTATTCCAAAAGAAAAAAAGTCAACTACCTTTGGGGATTTCAAACCTATATCGTTATGTAACCTCTACTACAAATTAATCTAAAAAATCATTGTTAATCGAATAAAACATATCCTTTTGAGATCACTCTTAACAGAGAAGTTGGGATTTTTGAAAGGTAGGAAGATACAAGATGCCATTGGAACAACACATGAGTGCCTCCATAGCATAAAAAAATTAAAATTAAAATCCCTTGTTCTGAAGTTGGATCTGCGGAAAGCATATGATTGCATAGATTGAGATTTGTTAAGGATGGTTTTAATACAATTGGATTATGAGTTGTGTCGTTTCCTCATCTTTTGTTGTGTTACTTAATGGAAAGGCTACATGTTTTTTCAAAAGTGGCAGAGTTTTACGCCAAGGGTGTCCTTTATCCCCATTGTTATTTATCCTGGTTATGGAGGGTCTTAGCCTTTTATTAAAGGAAAGCAAAGGGGAAGGAAAATTAGCAGGTATTAAGGTGTTCAGAATGATAAAAAAATGTCCATTTATTCTTCATGGATGATGTATTAATCATGACCAATGCCACACTTCAAAAATGGTTGGAAATTGACAGACTCATCAAATTGTTCTGTAAAGCTTCAAGTATTTAGGTTAATGATTCCAAAAAAATTGTTCTTTATGAGGGGTTATCTGAAGTGGACCTAACCACATTCAATTCCTTTCTCCCATATACATTTATAGATCTAGCTATAGGTTTCAAATATCTTGGTTATTATCTAAAGACTGGGGTGTACAAAGTTGAATACTAGAGTTGGTTGTTGGCCAAGATGGAGAAAAAAATTGGACTGTGGTGCAATAGGTGATTATCCTTGGGTGGTCGATATATTTTAATAAAATTGGTATTGGAGAGTCAACCAGTTTATTAGATGTCGTTGGAGACCATTCCACGCTCAGTTTTAAAAAATATTTGAAAAATTATGTTTAATTTTCTATGGAATGGTAACAATGAAACTCAACATTTCCAACTCTACAGGTGGGAATCTCTATCTAAACCAAAGAAGTGCGGTGGATGGGGTTTCCGCAATTTATTCCATTTCAACAAATCTCTGACAGCTAATAGACTCTAGCGATTTTTAACTCGCGATGGAATTTGGCACAATGTTATTAAGGATAAATATCTTCCCTTTACAATTGTCATCAATTGGTTCAAGTCGACCACCTTCAAACAGTCTGCGGCATCAAGGATCTAGAAAAATCTTATTAAATCGCTTCGCTTGATCACACATTGGCTTAGTTGGATCCTTGGATCGGGCCACCTTATTTTTCTCGGTAGAGACAGAATCTTGGGACTGGGAAATAGTTCTTTTCTCTCACATGCTCTTATAACTCACTTAATATGGAAAAAGATTACAGTTATCGCCCAAGCCAAAGGGCACGTGGATCATTTCTCCCACACAGACAATTGGATCTGCAACAATGAGTTGGGTTTTACAGGTGAGCTAGCAGCTGAATGGGATCGGTTTCGTATCGCTCTTATTGGTGCAGAAGCCTCCATCCAGGATACAAAAGATGAATTGATGTGGACCGGAGGCGATACTTCTGGGTCTCTTACTGTTAAAAATGCTTATATCACTCTCATATCTACCCAGAGGTTCCCAAGGTATGGTGGATGGAGGTTTAATATCTGGAAATGGGACATGGAACTCAAGATCAAATTGTTTATATGGTTGGTAGTTGAAAACAAAATATCAACATGGGATATACTACAACAAAAAGGTTGGGAGGGCCCAAGCCGTTGCCAATTGTGCAAACAAAACACTGAAGAGATTAACCACATTTTCATATAGTGCACTTTCACCAAATTGGTTTGGGAAAGAATAAAAACTATTCAGAAGTATAAAAAAAATTGGGAAGGGGATACACTATCTAATTGTTTTAATTCTTGGATAGAGGACAAGTCTGTCTCCTCTATTCTAGCTACCCTTACTTGCTAGTATATTTGGATAGAGAGGAACAAAGCTATCTTCGAGAATACTTCTCCTTTAATTCTCTTTGTGGTTATCAAGACTCTCAGATCACTTAAAAGACACCTGACAACACAAAAACATATCCCTTTAAGAGCTTGTTTGATTACTCAACTGGTTGATACTAATACTACATGTTTTGATGGGGCAACACAAACAAGTGGAAAGCAGTGTGGAGTCGGGGGTGTTATCAAAACTCCAAATTTATTAGTGTATAGATGGTTTTTCAATTGTGGAGAAGGATCCAATACAAACGCAGAACTACTGGGAGTATGGGCAACTCTCACACTGGCTACACATTTGTCTCTTCATAAACTTCAGGTTCTGGGAGACTCTAAGGTAGTTATAGAATGGCTAACCAATAGAGGAAGACTCTAGGCTAGTGCTATCGAAGGATGGAAGCTTAGAACCAAGGAATTATTAAAAAACTTTCAAGAAATTAGTTTCCAACATATTTTCATGGATTTTAATAAGGAGGCAGATCATCTATCTAAACAAGATATACATGAACCTGAAGGCATAATTACATATTTCAAGTGGGAAAACGGGACTGAAGGTCCCAAAAGACAACTCATCCTATTTTGATAATTTTTGTATTTTGCTATTTTGAGCCTGCTTATATTATTTTTGGGCTTTTATCATATAGATCTGGGTTTATAAAGTCAGATGTTTACCTTTTGATCTAATATTATGGTTATGTAACATCACATTTTGAAATATCGATCTTCTGATACTTGAAAGGAATGTTATTTCCGGACAGTATATATTTTGACTACTTGATACAACCGGTTTAATCTCATACTGGATTCCATATTATGGATAAGAAGATATAAAAAAATTATACTCAAATATAATTTGAGCAAATTTTCTATTGGAAAAAAAAAAGTTCTAAAATAATTGGGTCCGTAAATTATAATAAAATTCAAATTATTTCATCATACCAACGGAACTTTCCATCTAGAAATTTGGATTCTTCTGAGAAGAATCATAAATAACTAGAATTCCTCTGCGTCATCTACAAAAAGAATAATGAATGGAGAAAATAAATAAATCATACTTTGGCAATAACCACTCGTGGGGTTCATTAAATTTGAAGTCCCATTGCCAAAAACTCCATTTACAGTTAAAGATTTGACAAAGCCATCTAAACTCGTTCCCCTTCTAGAATCGACAAAGTATGGAATTAATAGTGTAATCCTACCCGCTTCTAATATATTTTTACTATTACACTCCTTGATGCTAATTAATAGCTCGTCTTTACACTCAATATTGAAAAACAAATTTGTTATGAGTATTTCAATGGCAATGCCTATATAAAAATGGATCAATATAATAGTAATTGGATTCAAGGTCAACATTTTATGATTACAAAACAAGAAGAATCATAACTATTATGACTAATATTTTAGGTATTCTAAAATACAATCTAAATAAATTGGCTATTAAAGACATCAATCAAAGGAGTGAGTCCCATGGTTGGGTGTCAATCTTTTTTTTTTTGCTTGCGAACATGGGACACTATCAAGAGTGAAAGTGTCGTTGTTGTTGTTGCGAGAATATGGGACACTACCAAGAGTAAAAGTGTTATTGTTGTTGTAGATTGTTGGTACTAGCCTAATGTTTATAGTGATAGTTGACTACCACTATAAACTCTACACACATTTTTTGGTTAAGAGTAGTTGACTAGCTTTAAAAGAATGTAAGGTTAATATTAAACATATAATTGAAAGGAACTTTGCATACAAAATTTTATTTATATTAATATTCTCAATTTCTCTAGATTTTTAATGAATATTAATTAACATAAATTCATTTTAATTTTGAAATGTAAATCTAAATTAATAAAAAAAATTAAAATGAAACTAAGATTATGTGTTTATATATTAATTAATATTTTTTTTTTCAATTTATAAATAAAAATATTACACATCTTATTTATATATTAATTAAAGTTTTATTTTTTTTCAATTTATAAATATAAATATCATACATCACATTTATATTTTTGGTATTTTTTTTTATAATAATAATTTAATTTTAACGTCACTACTAAGCCATACACCAAATTAATGTATGAGATCTGTGTATCATATTAGTATTAGAGTCACTATCATATTTCCTTTCAACTATGTTATAAAATGTACCTACCTTTTTAAGCAATAGGTAAGAAAAATATAAATGTTATGAAAAATTATTTTTAAATTTAAATATTTTTATTTAATTATATAAAATAGTGATTTCTCATTTAAATATAATCAAGATTTTATCCATACAAAATTAGAATATTAATTTTAAAAATAAATTTTATTTAAAATTTGAAATTTAAATGAATACTTAAAATTTTAAACAAATTTAATTTTTTATTTTTATTTTTGAAGGTTGACAAATCAATGTGAACCATTTACTTTTGTTAAAGCTATAGCAACAACATAAAACTATGGTATAACTTAAAAGTAAAGTGGAAAAAGGTTAAACATCCAAATTGTTTATATTTTATAGTTGTTATGGAATAATTTTTTATTTTTTATTTTTGAAGGTTGACAAATCAATGTGAACCGTTTACTTTTGTTAAAGCTATAGCAACAACATAAAACTATGGTATAACTTAAAAGTAAAGTGGAAAAAGGTTAAACATCCAAAGTTATGGAATAATTTACTTTAGGAATTTTTGAAAAAAATTATAATTTGATATTAATGAAATTTTTACTTTATAAAAATGAATTTAATAATATTAAGATATGATATTTACAACTCCATAATATTTTATAGTTGTTATGGAATAATTTACTTTAGGAATTTTTGAAAAAAATATAATTTGATATTAATGAAATTTTTACTTTATAAAAATGAATTTAATAATATTAAGATATGATATTTACAACTTCATAATTTAAAATTTTTAAATGACTCTAGTTCAAAAATGTTTTTTTACATTATTTTAACTTACCATTTTCACTTAAAAAAAACTAGTTTATAAAACTTTTAAACTTTAACGAACTAAAAAGTATTACTCAACACATACATATCTATGAAGTATATTTTATATTTGTCTCAATATATTATATATTAATCACTCCATATCACATACATATCTATGAAGTATATTTTATATTTGTCTCAATATATTATATATTAATCACTCCATATCGTAGTTCACTAGGTTCAATATCTCCATTATGACTTCACCTATTATTAGAATTGATTGATATATTTGTAAATAAACGTGTTAAGGAAACATGTCCTTTCTTCTCAACTTGGCATGTTCTTCATTATTGCACTCATATCTAGGGAGTTTGTTTTTAATTAGGTTAATAATGTTAAGCATATGGGAGTTTGTTTTTAATTAGATTAATAATGTTAATTTTATTAAATTATTTTTATTAAGTTATTTTTTTGTTCAATAAGATCTATATGGTTAGAGTTTTGTTGATGGATTGTGGACGTTTTGTCTTTATAGGATAAAAAACTTGGGTTATGATTTAAGAGAGACGCTTCATATAAATGTTAAATTGCTAGACGAAAGCTTAATTGTCGGTAGGGAAGAACCCTAATTCTACAATTATTAGTTAATTTTATTTATAATCTTATATTTCCAGTTATTAAATTATTAGTTTATAATTTATTTTTAGGTTTTTTTATATTATTTGGAATTTCCAATTAATTTTAAATATTAATGATGTTTTTTTATTTAAATTGCTTTTAAAAAATCTTTTTAAATTTTTTTATTTTTAATGAGAGAATTCTAATGATATTTACTAATTATTTTAATTAAAAAAAATTATTTAAAAAATCTAGATTTTTTTTTTTAAAGGGATTTTTAGTATTTAAGTAATGATTAACCAAGGGTTAGAAAAACTTTCATATTTTAAGATTTATTGAATAAAAGTTGTTTTTAATTTTAAATTTAGGGTTTCCCTAACGTTGATTGTTTTAATTACTATATTGTTTTATTAAGGGGAGCCAAATTTCATTCACTTATAGGCCATTATCCCTATTAAGGTTGCTTGGATTTCTTTGAATTTCAATCCCTTCCCTAATGTGACATTTAAATAGGTGATCCTCCTTTGCCAAAAATTTTGTCTCTTCAAGGCGTACATGGTGTTTTGTTTTCAGGGAGTGTTCTGCTAAGGATGAGATACGAATGCGCTCATTCTTTATGTCGGCTCCATGTTCTTTAATTCTAATCTGAAAGGAGCACCCAGTTTCATCGATGTAGCATTTACCACATGAGCATTCAATCTTGTAAATTCATTTGCATTTGTGCGGATCAAGTTTATCTTTGACGGATCACATATTTTGTTTGATGGTTTCATGTGGTTTGAAGGAGGTTTTAATCTCTTTTTTTCTTAGGACTTTGGCGATTTTGTTTGTTACTCCTTGGATGAAAGGGAGGTAGGCAGTGTTATTAGGGGTTTGGTTATCAGGGGGTTTGGGTGTTATGTTCATTTTTTCTTTGGCTTTCTTGATTGCGTTTTTAATGTCTTTATTATTATATCCAATGTTTCTAAAAATGTTGGAGAGGTGATCTTTTTCTTTTTCAAAGTATTCCTTGTCAGAGATTCTTATGGCTCTTGTGGCTAGGGTTTTAACGACTCCTAGTTTTTCGTTGGGGTGGTGATGGGAGTTTGTGTGTAGGTAATTCTCTGTGTGGGTCTTCTTCCTATAAACGGTGTGCCCTAAGCTTCCATCATGTTTCCTATTAATTAGAACGTCTAGAAAAGGTATGCCACCTTTTTCCTCAAGTTCCATTGTGAATTTTATGTCGTTTGAGATATTGTTTAGGTGTTGGAAGAATTTGTCAAGTTCTTATTTCCCATGGGGCCAGAGAACATTGGTGTCATCGAAAAACCTTTTCCATCTTGATGGTTTTAGAGGGTAGGAATCTAGGGCTCTCTTTTCGAAGTTTTCCATAAAGAGATTGGCGACGATTGGGGACAATGGAGATCCCATTGCTACCCCATTGGTCTGTTCATAAAATTCCCCTTGGTAACTGAAGAACATGGAGCGAAGACAAACCTTGATTAGTTTCGTTGTTTCAAGGTCAGTTACTTCTTTTACCACTTGGATAGCTTCATCCAAGGGAATTTTTGTGAAAAGGGAAACTACTAATGAGAATGTCTTCAAGTTTCAATTTTTCATTTTCAATGATTTTTATAAATTCGTTGGAGTCTTGTATAAAGGAGTCAGTATGGCCTACTAGTGGGCTAAGAATCTTGGCTTCATGTTTAGCTAGTTCATAGGTTGGTGAGCCTATGGTATTCTGAGAGGAGCATCTTTCTTGTGAATTTTTGGTAGGCCATATATCCTATGAGTGATCTCGTTTTGGGGGTTCAAACGTTTCTTGGTTCTTTCATCTAGTTTGGAGTCGTTGATGACTTTCTTGACATCTTTTATAATCTTTTTAATAGGATTGTTGGGGAGTTTTCTATAACTTCCACTTTGGGAAAAGTGTTTAGTCATTTTCTTGTTTAATCGTTGTGCCACCTTTATCTGCTCTAAGAATGATTAAGTTTTCATTATTTTCGAGGTTTTTTTTTTTAGAGCTACACGTTCTTCCTTACTAATATTGTTGTTTGGAGGTTTGGCCTTTCTAAGAATGAGGGAGCAGTCTTGTGTTACCTGGTTCTTGTCACCATCCGTTAGGGTTTGAATACTGTTCTCAATACAACAAATGATGTTGCTGATTGGGATGGTGCTTGGGGAAACGACGAAGTTCAAACCTTTCCTTAGAACGCTCAGCTCGGCTTCTGTAGGTTCATACGATGACAAATTTACCACTTTCTTAATGCTGGTGTCCACGTTATTGGAAATTACATTGCTGGTTTCTTCCTTGTTAGAACCTACAATGTTGGTGTCAACGCTAATGGAATTTACATTTCTCGTGTTTTCGGTGTTGGAGTCTACGTTCCTGGTGCCCGCGCTAGTACGTACGTCTTTATTATTTGCGTTGCTAGTATCTAGATTGTTGGCTGTGTTGATGCTTGGAAAGTGAAAAATAAAATTCTCAAATAAATATAAAATATATTAATCACTTAACTATATAAATTGTCAAATGTCTTCTCTACCTTATATGCTTTATATATATAAATCTTTTAATACCAATAGATAGTATAAAACTTTTTTAATTGCTATTAATTTATGTAGTACATTTAATTATCATTTTGGAAAAAATTTGACAACAAATTGCCTATCATTTACACCTTTTTAGAAAATCAAGTTTTGTCATAATTAATCTAAGAAAATATTTATCATTTACATTTTCATGATTACAATTCTTTATAAAATATAATTATTTTCATTGTGATATATATTCTTATTAGTTTATTTGTTTTTTATATAATGATTTAAACAATACTCACATATCTTTTTTCCCCAAAAAAAAATTACAAATATTATAATTTTTTATTAAAAAATTTACAATATAGATTAGTTTTTTAAAGCTTTTTTAATTAAACATTACAAATATTATATATTTTTTATTAAAAATTTTACAATATAATTTAGTTTTTTAAAAGGATATTTATATTAATTAAACATGTATTATAATTTTTTATTAAAAAATTTACAATATAGATTAGTTTTTTAAAGCTTTTTCTTTAAAGGATGTTTATTAATTAAACATTACAAATATTATATATTTTTTATTAAAAAATTTACAATATAATTTAGTTTTTTAAAAGGATATTTATATTAATTAAACATGTATAAAATTACAATCAAAAGATTTGTTAACCACTTGAATTCTACAACTTGTCATCTCAAATGGCTTATTAGAGAAATAGAATTACATGGAAATTTCAAAATGGTTAAGCCTTCATTATTCTTATCTTCTGAGAGACTTCATAGCTACGAAAGAAAGGCTATTATAATTCACTGGACTTAAATAGATGGGTTATTTTCCATCCATGGCCAAGCATCGCTTTGATAAGTTCCTCTTTGGCCTATCAGAATTCTTCTCTTTAGGCCTATATAGGACATTCTTTCTCAAAAATTACTAAGCTAATATGGCTAAGGTGCTGGTTAATTTCACGAAGCACATAAATGTTTTCAATAAAGGTTTTAGAAGGCCATCATCGAAAAATTAGGAAATTAGGTTGTGTTGTAGCCTCATTGTAATCTCAAACCCCAAACAACAATCCCTCTATTCCCAATATTAATAATTTATGATTTATTTTAATTATAACTTAAGGATTTATTACAATTAAATAAATAAAAAATCATCTTTCAACTCAATAATTTCATAAAAAAATATATCCTATATTCCCAATATTAATAATTTCTTTTAAAAGGCATGAAAAATCATAATTTAAGGACTTATTACAATTAAATAAATAAAAAATCATCTTTCAACTCAATACTTTCATAAGAAATATATTCAACATAAATTCATAAGTATAATGTTTAGAGAATAAATACAACAAAAATTCATGTTGGAATAGTGATGGATTGTTTATGCTTGGCATTTACATTATGTGCATCTTTATCTTCTCCAACCTTCTTGTTAGTGACATGTTTTAGTTTTTAAATATAAATTAAAATATTAAATAAAAGAATATGTTGGTTTAAATTGTGATTATTAAGAATTAAGTAATATATTGAGTTTAGATACATTTTCAATCTATATTAATAAAGACAATATCGTGTTTTGGGTAGCAAATATTTTTAGCATTTTTCTAAGTATTTGATAAATCACTCACAATCTTAATCATAGGCTTTATTATAGCATTCATTACACTATAATTTATAAATCAAAAAATGTCCAACATCCATTTTCACATGTATTTCCAATTACACAAATAAACACACTAAATATCAACACTAGCACCAAATATAATATGATAATATTATCATGTGCAACATAGTAATGTTCAACCAAAAGAACCATGAATAAATGAAACCCATCTACATAAAATATTAAAGAAGAACAAATTTAGTATTGGAAAAAAAAAAACTTAAGGAGCAATTTATTTTTCCCAATACATTATATTTTCCTCCCTACTACAAAACTTGTTGTCCCATCCTTGATATATTACATGTATGGACCACCCTATCTAAAAGGAAATTCTAAAAAAAAAAGGTGGAATCACTACATCTCAAGAATAACATTTTTTTTTTTTAAAATGATGTACATCCACATAGGTCAAACAATTTAATAGAACCAGTTGATTTGGTCTTTGAATCCCACTGGAACATATATTCCTAGATTAAGCTACAAAGCACCAATAGAAGAAGGAAGAGAAGATCAACAAATCTTGTGATGGAAAATTATATGGAAATTAAAATGTCCCACAAAAAACAAGATCTTTATGCAGTTGAGTTTACTCAATAAGATGCCCACATGGGATGTTCTCAAAAAGAGGAATTTTATAGGGTCAGGATGGTGTTGTCAATGTCTTCAAGCAGAAGAAACTATCGTTTACCTCATGCTAGGATTTTCGTACTCCAAAGAGGTATGAAAAGAGGTGGAAAGTTTAATAGGGATTGGGAAATTTTGGGAAGGAAGAAGTCTCAAAGAGGTCTTCAGAACATGGTGCAGTAGAATGGAAAACTCCAAGATCGAAACACTACCTCTCAACATAGCCTAGGGAGTATGGTTTGGTAGAAATCAAAAGTTGTTTGAATACAAAGAGACACTTCCTCTAGCCCCCGGGGTGTAGGGTAGTTGGTGATGGAGTGTACTATTGAGGCACTCCATTATGTGAAGTCATCGGTTTGAAACCTTGGCTTACCTTGTGTGTCATGTATGGATCAGTGTGGGCACACCTGGAGGTTATAGTGGTAGCAATCGGATAACACAACCTTGTGGCATGAGAGTACGTTCCCGGATAGTTATTGATTCTGCCAGTCACAAAAAAAGACAGAGAGACACTTCCTCTCAAATTTTTTGTTCAAGTTATAAATATTTTAAATGCCTATCCACATATGCAGGAAAAAAACTATCCCTTCTAGGCAAGGTGAAGTGGAAATAAATACAAATATTCCATGGGTTTTCTCAATGGAGCTTCATGGGGGAACCCCTCTAAGGGAGGTTAATGGGGCATATTATACCTATCTTCAAATCATAGTATTTATTTTAACATTGGAATTGGTCAAGAAACCAATAATTTCTATGAAATGATGGCTTTAAAGCTAGTTATGAAACTAACACAAGAGTTTGGCATAACCCAATTACAAATCTTTGGAGACTCAATGTTGATTATCAAGTGGATGCATAAAGAAATTACCCTTGGGAATTTTACATTATGACCTTTGTATGATGAAGTTCTCAATCTATTTAGATTTTTCTCATATACATATCTATCTCATATTTACAAGGAAAAGAACGGTGTTGCAAACATGCTCTCAAAATATAAATTTGGGCTAAATTGAGGAACTTGGATTATTTCAATAATCTAGAATGGACGTGCTGCATAATATAATCATGAACCATGGAACTAATCTTACAATATTTTAGTGTTTTACCTCAAATTTTGTATAATGATGGACTTTCAGAATTTACTGGATGAATGGATAATGTGCTACTTTGAATCATTTTAGTTTTTTTTAAAGAGGCTACAAATGTAACTGAACAAGAACAAACTTCATTTTTTTTTGTGTTGATGGATTGGACATAGGAATGTCATGCAAAGGGCTCGATGGAACTTATGAATTTTATGGGCATCTAACTATAATTTTTTGTTATATTAATAAAAATACAATTGTTTTCCTTGGAAAAAAGGTTGAGCACCTTAAAACAAACACTTGCACACACATATCAAAGGTTAGTGCACCAATTTTCATGTGGTTAAAACTCTCAAAGAGGGTAACAATTCACAGCCTCGACCAATACAATCACTTAATGCAATATACTAATGCAAAAGGAATAGATTACATAAACATATTTCACAATCAATCAACAACAAATGTCCTTCCATGCTTTTCAAATACAAATCATGGACCAATTAGGTGTTAAGCCATAAATCAAGTGTTGTTAAGATATTTGAATTGGTATATCATTCATGTGCAAGATCTGGTTGCTACCATCGAATTATTAAAGTATTAAAGTACACTTTAATCTAACATCACTTTAAACCAAGTTGACCTTAACTAACTCCTAATGTCAAAATATCCTAACACCC
>ML785716.1:569307-603774 GCA_009831015.1 Picea engelmannii
GATTGAAGGATTTACAAAGTGATAAAAGGAGAAGGAAGGAGGCATTAGGCCCTATCACCCCTTAATAACAACTTAGTGAACTTCCTTCGACAATTGATCGGGCCTTGTGTATGTCAACACTACCATCTACATCATACTTAGTATTGTAACCCATTTGCATCTGACAATTTTTCTTCCTTTGGAAAGAGGAACTAAATCCCAAGTATTGTTCACCATCAAGGAACAAAATTCTTCATTCAACATTGCATATCATGCTAGACAGCCATAATATTCTTTCAATGTTTATATATTTGGAGTCTCTAGAGTTTGAGCCAAAAGTGAAGAGGCTTGATAGAATTGTGAATGTGTGCAGTGTTGATTAGAAGGATCACTAGATCATAAACAACTTCCCTTGTTGTACAAACACATCAAGGAAGTTGTGGAGATAGTGTGGGTTCAAGTTCAATAGACTCTTATGGAGGACGAAGATGATCATGAAAAATGTTGTTTTTCATCTTCACATAATTATATGAAGAAGAATGATCTAGAATAGAAGCATGAGGATTAGAAGAAGAAAAAGTTGTTATAGAAGGACTAAAAGGAGATGGCACATGCCTACATCACATAAAAGTCAAATACATGATCTATAGGTTATTTATACACCATCAAGTAGAGTCAACCCTTTCGTTGACCATTTCCAGGTTCGCGCTAGATATCCCTCAATAATAGTGTTAGTCATGTTGTAAAGGCCTTAATACTTGTGCAAGTGAATCCATAAATCAAATAGTCTAGTGGTCCATAAATTCCAAAGGACACCTTGAAATGATGAATTGCTTGAACCAAGGTTGGTTGCATCTTTGATCTCATTAACATTTGGTCATTTGGAAATCATTTGGGTCAAATCTTGCACATGGGTTGTAAAACACCCCAAACTCACTTATGGGCATATATCACTAAATCTTGACTTCTGTTAAGCAACAAATTTTGAATTTTCTTTAATTCTTCCCATTAAATCTCTGATACCATTTATTTAATAATATGCCATGCATATGAACACAGTTATGTAGTCATGACACTATATATTCCATGCATGATTAAAATAATTATACCACCATAGAACTAACATAATTAAAAACCTAGTAAACATCATAAATACATAAAGGAACACTTATCTTTTAATGAAAATCACCAATTGGTTGTAGAACTCAGACGTTCCTCCCATCCATAGACTATGTTATTTATTCACTCTCAACAACAGGTCACCCCTGAGCTGGGGGTATGACTCCACCAAGGAAAAGACTGCCTAAGCCAACTAAGTTATGACAGACAACACATCAATGGATAGGCCCAGGTGCCAACTCCAACGATAGTTTCTACCCATAATCTATCCCACCCAAAAAAATGTACCCCCTTGTCTACAACCACGGTCCTTCGAGTCATCCCACTTCCCTTCCAAGTATTTAGCAATAGGTTAGTTAGGAAGTCTCGGAGCTCTATGGTAGTTGGAACATAAGGCTACTCTCAAAAAGTTACGGGAACCCACCAATCCAACACACAGGGAAACATATTCTCAACAATTCTACCATCCAAGGAGAATGCTCCACATGACTGACAACCTGCTTCTTCAAACGCAACCACCAAGGATTTACAGATTACAATGATACATGGTTATAATGGCTTCCTTGGATCATGCTCCTAGGCAAAGGTCAGAATGATGGAATGGAATGATTTTCTACTAAAATCCAACATTATATTTGCATGTTAATATCTTAACACATGGCACTCAAGGAACTACCTTTTTCTCCACTTGGTGATTTGTTCCTCGTCTTAGGAACTTAGGACAAAATCATATCATAAGACTTATGAATTTAGAAATGCATTATTATATTCCCTTGGATTAAGCCCCCTTGAATTAACCCCTTTTCACAAGTCCTATTCCCCTTTCCCTCTCATGGAGTGATTCGTTTCGGACAACTTGGTAAAAAAATCAATTATTACAAATTCCCATTTCCATTCAGGAATGGGAAATGGATGTAGCAATCCAGTTGGATGTCTATGCTCATCCTTTACCTTTTGACATTCTAGACATCTTAGCCACCACTTTTTTCATGTCTGGCCAAAAATATTGACTCTTTATAGCTGCAATTGTTTTCTGGTATCTTGGGTGCCCAACATAAGGCACATTATGCATTTCTTTCATCACTGTAATTTTTAGCTCCTGAGATTTAGGCACATGTACCTTTCCCCTATACATGAGTATTTCATCATCTCTCAACTCGTAATCTTTAATTTTCTGCTAAAAATTACCTTGATATAATGTTTCTTTTGTTTGCAAATAATGTTGATATGATTTTGCAGCTTCCAAAATTTTGTTTTTTAAATCATTTGTACATGCTAATGGTTGTAGCATGCATTTTATGCACCCTCTTGTTGAGTGCATCATCCACCTTGATCAGTTTTTCTTTCATATGTTTTATATCAATGTCATAGTCACTAAGGAATTCAAGCCATATAATTTCTCTGACATTCAAAGTTGGTTTTCCAAACAAGTATTTCAGACCACTATAGTATGTCCTCGGCTCAAATATTTTTCCCATAAGATAGTGCCTCCACATATTTAAGGAATGAACTATTTCTGCCAATTCTAAATCATGTGTGGCATAGTGTCTCTCACATTCTTTCAACTTCTTTAACTCATAGCATATTACATGCCCATTTTGGGTAAGGACTCCACCAAGTCCTTCCTTGAATGCGTCAATGCACACAATAAATATTAATTTGAATGAACAATCTTCAAGATTGTTTCACTTGTCAATAAATTCTTCAAGAATTAAAAACTTTCTTCACATTCAGAGGTCCATTCGAACTTCACACCCTTATTTTCCAAAGAAGTGATTGGATGTGTAATCCTTGAGAAGCCTTTAATAAATCTTCTACAATAACCCGCAAGTCCCATGAATGATCTCACATGTGAGACGTTCTTTGGTGTTGGCCATATTCTAATGGCTTCTATCTTCTCATGGTCCACTGTTATCCCTTCCTCTCAAATAATATGGCCCAAATAATGTATCGGCCTCTGGTAAAATGAGCACTTCCTCAACTTGGCATACAGTTGATGTTCCCTCAATACTTGTTGTATTATCCTCAAGTGTTTCTCATGCTCTTCTTCAAACTCAGAGTAGATAAGTATGTCATCCAAGAAGACAATAACAGACTTATCCAAGTAATTTCTAAAAATAGCATTCATCAAACACATGAAGACAATTGGGAAATTTGACAACCCAAATGGAACCACTACAAACTCATAATGGCCATACCTTGTTCTAAATGTTGTGTTGTTGACATATTCTTCTTTAATCCTTGTCTGATGGTAGTATGACCTGAGGCCAATCTTGGAGAATATATTTGCATCTTTCATCTAATAAAAAATATCATCAATCATTGGCAAATGATACTTGTTCTTAATGGTAACTTTGTTCAATTGTCTGAAATCAATGCATAGCCTTAAGTTTATGTCTTTCTACTTCACAAATAAAACTGGGGCACCCCAAGGTGACACACTTGGATGTATATACCCCTTCTTCAAAATTTCTTCAAGCTACATTTACAATTCTTTCATCTCTCGTGTGTTCATCCTATAAGGAGTCTTGGACACTAGGGTATCTCCATGCATCAAATTAATGGAGAAATCTATATCTTTCTTTGGTGTCAACCCTAATATATCTCTAAATACATCCCCATAATATTTCAAGACTGGATGATCTTAAATACTTGGCACTTTATCCTTAGTTTCCTCTTCCATATGGGCTGCATAAATTTGGCATCATTTTTTGAAACTCTTCTTCAACTACATGGCTCAAATTTCTCTTATTGATATTTCCCTTGGAATACCCTGAATGTTTCTCAAGTTCCCTTCCTCATCAAGACAAGTGAATGCCTTGTTATAAAAATCTAGGATAACATGATTCTTGTCCAACCAATCCATACCAATTACATAGTTGTATGAACCCAAAGGTATGATTTTAAAATATTTATTTTTGCTCAATCCATTCATGTCCATTGGAAAATCCTTAACTATCTCATTGATTCTTTTTTTAACTCTTGTGGCTAGTTGAACCAACCATAATTTCTCAGTTTTTCTTCTTTGCAAATGAAATATCTCAACAAGATTAGGATCTATGTAACCATGGCTAGCTCTAGATTTAATTAAAATGGCTATGGGTTGATTATCAATCCTACCTTCTACTTCAATCATATGATATTGATATTTTGCTTGCTTGTTGTCCAAGTCTATATAAATCCTTGGCATTTTGTTGCCTATGTCTTCAACTGTATCATCTTGTTATACATGGTGAACATGCCTCAGTGTTTCTCCTCTATGAAGGCAATATCTATACATATGGTCTCCCTCACATCCCCAACATTTTATAGGTTGTTGCCTTGGCCTTTTTTCCAATGATTATGTCATTCTGGGTTCATTTTGAGTTGGTTGTCCCTAAAAACTATTTTTGAAGAATGGTGGCTTATACCCTTTTTTTCTCTACTCCATCTTAACTTTCTTCTTATCAATCCAAGCTATTTGAAAAGTTAATCCTCCTTTATGTTGATCATAAAGGAACTTGACTCTCCTTATTGCTTCATCCAACGTCCTGGGATCAACATATTGTATCTTATCACTCAAGATTAATTAAGGTAACCCACTCATTAATCTTTGAATATTGACCTACTCATCCTTGATTAAGTCAACATACCTCGGCAACTCTAAGAATCTCCTCTCATACTCATCCATGGTCATGCTCCCAAGCTTGAGTTCAAAGAAATCCTTCATCTTCCTTCCATAATAATGCTTGGACATGTATTTCTTCTAAAAATAATTTTTGAATTGCGTCTAAGTGATCTTCTTCTCATCAATGTGTTGGACATGCATGAGTTGGTCCCACTACATTGAGGCTTTTCCCTTTAGTTGGTAAATTGCAATTCTAGCTTCTATCCGTGAGAGATAATTGTGCAATGGGAAGTATTCTCTCATTCCCAAAAACCAAGCCTCTGCATATTTATATTTCTTATGCTCACCATCAAATGCAGGAGGCTTAACCTCCTTAAACTCTCCCTACAATTAATCTACCCCAGATCGTCTTCTATGATGTCGGATAAGGGACATACTTTATCTACTTTCTGACTCTGAAAATGCATGAGCTCTAGCAGTTGAGTGCCTTGGTGAATGATGATGATGTCTACTAGCACTTCTAGAGTTCCTGACACTTTTAGCATCTTCTCTTCTGGCATGAATTTTGTGCTCTTATGATTTCCTTGAATCTGATTCTTTATCCATCCTCCTCTACAACATGTTCAAGCTTTGCAACATTTGAGTATTGATGTTGATCTGATCCTCTTGAATTCTCATAATTATCTCATTGTCTTCTCTATATCTCCACACATCTCTCTGTGGGATTCTCACTATCTCTACTAAATCTATATTTTCTAATTCTCCTTTTTTATGCCCGTTTGAATCAATCCCTGCATTATCCAAGGTGACATACAACTCTTTGATGTCCTCCTTATAGTTGTACGTTCTATGTGAATTATCCATATCTCTGGTTCTAATATGAGTTCACTCTACTATATCAGTACCCTTCAGTATGCAAAATGTGTATGCAACACAATTTGTTAGATAAAAACAATAATTCAAAATTTCTAGAAAGAAATGCATATTTTTGTCTTTTTGGATCACCAGTCATATTCCTTATTTCATGTGAATTTTGTTGCTTAAGTCACAATTATAGCTATATAAATGGATTCTCACATCCAAGATATTTCCAATATATACTCTTTTGCTCAAATATGAGCTCTAAGCAGGAAGTTACAATCATTTGAATATTGCTAATTTACCCTTTTTTGTGCACTTTTCTTCCAGGTGCAATTAACCTCAAGCACCTACTTTTGTCACTTATAGAAGTAAATATGTTAGGAATCAAGGAAACAAATTTATGAGACATAGATAAAAATGATGACAGGAAATTCATAACAACTCTCATATTTTAAATTTGATGCTCCAGTCAAAATTTGTAGCAATCTAGAAATGACAACTTTATCCTTTTTCACCCATTTTTCTAGACTTGGAATTTTTAGCCAAACTGGCTATCTCCCAAACTGTGCACTTCTAGAAAAAATTCATTAAACCAAAGTTGTATGGCTTGATGATTATACAAAATGTAGAGTAAATAAAATTTTCCAGTTTTGAGATCTGGGGTCACTTGTCCTCTGAAAAAATCTCAAAAATCTGCAAAAAGTGGCTTGGAATAGTGGATTTTGGCCATTTTCAGCATCCTCATTCCAAACCCCTTAGATTTTATCCAATTACTTCACTGAGTATTTTTATGTATGTTTTTTAAACTCTCTCTAAAACTTTCAGCTTAATCTTAATCTCAACAACTGAACTGGACCCAAATATTTAAAAACCATTGTTTTAAACTTTCTAGAAAATTCAAGAAGAAATGGTTAATGGTTCTCATTGACACTTTTTTATATCTCCTCACTACAAACAAAACCTAGAAATTTTATCTCAATCTCAGTTATTCTGCTCCAATTATGGCCAAAATAAATAAAAAATGGTTCAAGATTTGGGTTTTTTTTTTAACTATAGGCAACTTTTGCCTATGTGGTATCCTTGTTGACGTGGCTACTAACGTGGCCTTCTAGGTCCACTTGTCACCTTGATGTGATGTCATATCATCGTCTTGGCCACACTATCATTTCCCCATTATCCTCCATCACCTTTCTCCTTCCCGTCACCCTTCTTCACTTTTATATTTCTTCATTGTGTCTTCCCTCTTCTCTCTTCTCTCTTCTTCTTTCTATTTATTTTATTTTATTTTACCTTTTGGGCCCCACCATACCCAGCTTCCCACATGGTACCCTATCCTACTACGGATGGGACAGGGGTCTCACTTCCTCTACCATTCATCCACCTAGTGCCCCTTCATTGGCCATGGGGATGGACAGGTCCCATCCCGCACCCTTTTTCCTCGAGAACATGCAACTTACATACTCCTTAGATCTAATGAAGGAGATCGAAGTAGATCGACGGTCCATAATGATTTCATAGGTTCAAAGTGCTCGAGAGTTATCAATGCTCTAACCTGCAATGCCACAAACCGCCCAAAGTATACGTTTCACACTCTCGTCCATTTCATGGGTTTAACAAACTTTTGTAAACCGCTCACCCCAACCCCTGAAACCACCAATAGTATTGGTCTATCCTGCAGCCCGTCGCCCCACCAAAATGGTCTACCACCCCCCCACCGAGTTCTTCCACCCCTTCACCATGGAATTCCACGTTCCATTGTCACATTACCTGACACATGTCCTCCACGTCACCACCAACATCGTTGTACAGAAAACCCCCAAAATTTGCCAAAATTTTGAATTTTCCAAAAATGCCCAAATTCAAAAAAAAAATTGACTACATTGGAAGCTCTATAATTAGCTTCATATGGCATGTTTCAACCCTTTTCATGTCAATTCGACCACTCCACCATAAATTCGACAATCTTGTTTCGATTTCTCAATGAATTTCATTGTAGAAATTGAGGCTTTTGCCCAATTTCACCATGGTTTCTTTGCAAATCCCAAATCTATCCCATTTCAGGCTTGAAAATGTTCAACTAGAGATTAAAATTAGGGATTTTAACCCATGAGTTCATTTTTCCCAAATTTACAAGCAATTTCCCATAACTTTGTTTGGAAATTTTGACAAACACATTGTAGACATCCTCTGAACTTTAAATATGCAATTCCATCTTCTACATGTTGTTTCTTGCCCATACAGGCTCAATGTTGAACCCGTGTCTCCGATACCACACTATAACACACCTAGACTCACTTATGATCATATGTCACTAAATCTCAACTTCTGTTAAGAAACAAATTTCGAATTTTCTTTAATTCTTCCCATTAAATTTCTAATACAATTTATTAAATCATATGCCATGCATATGAACATAGTTATGTAATCCTAACAGTATATATTCCATGAATAATTAAAATAATTATACCACCACAATAAACATCATAAATACATCAAAGAAAACTTGTCTTTTAATGAAAATCACTAACTTGCTATAGACCTTAGATGTTCCTCCCAGCCATAGACTCTAGTGTTCATTCACTCTCAATAACATGTCACTCTCGGGCTAGGGATATGACTAGAGAAATGACTACCTAATCCAACTAAGGTTTGAAAGACATCACATCAATGGGCAGGCCCATGTTCCAACTCCAATAACAGTTTCTATCCACAACCTATCCAACCCAAGGAAATGTACCTCCTTATTTTCCACCATAGTACTTCGAGCTCTCTGGCTTCCCTTCTAAGTTTCAACAACAAGTCGACTAGGAAGTCTCAAATCTCAGTGGCACTTTGAACACAAGGATGATCTCAAATAATTACGGGCACCCACTAGGCCAGCACATAAGGAAACTTATTCCAAACAATTCTCCCACCCAAAGATAATTCTCCATGGGACTAAGAACATGCTTCTTCAAACCCAACCACTAAGGATTTGTAGGTTACAATGATACAAGGTTACAGTGGTTTCCTCATATCACGCTCCCATGCAGAGGTCAAAATCATGGAATGGAATAATGGAATGATTTTCCACTAAAACCCAACATTATATTTGCATGTTCCTATATTGACACATGGCACTCAAGGAACTACCTTTTGCTCCACTTAGTGATTCATTCCTCCACTTAGGAACTTAGGATAAAATCATATCATAAGACTTATGACTTTAGAAATATATCATTATATTCCCTTAGCTTAATCCTCCTTGATGTATCCCTTTTTCACAAGTACTAACACCATTTCCCTATCGTGGAGTCATATCCCCCCATACTCTTTCATCTGACTTGGTCTGCAACAATGATGCATTTTATTAATATATTTGAGTGTAATACAATTTACAAAATGAGGCTCATCGTCCTTTATCACACAAACACTCTGGTCCAAAACAGATATTATATATGTATATGTATATGTATATGTATATGTATATGTATGTATGTATGTATGTATGTATGCACTCTAGTCCAAAACATCCTAGCTCACCAGCCTATAAAACATATGTACATTTACAACTTGGTGTTCAACCTGGGGGTATTACATGGATTCCCATGAATGAAGGATGGACATTCACGTCGAAACTAGTTCACATTGGAGCTTCAATATAGTCTATAAATAGAAATCCATTGCCAAGCATTTTAAAGGAAAAAAATTAAGAGTAAGGTTATGCTAGAGGGATAGATACAAAGAGTGAGAAGATCATCACTTATGCTCACTTATTATAAGTTTTATTTCCCTCGTGTTATCCATTTCCCTTCACCATTCACAAGGGGAAGTGTTTCCCATTCTTCACTTGAAATCAAGATTGAGCCTTAACGAAGCATGAAAAGACCCTCCCAAGAAGAAGATGGGAGCTCACATGTTACAAGCCTCTCCCCATGGGTTGTAGTTTATTTTCTTATTCTTTTCTATTGAAATAAAATCAGTGGTTACTCTTTCCTCCCAAAAAAATGTTGTGTGCATGTTATTGGAACATTGATATATCTTGTTTGATGCTTTCATAGATATTTATATGCATGCTAGAGGATACTTTATTGGTTTATATTATTGTTTGTTTTCCTTTTTTTTCTTCTCCTAGTTTGAGAAACCAGCTAGGAGAGGGTAAAACCCCTGAGTAGCACCTATATCAGGAAAGGTTTCAAGGACCAAGGAAAAAATATAAAATCCCTAAGATTTGGACCTTTTGAAATATTTGAGAAAGTAAGCAACAATGCTTATAGACTCAACCTCCACCTTATATGCATATTTGCTCAATAGTAAATGTAGAGAGCTTGGAACTCTATGATGCATCCATGCTCTATGAAAATGAAGAGGGCCAATCCTTACTTTCCATTAAATATTTTGCACCAAATGCATAGGCACAATTACTAGCAGACACAATTCTATGTAAAAAAATATCATAACAACTAGAAGGGGTGAACAATAACTTTCACGCGTGGGATTAAAGGGCCAACAACCAACAAAAGCCAAATGGTACTCAAAAGAGAAAGTTGAGGAGTTGTTCCTTATCTCCTTCAAAACTATATCTTTTGAAAACCAAAAGTCTCCCAAAATGGGGAGGGATGATTCAAAATGGATCTATATAGTACCATATGAATTTATTGATTCTCTAGGCAAGGGAGATTATAATTTGGAACATCTCGAAGATGGTGTTGATTTTGTCAAAAATTGGTTAATCTGTTTCTAGTGTCTTTTCATGGGCCTAAACAACATTTTTTTGGGCCTTGTGATAGATGAAGGATTTTATAGAATTTCCTCATCCAAGCTAGAAATTGTTCTTCTCATTGAGATATTTCTAACAAACTACATGTTGATATTATGGTAGTTGCGGGAGGTATTAACCTCTACATGTAACCCTGACGAGACTCGAATATTCTGAGAAGCAAGAGAAACCCTAAAAAATTGGATAATAACCCTAGGAGACAAGTCGCCTCAAGAGAATATTTATTATTGAGTTATTAGCCTCCAAAAGTAAGAAGTTGGCCTAGTTAGGTCACTTGGAGGACTATAAATAAGAGGGCGCTAGAGCTCATTTTTCACACTCACTCTCACAACTGCATAAGACCAGTGGTGCACAAGTTTGGAGAGGAGTTGCAGCTGCAGTTGCAGTTGTTGTAAATGGCATTTTGGTTTTGGATTGGACTTTCTCTTTGGTTATGGTTTGGACTTTATGCCTGGTACGCTAGCTCTGGATAGAGGTATGCTACCTTGGTTTGCTATTGGTTCTAGGGTTTTCTTCCGAAACTATTCTCTCTGTCAAGGTTAAGGTGCTCGAGGGTGGCCTTTGTGCCTATGGTTGGGTGAAAATATTGCTATATTGTCTATGGTGAAATGAGCACACCTGTTTTCTAGCAGGTTATGGGCCCACACTATCTTTGGACAGTCTAACTGCTGGAAGATAGATTGGGGGGATTTGCTCAGTTACAGTTGCAGTTGCAGTCAAATTTCTGCTGCAACAACGAAACCCTAACCCTCTTGTTAAGGCACCTTAAGTGAATAGCTTGACCTAATTCTTGGATATCCCAGTGTGCCCTAGCCTAGTGCACCTCCTGGTACTCTCAGCAAGCCAAGACGTCAAGTTTAAGTTTTTGGTCAAAGTCAAAGGTTGGCCAAATCAAAGTCGAAGGTTGACCAAGTCAAAGCAGTCATGACTTACTCTATGAAGTCAAAAAACAAGTTAGAAGGGGCTTCTAACTTCATATCATGGAAGACAAGGATTGACCTCATCCTTGCCAAGAATAAAGTGTTGGATATCGTGAAAGACAAGATCATGGAACCACAGTTTGAAGCTGGAAAAGAGAAGGAACCTCAAAACGTTGTAGTTATGGAGAAGATCAAGGAAAATGACATCAACATTATGAGTATCATAGTGGACTCTATAAAATACCATTTGATACCCTACATCTCTCATCTTGACTCATCTAAGAAGATGTACGATGCCCTAACTAACCTCTTCTCAGTCAGAAACATTGGACAAGTAATGAGTCTGAAGAATGAGCTCCATGACATGAAAATGAATGATGATGATAGCATAACATCATACTTTGTGAGAATATCTCAGTTAATAGATCACTACAAGATAGTGAAGAAATCATTTCAGAAAAGGCACTAGTAAATATAGTACTCAATGGCCTTCCCAAGACATGGGATGCATTTGTCGCAAGCATGAACACAAGAAAGGAGTATCCCGCATTTGAAGAACTTTGGACTTGATGTACACAAGAAGAATCAAGGATTAATGCAAAATAAATATGAGGATCAAACCTTCACATCAAAATTCAAGAATTTCAGGAATAAGAGGAAGTTTGGCTTAAGGAAGAAACCAAATCAAGAAAAGGATATGTCAAAAGTACAATGCTTCAACTATCGAAAATATGGTCACTACGGGAACCACTATCCCGAGTTAAAGAAAAGGAAGGAAACAGATGAAGCAACATTTGCCAAAGAAAGGAAACCCTCAAATAAATCCAGGCAGGATAAAACAGACTTCTTCCTTTAGTCAAGGTAACAATATTCTTCTATAACATAGTTCTTGTGCATACCATGTTTACATAGTTCTTGTACATACCATGCATATCTATTTCTTAGAAGAAAAGATGGTCAATGAAACAATACCTATGAAAGAATAATTAGATAAGGATTGCTATTATGATGACTACAAGAAGATGAAGTACGTTGGCAAATTCCTGAGGAATCTATTATATAAGTAACAACTGCCAGATAAGCCAAAATCAGAATCAAACTTGAAGAGACCCAAAATGAGTCAAATCATAAACAAGTCAGTAATCAAGAGGAAATTAGAATAAGACTTGTGACACTTTGCAGAAAGCAGTAAGTATGCAGACGAAAGCATGGACTCTCTTAGATGGATGGAGTTGATTACAGTATTCCAAAAGAAGAACATGCATTCATGCAAGAAGCGAAGATTAGGAGGGAGCTAATCCTAAATGATATGATCCATTGAAGAATCTATGAATATTATGAAGTATATTTCCATGTTCCCATCGAAAGTAGCAGCCATGATAAGTAGCATGTGTTTAGTTTGTGATCCGGATGGATTTTCCACACATGGAAGGACTTTACTGTGTTCACCAAGTTGATTTGCAGAGTGGTGGTAAACTTATATGTTTTGAGTTTATTTTTCTCATGCATTTTATTAATGCTTTGTGAGGGAAGGGTCTCATGCATCCTTATGCTTTATGAGATTCTCATGCATATTATTTATGCTTTATGAGCTTTTGAAAAACTCATACATTATTATTCATTATTGATGTAAAATGATTAATACTTGTGAGGGAAATTAGACTCACGTAATTATCATTAAAATATTAATTTGGAAATTGGTTTTTATGTGAGAAACCACCTCACACCAATTTGCCATTCTTCTCACTATTAGGTTGAGAGAATCAAGGACATGGATGAAGAGTCTTTGGGTGGTTTTGAGACGTTTCCCTTTATGTACTTGAAGATAGTTTGAGATCCTACATTCATGGATCTTGTTTTTCCTCTTTTTTAATTAGATCCTATTATTGTGGATCTAGGAATTAAATTCTCTTTCTTAAGAGGTAGTGAGGAAAAACTATATAATGCCTTATGTGAGCCCTTTATAAGGGGAGAGTAAGGAGGAGAGTAATGGAGAGTTAATGAGTGGAGTTAGAAATCCATAGTGCTACTACTCCTAAACTTTGAGATACTTATTCATGTAAGGTATTTTCTTTCTTGATGTATGGAGAGGTATGAGTGTGAGCAGTCTTCTTGAATCCTCGTTGAAGGAGAAGGCATCTCTTATGTAATCACTTATGAGAGGGTCCCAACATATTTTGAAGAAGGAATGAAACCAATCCCTATTCCAATTGAAGCGGGTCTGGAGACGTATCCCAAGAGGGATGAACTATGTTACCAACATTGGTTCTCTCTCTCTCTCTCTTGTATTTTCGTGTGTTTTATTCCATTTTGAGTTCATGTATGTTGTGTATTATTGTTTTAAAATAATGGTTAATCATGGATTCATCTGCCTTTTAATCCTGATGTAAGTAAATCGTCAGAAAACGATTCTCAATTGAAAACTTGCGTAAAGTACTCGCTTGTTTTCATATCATGTGGTATCAGAGATAGGCTAACTACTTTGCGAGATGGGCAAAGGAGCGAAGAAAGAAGAAAGACTTCAAGAATTAGAAGAGATAAATCACAGCATTCAAGCTGAAAATGCAGAGTTGAGGAGAATTTTGCAGGTTGCGGAAGAAGAGAAGCAAGAGCTTCAAGAGAGGTCTCAGCTTCATGGAGAAGTCCTTAATGGAATTATTGAATAATTGCAACTTGAATTGCAAACCAAGGATGATATCATGGCTAAGTTGCAGCATGGTGAATGAAGGAAGACAAAGAGCCTCCTGTCGTGGATGCACAAACTCAAACTGAGGTATATGATGTTTCTTCATGTTCAATGTTTTCTCATTATGAAACTAACGTGGGCATGAATATCCTCACGAATATGGGATACAAAGGAGGTGGACTTGGAATTCATGGCCAAGGAATCACTCAACCTTTAGAGGTGGTACAAAGACCACGATTTGTAGGTTTGGGATATGGTCAAGAGGAGATTGGAGAGTGCTCAAAGTTTGTTGAAGCAAGAGCCACTTCAAAAACCATGTCTACATCATCAGGTTCCAAGGGAGGAGACAAATCATCTAGTCCTAGTCCTCGTCAGATCTACATCAAGGACAATTCAAAAAGGTATGAAAGTCATTCAAAGCCTTTTCTTGAATGTAAGAAAAAAGGTTACTGCATTATATCTCCTAACCATGATGTATCCAAGCATCAGACAAAGAAGGTTTGGGTAAAGAAGACGAGCACAGCCACGGGAAGTGAGACAAGACAAAAAGAACCCCTTTCATGTCCTCGTGACAAGGAGATTCTATTAAAGGAGAAGCAAAGGAACTATTTCACCCATTGCAAGTTGAGCGGTCGTTGGATTGGGAAATGCTGGAAATTTCATCCTCAACTTTGTCCAAAACATGGAAATAAATTCATACAAGCTCCTTCAAAGAAGGAGGAAGCAGATAGGGTCGCTTGTACCTGCATAGGGTCGCTGAAAGGGTCCAAAGTACGCATGTGAAGGAGTCTTGAAAGAATGCGCATTTTGAGGATATTTGCATACAAATAAAGTTTATACTTTTAGAAACCAAAAGGTTCTTTGTGGGGAGGCATGATCCAGACGGATTTTCCACACATGGAAGGGCTTTACTGTGTTCACCAAGTTGATTTGCAGAGTGGTGGTAAACTTATATGTTTTGAGTTTATTTTTCTCATGCATTTTATTAATGCTTTGTGAGGAAAAGGGTCTCATGCATTCTTATGCTTTATGAGATACTCATGCATATTATTTATGCTTTCTGAGCTTTTGAAAAACTCATACATTATTATTCATTATTGATGTTAAATGATTAATACTTGTGAAGGAAATTAGACTCACGTATTTTTCATTAAATTATTAATTTGGAAATTGGTTTTTATGTGAGAAACCACCTCACACCAATTTTCCATTCTTCTCACTATTAGGTTAAGAGAATCAAGGACATGGATGAAGAGTCTTTGGGCGGTTTTAAGACTTTTCCCTTTATGTACTTGAAGATAGTTTGAGATCCTATATTCATGGATCTTGTTTTTCCTCTTTTGTAATTAGATCCTATTATTGTGGATCTAGGAATTAAATGCTCTTTCTTAAGAGGGAGTGAGGAAAAACTATATAATGCCTTATGTGAGCCCTTTGTAAGGGGAGAGTAAGGAGGAGAGTATTGGAGAGTTAATGAGTGGAGTTATAAAGCCATGGTGCTACTACTCCTAAACTTTGAGAGACTTATTCATGTAATGTATTTTCCTTCTTGATGTATGGAGAGGTATGAGTTTGAGTAGTCTTCTTGAATCATCATTGAAGGAGAAGGCATCTCTTATGTAATCACTTATGAGAAGGTACCAACATATTTTGAAGAAAGAATGAAAGTGATCTGTATTCCAATTGAAGCGGGTCCGGAGACGTAGCCCAGGAGGGGTGAACTCTATTACCAACATTGGTTGTCTCTCTCTCTCTCTCTTGTCTTTTCATGTGTTTTATTCCATTTTGAGTTCATGTATGTTGTGTATTATTGTTTTAAAAGCATGGTTAATCATGGATTCATATGTCTTTTAATATTGATGCAAGTAACTCATCAAAAAACAATTCTCAATTGAAAATTTGCGTAAATTACTCGCCCATTTTCAGATCAGTTTGACTCTAGAAGAAATCTTCTTCGAAAAGAAGTCTTAAGTATCCTTGGTTGTCCATATACATCCATGTTTCTATGATGAAATGAAGAAGTTAGAATCTTCAGGAAGGAAGGGCATGGAATCTATAGAATACTCCATGGACCCAAAAGCTAAAGAGGAACATGAAGATTCCAAGAAAGAAAGAAAAACCAGAACAACCAGTTATTATACTAAAAATCATAAGACTACCAACTTGGTTTGAACCCACTAAAAGAAATCAACCAGAAGAAATGGAAGTTGTGATGAAGAATAGTGTATGTAAGAAAATGTGAAAAATACTTATGAATGGAAGCATTGGGAGATTCAGAACTAGAGGTTCTTCTAGAAGGAGGGAGAAGACTATGACGACAACTTGTTCCAGTAAACCAGATATACCTATTGCAGTATCCATGGATTGAAATTTACATGTAAAATATCATTCTTCCCAATAAAGAAAAATGAGAAAGAAGCCTATACCAGAAAGAGACCCATGTATGCAAATGGAAGAAGACCTTGTATGGATTCAAGCAACTTGATGCAGAGTATCTCATATACAGCAGAAGTGTGGCGAAAACTTCATATGACAGAGAAAGTGTATCATAATGGTTACTCAGAAGTCTGGGATGATGGATTGCAAATCTATTGCTAACTCTCATTATAACAAATCTGAAGAAGTTGAAGTGACTCTAATCCAATAGACTTGTCTCTGTATTGGCAATTGATTAGCTCGTTAATACTCAATCGGATATTTGTTTTGTGTGACGTTTAAATTATGACATACATCTGCATGAATTTATCGATTCAGATTGGGAAGGGAGTATAGATGACATAAGAAGTGTTACTTGGATATGTTTCAATTTGAGATTTGCCATGATGTCATGAGATAGCAGTAAATAGAAGTTTGTTGCAATCAACACTACAAGGCCTTGTACAGGTTGAAGCAAGCACCCAGAGCATGGTATGCCAGGATAGATGGATATTTGATGAACTTGGTATTTACCAAGAGTGAGGCAAATCCTAACCTTTACTATAAGGTTGAGGATGGATGCCCATTGATATTGGTTCTATATGTAGATGACATGTTTCTAATAGGGGACGAGAAGCTCATTGATGGGTGTAAGAGGGAGCTTGCTTCAGAGTTCGAGATGAAGGATCTAGGTTTGATGCATTACTTCTTGGGATTGGAAGTGTGGTAGAGATCAGATGAGATTTTCCTTAACCAAGGAAAATATACTGTTGAGATCCTGAAGAAATTCAGGATGATGGACTGCAAGTCCATGACCACCCCTATGATGATAAATTAGAATCTCTTGAGTGACAAATCTTCAGATTTGGTGGATCCCACAATGTACAAACAGTTGATTGGATCATTGATGTACATGGTTAACATCGGTCCAGACATATGCTTTGCAATGAATACCTTGAGTCAACACATGGTTGAACCTAAATAGGTACATTGAATGGAAGCAAAGCATATGTTGAGGTACCTTCGTGGTACAACTGGATATGGATTGAGATATGTCTCAAGTGGAGATGTGAAGTTGCAGGGATATACAGATTTTGACTAGGCAGGAAGTGCAGTGGATCAGAAGAGTACTTCCAGATGTTGTTTTAGTCTGGTATCAGGCATGATCTTCTGGTTGAGCAAGAAGCATACCTCAATTGCACTCAGTACATCAGAAGCAGAGTATATCGCAGAAAGTGTGGCAAGTCGTGAAGCAGTGTGGCTTCGGAAGTTGCTAGTCGGGATATTTGATCTAGAATTGGAGCCAACTTTGATACACTGTGACAATCAAAGTTGCGTAAAGCTTATTGAGAACCTTGTATTCCATGACAGGTCTAAGCATATAGAGATCAAATATCATTACATCCGAGACATGGTGCAGAGAGGTGTCGTGGAGCTCCAGTACATATCCACGGAAAAGCAGATAATAGACATCCTCACCGAGCCCTTGTCAAGAGTGAAGTATGAGTACTTCAGGGACAAGCTTGGAGTGTTGTCGAATGTCCACCCTCGTTGAGAGGGAGGTGTGTTGTTTCTTAGTATGTCGGTTAACCCCTCTGGCCAAGGGTTCCCTAGATCAATCATGTGAGGTGATTGAGGGGGTAATGCACTGTCGGACCTGCTGAGAGAAGAAACATCACACACATAGTCGTAAGACTATGGAAGAGGTTGTGTGACTCCAGGCAGTAGTTGTGTGCTACTTTGGTGGATGTGTTCCATTGGCAGAGGTTGTGTGACTCCGGACAGTAATTGTGTGCTACTTTGATGGATGTGTTCCACTGGAAGAGGTTGTGTGACTCCGAACAATAGTTGTGTGCTACTTCGGTGGTTGAGTACCACTGACAGAGATTGTGTGTCTCTAGACAATAGTTGTGTGCTACTATAGTGGATGTGTTCCACAGGCAGTGACTGTGTCAATGGACAATAGTTGTGTACTACTTGGCAGCAGTTGTGATCTATTGGATGACATTGTAGTAGTTGTGTGCTACTAGTTGATTGTCATGGAGATTACCAAATCATTTGGGTGTAGTTGTATGTGCTACCGTTTGATCGCAGAGACTGTTCCTGATGATTCAAGCTACCAAAGGCATTGTAGCAGTCGTGAGCCTGCTAGCAGATTGCAGAGTAGTCAGTGGACTACCAAATGAAGACATCGTGAAAGATGCCTCCCTAGCTAAGAGGGAGTGTTGATGTTTTGGTAGCTGTGGGAGGATCGTTCCCTCCTAGATGACCTTTCTTAGATGCAGAGAAGATTCTAGAAGCAAGAGATCCATTGGACAGATGTTGAAATACCCTAGAAGAGAATTCAACCCAGAAGAATAAAGTATAATGAAAAGACACCTTCCCAGAAAAGAAGTCGACCCAGCTAGAAGGACAAGAAGACTATAAATAAGGAAGCACCTTAGCTCATTTGTTCACTCACTCACACTCTCCCAACTACATAGAAGCAAGGCGCAAATTTGGAGGTGACACAGTAACTGCAGTTGCACAATTTATTATTGCTCCATCTTTTGGTATCTCTCTCTTGTGCTCTACTCCTTGAGGAGGTGCGCTACCTTTGTATGGTGTTGCTGCTGCAGCTGGGGTGGTATTTAAGGAGGTTATATTTCTACTTGTTCTTAATGTAATTATTTCTTTGCTACCCTAATTAGAGATGTCTTGCCCTTTTCATGAGGGAAGTATTTAAACATAGATCTCAGTCTCTACATGTATTGTCCCTACCAAAGGCCTTCAATAAGATCACCTCATACTTCCTGATTAGATTGGGGTAACAAGCTACATGCAAAGGTTCATTCCAGGACAATGTGACCTCCAATTACCTCAGTTTTATGAGATAATACTCTTGGATCTTTAAATAAATAAGTTATATTTCTACCTTATTCTTCCATTATTTATAAAATCTAAAAGCTTAATATAAATTATTTTAATTGCTAAAAAGAGAGGAATCAAGGTAAGGAGGTTATATTTCTACTTATTTTTAATGTAATTATAAAATTAAAAAATTTAATATAGTAGCTTTTTCTTTAAATAAATAAGTTATATTTCTTCCTTTACTTATAAAATCATAAAATCTAAAAGCTTAATATAAATTGTTTTAATTGCTAAAAAGAGAGGAATCAAGGATTGCTATTCCTTTACTTGTAAGATTTCAAAACTTAAAAACATATTGTTTTAATTTAAAAAAATGAAAAAATAGATAATAGAAATTTAAGTTCTCAAGTGGGTTTTGAGTAATTAAGAAAGTGAGTAGATTAGATATCTATTTTAATTTATTTTTTATAAAAATTTATAACCTTTGTTTAAGCGAGTAGATTCGATTTCTATTTTAATCTTTATCATTTATAAAATCAAAAAGTTTACTTTAACATTGGAGAACATATTAAAAAATTGCCACCTTTCAATCAATTGGGAAATCCACCTTCACAACCATGTTTTCACAATCTTCAAAAATCAATGTCAAAATCAACATTGATATCCATGTGGTTGAGTGGACGTTGCAATCCACATCTATGGAAATTGACAGCGAATGGACCTCGAAATCGATACCTTAAATTCCATGTTTAAAAGCGAAAACGAAATGGACGTTAAAATCGACATCAAATACCTGAATGGTCAGTCAACTCACATCCCTAGAAAAACGCATCAAAAGAGGGCTTATGATTTTCGTTTGATGGAAGAAATTACCCGAGAACGCTTTCACTAGGCCACAAAAACGTCCCTTTCTTGGCCGCGTTTGCTAAAATTCGATGATTTTGATTTTCATGGATATGATTAATTTGGTTTATTTCAGGACTGTTTCAGGTCATGGGTTTGGAGGACCAAACACCTTTGGGATGTGTTGGAAATAGAGTACCCCTCAAAATTGGACTGTTTTGGCTCCAGTTTAGCCTATGAAATCTCTAAAAAGTTTATCAAAAGCATGCGATTTAATAATATTTATTAAAATCCGAAAGCATCAATGTATTTTTAATTCTTAGTAAACTATGAAATAAATATTATGTTTGAAGTTTCTTTAACTTATTATTAGATGGAAACAATCTTCTTAATATATTTTATAATATTAATTTTGTTTAATAATTAAATTAATATAAATCTATCTTAACTCCAGATCTATTAAGGATTCAGATAGTTCAAATCTTTCGAGATGAAAATCTTTTTTAGAGTGTAAAACTTGAAAAAATGTTAAAAGTTTGCACCTCCATAAATTTGATCTAGACTTTGCAGTCTAAAAAAGGTTTTCACTTCCAAAAATTTAATCCTTGTGGACCCTTGATAGATCATGTTAAAACGGATCTATGCTGATATAATATGAGATTGGTGAAATAGATATTTATGTCTATTTCTTAATAGGTACATTCAATAAAAGGCAAAAATTTTAAAAATAATTACTTAATATCATTTTATAAAAAAAAAAGTATTAAATTAATATAGATGCACTTTAAGGCATTGGCTATACGTTCTACCTTTTAGGTTTTTTGGTAGGAATTTGGCAATGTAAATTTGGACAAAATCTCTATTTTCTGTTGTTTAAATTGTCTTTTTGAATGCATAAATGGATCCAACGTGCTGAAAAACCCTTAGAGCATTCGGATTATACAAACTTAGCCACTCAAATCTACAGATCCAACCATTCATCATCTATTTCAGGTAAAATCAAATGGAAAAAGTGATCAAAAAACCCAAAAAAATAGAACACTTTAATTTTGAATTAAAATTTTATTTATTTTAACTATAATTATATATATATATATATATATATATTAATAAAAAAAAGTTTGTGGTGGCTATGCTGTACTACAAAGTTTTCAATCTGGTAAATGTTTCCAAAAAAATAGCCAGAGAAGAATAATTTCTTAAAAAATTTAGATTACAACGATATATATTAATTAATATTAATTAACATTAGATCAAAATTTATGATTGAACTTTTTGAAAAATCATCTTACTAATAAAGAAAGAGAAAAAAATGTATACTCTTGATATACATTAAAACACATGGAGGTTAGAGGACTTTTTAAATTTGAGAGAGAATTAGGATATCTCATGGATGTTCTGTCCACATTAATTAGGGAGATTCAAACCAACACCGGTTGGTAATGAATTATACTTAATAATAATAATCATAATTTGTACTAATCCTTTAACTTGAGATACTTACATATATAATAAAAAAAAAATTATTAATAAAAAAAAAAATTATTAATAAAATTTACCACTATTTACAATTATTATGGATATCAAATAGATAATAGTATAATATAAAAATATACAATAAAAAAATTTATTATGAATATCATATAGATAATAACATAATATAAAAATATACATAAAAAAAAAATTAAGAGCAAAATGTCCAAAACACTTCAAGGAAAATGTACAACAGAGTGTTGATGATGTGACACCGCAACAACAAAGTTCAGATTAAGTGATGAGGTTAGCATGGCACCACAGTAACATGGTGCTGGTGGCAGCGCAGAGCAGCAGCACAGAGTCCATAGGATGACAGCATCACAACAATCTATTGTAAAAGCTTAAGGTCAGATGTCATTTAACTTGTCAGGCCATCGAGTTTGTCTCCACTCAAACATGGCAATTTAATTGAATGCTTGGAGAAAGAGTTTAAAATATCGGTTGTCTTGATGCCAGAATAAAAATGACAGTGAATGACAGGGTTGACTATGGCACATAATGCTCTGCTAAGACTTCACTTCAACAGCAGATCATTGTCGAGCAGTTCTTGAAGCTTGAGAGATATTGGGATCTTCAAAGGCGGATGCTTCAAATATCCCACTAAAATCTTAAGTGTGATAGGTAAGTCTAATAAACTCATAAAATCCACCTTTTTATTAAAATGGATATTTTTTTAATAAACATATGAAAGTTATATATAGGTTGAATTTTTCTACAAATATCAGTTTAAATTTGTTTTTTATTTTTTTTGGGATGAAATCACATATATCAATCAATCAATTAATTGTGAATATTGCAAAATCAATTTGTAATAGGGATATTTATTCGCAAAATCAATTTGTAATAAGGATATTGGATACTGTTGAATCTATTTTTGCATAAAACCAATGAATGTAAAAATTCAAAATTACAATTTTAAAAAAAGTTTTATGGCCAAATTCCAGTGATGGAAAATCAGAAAATGTCAAATTGTAAAACATTTAACATTCTTCTTCCACAGACTAAGCAAAATCAATTTGTAATAAGGATATTGGAGGGTGTTGAATCCAGTTTTAAATTAAAAACAATGAATGTAAGAAATCCAATATTACAATTTAAAAAAAAAATTATGACCAAATTCCAGTGATGGCAAATCAGAAAATGTCACATTGTTAAAAAAAAATTTAACATTCTTCTTACACAAACTACTATCGGCATGTTAACAGTGACACCATCATATCTTGCACTCTAATCACTGGATTTACATATTTCCAGAGATACTAAACCAAACCGATAACTATATTAGAATGAACTAAATGGGAATTAAGGAGGGTTCCCTTTATTGACTGCTGCCAAGGAAGCCCAAAGGCAGAGAGCCACATCACCATGCCTATCTGCTCTTCTGCATGTCTATGCAGATTTGAAATTCAGCAATTCCTAATATGCCTATGGTGCCAGTGGAGACAAATTTAGTTGTCAACAAGATTGGTTTAGGGGTATCGAAGATTACGATCTACCTTCTTTATTTGTCCTTTTGAGCAAGAAATCTTTAGTAGCCTAATAATCAGAGAAAGAACCCTCACAAACTTACAGCCTATAGGTAGTGTCATCAAAGTAGCGGGATTCAATGCAATCCTCAATACCCCCTGCATCAGCTAAAACATCAAGTCTCTACCCATTCTCCTCTCAGTCCTAGCAAACTATTTAACAATCAAAGCTAGGTCCAACTCTGCCTGAAGCCAAGCCAAATAGAGAGCAAGAATCCTCCATAGTAACACCACGGACCTGCCTTTCCCTGTTCTAGCTGCAAGATTGTCCGTCACAAACATAATTGCTTACTGCAATAGTATGATACAAAAAGAGAGTAGAAGTTGATCATAAGTAAATCAAAGTGAAACTTTGATCTGGCTGTGGGTTTACGGTGATTAGACTGCATGAGAGGATCGACTACCTTGTGGCAAATCAGTCGAGATTACACCTCAGGCCACATGACAGAGACGTGCACAATACCATTTAATCAGCTCATACTAATAGCCAACAGATGAGACAAGAAGTAAAATCTTCAACATAACTTAAATGCAGTAATTAACTGAAGGGGTGCCTCCTTTATGCAGGAGTTTGGATTGTAAATGAAAATTCACAAATAAGGATTAAACAAAACATCGATAAAATCGGTCCCTGTGCCTTTGTAAAGTTAGGGAAAGGACATTAATAACAGTAAGGAAAAGGATTAAATTCTCCGATGAGAACTTGTATAAAAATTATTGAAACTGAAAACGTTAGAGGTGAAGAAATGCCATCATTAGGAGATAAGCTTAGGAAATTTTTGTGACCAAACCCTAGCTAAATTTTGGGGTTATATCACTGTATATGGTTGACAAACATTTGCATAGCACTATTGAACCGAAAAGTTAGAGGTAAACAAATGCCATCATTACGAAATAAGCTCAGGTTAATTTTGTGGCCAAACCCTAGCTAAACTTTGAGGCTATATCACTGTACTTGGTTTCTTTGTAGACATTACCTCTTACTTTGTCCAGAACTGAGCAGGGAAGTGAAATTGTTTTCTGAAAGAAGGCCATGCTCCCAACTTGTAAATCACTATCAGGTATAGGTCTAAGTGAATTACCAAAAGAAAAAGATTCCTTAGCTGGGATGATTTGTCAAACCAAAACCTTGAGCTATGCAACGCTTAAGAAAAGAGAAAATCACCAATTTTAAGGGGGTATTGATGTAACCCAGAATCAACATCATCACGACCAAACAAAATAATCAATAGTCTTATGCATTAGGGTAGATAGGAAAACAAAAGGCCCATTTGACCCCAGCTATTCAAAGTTTCAGCCGAAATGAATCTATAAGCTACACACAAATTCACAACATTCTCCTTTGGCAGGGCATATTTCCACAAAATTCAATTCCACTCAACTTGGTTCTTACATTGGCAAATGACAATAAAAGATTGAAATGGATTCTTGACATTAGTTTAACTTTTTCATCTGGAGGATCAAATGTTCCTAGCAAATGTATGACAGGACAGGATTAAAAGTTATGAAATGAATTCTGGCCCCTGAATCGGAAGGGTGATCTTTTTTTCTTCTGCTCAGTGACAGACATTGAAATCTTCAAACTCTATTTGTGATCTCCATTTACATCCAAAAAACCATAAACAAATTAGAGCTTAAAAGACTGATGACATAAACCAGTGGATCCCTAGAACGAAAAGAACCCAATTGAAGTGGTCAAATCCCACGCGTACAACACCTTCATGTAGGTGGGGTGGTTTCCCATAGGAAACTGAAATAGTGTTCCCCTGGTTAGCCCATTAATGGTTATAATTTGAATTCTATATGGATGGTGGTTGATCCTCATGGATTTGATACTGTATTTTTAGCCACTTCAGGAGAGGCAAAGTTATAGCAGAAAATGTTTTGAATCCATCAAAGCAGTTTTTACTAGACACTGGGCAACAAAAATCTGATGTGTTCAATGAAAACGTAGCCAGGCATAGTTGTAAGCATTGGATTTTGACAGTCGACAGCATTTATCATCAGAGTCTGGACTTCAATATTGGCCGGCAACCAATTTATTTCTGATTCATACACTCAATATAACCTCCAAAGCTGCACCGTCAAGTTCAGATTAAGTAAAACCAAAAAATAATTGGAAACTTTGCATTGATTCCTATAAAATTCGGCAGGAAGAAACCATAGTGGAAGTTTTCTACTGATCACAGACCTTTAACTCATTTCATTATTTGATTGGCAAATTAGAATTCAAAATCTTGGTCATTAAAGCCATCAATTACGAAAAAAGTACAGACTTTCAAAAAGTTTCTAAAATGTTGGGGTGATCCCATACCACATCACATTCTATCCCCGATCAGGCTCATTTCTGATGGTGTTAATATATTCTTTCTAGAAAAAAAATACTAAGTTTTGTAGGTATATTGTCCTAAGTTTTTGTAGGTATATATTGTAGGCATCCAAAATTGCAATTTTAGATAAAAACTATAAGCTTTTGACAATTATACACAACAAGAGTGTTCTAATGGAGGTCTGAAGGAAAAAGTATTGTTTACTACTCTACCCCCAAAGTCACACCCAAATACATAAAGCTCAAACCCCAAGAAGATACCCGTTTGTTATAAGTAGTGCAATCCTTACAAAAGCAGTGAAGGCATGCTGATGTGTATCTTGATAAAAGAGAATTCACAGGGAAGACTTCAATATGTCCTAAATACATAGAGCTCAAAGCTCAAGAAGATACACGTTTGTTATAAGTAGTACAATCCTTACAGTAAAAGCAGTGAAGGCATGCTGATGTGTATCTTAATAAAAGAGAATTCACAGGGAAGACTTCAATATCTCCTAGTCTCAAAATCTGTTGGACTGGCCCTAGGCGTTTTGATGAAGTGGAAAGAGCCAGGCGAAATAATAGTCCAAGTATTCTTTTTATGCTATTGACTCCAGAACAAAAATGGGATAAAGAAAATACAAGCCTAATGTATTCCCAAGCGTCTATATTATATTTATATTTGAAATTAAGATTGATGGCTGAGGCCTGTGTATGGACTGGGTATTGAGATTGAAGGCTGAGACCCAAGTATGGAATGGCTACTGCTGATGATGCTATGGGCATTAACCCGAAAGTGTTTGAACTGAGCACAATCTGAAGACAGGGTTCTTAAAAGGCAAAAGAAAGTAGCCTCCATTGGGAAGGTTGTGGAAAGTATACATCCTTTAGGAGCCTGATTTCACTACTTTACAAGGCGAGCAGTGAACGGAATATGTTCTGTTAAGGGAAATATCCACAGATGGGTTTATAAAATCACCAGATATGACATGATAAAATATTACTCCATTTCTGTCGCTTCCGTAGGCTTTCAACCCAAATCTGCTAAAGCTGGGGAATAACTTAAATCATGCCAAATAAATTATTACCTTGCTAACAAAATAAAACAAGAGGATTGAAATATTATTTCAATTGTAGTACAATCTAAATGAATCAAAAGAATGTGTCCTTCCGTACTATCTATACAATACTGCTACATATAGCATACGCGTTAACAATTAGGTTTTGGCACTGAATGAGCCAGAACCAAGGAAGGAGTGGACATGTACTTCAACAACATTAAGTGCCACCCCCAACCTGCTCGTCATTCGCAAAATGAAAAGCACTCCTTAATATTAGAATGCCTCTAGAAATGGAGAATCCTTAGATTCAGATAAACTGCCTCTGAAAAGGGCAAAACCTTTTTTAAGCCCTTTTTATGGAGGGTAGAATGAACTTATTCTCAAGTGGATCTGATACCTGAATTTTATTTGGAAGGGAATTCTTTGAGAACAGATTGAATGCTCCTGTGATCCACATTGAAAAAATTTCAATTTTTATCCCCTCTCCAAAGCTCCTTTCACGCTAAGGAAAAAATCCTCTCTGCAAAAATGGATAGCCAAGGTAGATAATACAAATACATTGGACACCTAAGATAAACTGACCTGCAATCAAACTAGTTGGAGCCCTACTTGTTTTCTCATGCTGTGAGGGAGACGGTGAATGTGGTTCCCCAGTGATCTCACCAAACGAACGAGAAGAAGATGACGGAGGAGCGGCAGCAGAAGGAGGTACATATGATGATGGCGGGTTAGGAACTACATTAGGCGGGGTTGGAGGAATTGCAAGGAGAGGAGATGATTGTGGAGCAGGGGAAGGAACCAGCACCTTGGGAGACGGAGACTTGTTAGGGGATTGAACAGGAGACCGTTTGCCAAACATTTCCCGAGGAAGGAGAACCCTGGGCACTGCAAATATTGCAAGGGGTTTCTGATCAAAAACTGTCTGCGTTATAGAAGCTTGAACAATACCTGTATCCACTGCTACTGAACCATTAACCCTTGTAATGTTGAGGGTATAAGTCCCAGCTCCCATGGATTCTGTGGCCAATGTAGGTTGAAGTGGATTCACAATGGAATCCAGAGATCCAAGAGGGTAATATGAATGCAATACATGGTACTTGAGAACAACGGCCTTGTTTTCCGCTGTAAGACCCTGCAATGTATCAGGAGGAAGGGCCGAAAACGCATCGTCTGTAGGGGCAAAGATGGTAATGCCAGCACCTGCTTGGTCAGACTCCAAATCTGAAGTAATCCCAGAAGCCACCATCATTGACACCACAAAGTTGAAGTTATTTGCTTTCAGAAGAACCTCTGTAACATTAATTGCATTGTCACTAGGTTCATATGAGGTTGACAGATCAAACCCATAAGGTATAAGCAGAGTGCTGATACTGAAAATACTGATATTGTAAGGAAATGCCTTGACGAGCCTCGTGACCGTTGCATTGAAACTGCCTCCATAAGGAGCAGGTGCCCTGATTCTGATTTCCCCATTTTTCTCACAAGTTATGTTAACTGACCCAGAGTCTTTTGGTGCCCTTCCTGTGGTTTGATAGAGAGTGGTTATGAGCGTCCCCCGGTTGGTCATTTGGTGGAGCCTATCCCAATCCATGTATTCCAGAAGCACATGATACTGAAGAACAGACTCGATCTCCATTACTTGAAGGTTTCCTCCAAATCTGGCCATGTAATTTTCCAAGATTGAGTTGGGCAGGGCGAGTATGGTGAGAGATGTCCGGTTGTTTATGTCTTTAGCCACATTGGTGTCTGTCAATAGTTTATTGAAGGTTTCAAACTCTGGGTACCTCCACAAAAATGCTGTGATATTGAAACCAGATGCAGCAGATCCTGCTGAAACCGCCCATATCAAACACAAGAAGCAGCAAAAGTAACAGCAGTCCAATTGCCCCATATCTTCTACAATGTTGCCCACAACCAACCTTTGGGCAATCAAGGGGATCCAATATAGATAACCCTACTGCCCAAGTCTGCTGTTGTTCTGATACCATTCATTAATTGGCTCAAAATAAGTATATTAGCAGAAACTAATAAACTAAACTGCTACGGAATCCAGGTAATGCTGCTGCAGCATCTTTTAATGCACGAATACTACAAAATTATGACACGGGTTCCGACCTTTGTCTCCAATGGAAGCCTCACGCCTGATTAGTACTCCGCATAGAATTGGACTTTAATTATCGCAGCTGTAACAATGAACACCTTCATTCCATTACTGCACAGCAACAACTACCATCCCATCCCATCTCATCTCCATTGTGTAGTTAGTGTCTTCAATTTATACAAAAAGTTACAACAGCCATGGCGGTAAAATCATGAGGACCATTCCCATCCAACAAAGAGGCAATTGACTGCTTTGGTTTTGAATAGGCGGTGAGGCCTGGAGCCATTGCATCGCATCCATTCCTTGCATATTTAAGATGGGTGGGAATCGGCATGATTCCCCGTGACCAAAGGAATCTGAATGGCTCTGTTCCCACGAGGTCCATTGGCCACCACACGAATGGAGCACTTTACAATGAGGATTTTGTCCAGCCCATGATGGACTTGTCTCAATGAATGAGTTGGCTCCAACCCAAGTCTTTAAGATGTGACATAAGCATGTGTGAGTTAGCTATATCTGTACTTCAAAGAGCTGCTACAGGCATTATTGAATCGTTTTATATGGCGAACCTTATCCACCGAGCAACTTTTTCCCGGCAACGAACTTTGAAATGACAGGTATGAACAGGTAAAAACCGTGACATTTTTAAAGTTTTTTCCCAAATATACATTACGAGCAAGATTATATCTGATCCATAATTGTAGCACTCAGATAAACGAAGAGCTCTTGTTTCAATGGGGAAATTGGTCCAGTGGATGTATATTTTATTATCCCATGATAAGGATATACACGTGCAGGAGCAATGCGAGAAATTAAGAGCTCTTATTTCAACGGGAAAATTGTTCGGATAAGCCCTAACATGCATTGATTCCAGCGCAGTTATAAAATTTGATGTATAGTTTTATGTGTGTCGGAAAATATCATTTTTTGCATCAGTCTCTTCCAGCTAAATTAACTTTTACGTTTCAATATATTGTTTCACTTTCCAATATTATTAGGTGTGTGTTTTTTTACAGTTTTATTTAAATTTCTGGATATTAGTGGTGTTTATAGTTTAGATACATTTACTTTATATTCTTTATTTATTATAAGGAGTTTAAAAACATTTGTAAATGTTTTGAGTGGGAAGTCCACTTATTGTTTTTCGAGTTATATATTGATTTCTTGATAATTGAATATTTGAAATATTTTAAACTTTAAACATAATTTGATATCCAAACATTATATTAAAAATGTGTATCGTTTGTTATAAGTTTCAAGGTGCAACATTTTCAGTGATCTCATGTCATCACTCACACATGAGGTTGAGGGCAATGCCTTGAAACTTAATGTACACCAACTTTTAGTCTTCACATGCAAACTTTTGCAGCATCCACATACCCACCTCAATGCATACTCACCTCAATGCATGGACACATCTATCTCAATGGTGTGTTTGCACGCCCACACCTCGACAATTTGAACACTCACACCTCGAGAATCCATGTGCTTGCTACAATTAAGGATGCCAACAATCATCAACATCATTATGAGTCTAATAGTGTGCATGCCAGTAATAGCGCATAGCACACCAAGAAGACGAATGGTGACCAACAATTACCTAATCATATTCCCTTTAGCAATTGGACAAGACATTCTTGTCACTTAAATGTATCTTATTGTAGTGCCCCTCAACACTACATTGATAAACCCACCAAGTCAACCAATAGAATCTTGAAAAGAGTGATTTTTTTTTTTTCCAAAAATAAGAACAAGATGAATAGTTCTCAACAATCCATTATCTCATTATGATAACCATAACCAATACACACACATCACAACATAAAGTAACCACACTATCTGTTTTCTGCAATATTCCACATACATACAATTTCCTTTCTAAAAATTCCAATAGGATCTTAACAAGACAACAAGCTCCTTGCTAATATCATTCCTCGTCAAATTTATTTCAGAAGATGTTTATAGCCCAATTAAATCATTATCTTACATGCATTATACTCCACACAAAATCATTGCACATTTGAAATCTAGATAGTAGTATTAGATAAGTTAGTTAAAGCTTGTTAAATATGCACTAACATATAAACACATTTGTGTTTTCCAATTAAGAATTGTACTCCTATAGTAGGTGATAATTTCACATATATATTTTGACATAATAATCATAACCACATTCTTGAAACAATTTAACTAACTCAACTTATACGATCATCCATGATTTCAACATATGACTAGCAATGGTTTCCACAAGCATTGCATAAGAGAGATTCATAATTGACAAGTCTATAATATACAAAATGCATAAGACCATTGTACTATTTTGGATTAGGTAAGTGTTGATCTAAAAGACCGTTTTACAATCTTTAAGATAACATCATGAGGATAAAATCCCCCTATGTTTTTAAAGAGGTGGTACTCCTCTACTTGTCTAAAAGATATAGTTGATGTTCTTGAACTGGTCTGTCAAATGGGAGAATACTAAACAACAAACTCAATCCTTTCTTGCTTTAGTTTTAATATAAAATGGTTCTTGATAACCAAATTTTTCATTGAGTGCAACATTCGCTTGGAAATGGACCAAGCAACTTCTTAACAATAAAAAGAGAAAGAATGGTTTCGATATCAAAATAAATATATGCTCAGCCTCATTATAACATTCCTTTGAAACACATGTATGTAGAAGATGTAACCATATTTTCTCACAATAAAAAGAGCGAAATGGGGTTGATCATTTCAAAGAACTTTAAATGATTTTGCAATTATGAAATGATTTTGCATTTAAAATTGAAAAGAATATGATGAGCACACTCCAAAAATCTCATGCTCAGAAATCTCAAAGTCTGAGAAATCATTAAGGTTATGCCTCGAAATAGTTCTCTTGGAAGTTCAATACATAAAAGATATTTCCCATTACAAAGCATTTCAATAAACTGATTGACTAGTGCTCGGAAATAAAGCCTGCCAAACGCAAGAACTAAACCTCTTAAATTAATTAGACAACCTTGACTTACATTATCAATCATATATATGGTTGTATAATACTCATATTGATATTTTAGAAAGAGGTCTGGAAGAATAAAAGAAAAACATTCAAACTCGACCTTATGCTCGATATCATAAATACAAACACAAAGCCTGAGAGAAATTGTGTAACAGAAGAAGTAAGAAAATGGAGATCTGTATTTGCATATGAGAAAGTCAATTGTGTATTGAAGGATGAACAATGTTATTCTGATGATCTAACCCTTTCTTTGATGGTTCTCTCCACCTTTTAAACATGCTTCTAATGCTTCTTTGAAATGCTTTGCCGTAACAGTTAGTGTTTATGTTCTTTTGGAAGTTTCCCATGTGCTTCCTCTTTTTGGAATAAATACTAGATCAATGATTGATTAAACACTTATTAATGGATTATGTCATTGAAATTAGTGCCTCCAAGTGGGACCTACTTCACCTTTTTTTATAAAAGTTATTTAATATTTTATTTCCAAAATTTGAAGTCAACTGCCTGAAAAACATTCACTGTATTTTAATTTTTTGAGCATGATAAGTGACTTCTCGTCCATGGAAATCATTCTAGAAATAATACTCATTATTCGTGCTTTCCAATGAGCCATATTGAGTGAAATTCGGGGACCTAGATCTCAACTTATAGCCTCGAGAAGTTGAGGTTCCAAATAGTTTTCCCAAGAAGCCATGAAAAGAGATTTGATTGTTCTTTTAATTTCTAGAAATATTATGGTCAAATTCATCCATTGAAACCTATCCCATTGTCTTCCTTTTCAAATTACATTTCCAATGAGGTATGGTTTTCCCAAAAAATACATATGGATCAAGATTTACGAGCTCCGGAAAATGGAGACTCAACCATTGTCGATCTGGTTTGTGGGTGAATCTTGTCATTTTATTTAATTTTGTATTTCTTAGTCCCACRTGCATTATGGGGGGTGAATAAATTAGTGTTTATAATGCATACTCCTCCCTTACATTCATGTATGAAATAGAAGGACTTATGGAAGCCTTAGTCTAGCTTCTGTGCCTTAGAAAAATTCATGTCTTGGTAATATTTTGGTCGCCYAGTCACTGCCCAGTCAACTTGTGAATGCCTGACACGTCACATCTATGTGTCAACCAGGGATAGGTCCACCTTGCTTCCATGTGTCACTAAGGGATAGGTCCATCTCACTACAACGTCTCACCCAGGGACAGGTCCATGTCACTGCTACATGTCTCAATATGGTAGATCCACAAAAAGGGGGAAGAATCTTAGGATAGGAAATAATATTAAAAAATTAAAATGAAGGGTTTGTGCAGAATGAACATAGAAATTGTGAAAATATAGAAAATGGAAAATGGAAGAAGGAAATAGGAAAAGTAAAATGGAAAATGGAAATGGAAATGTAATGAAAATGAATTATGAAAATGACTAAGTGGTGGGTGTTATAGCGCAAGTTGTAGGTTGGGAAAAGCCCAACTCAACCACGGAATAAGTGCTACAACTTTGGAAATCCTACACCCAATGTCACCTCGATGTAGGTCCCACACTTGGGGGGTGACTAAGGTCACTCTTGGGAGGCGATCCCGGAGACCCTAGGGGGAATGGAAAGGATAGAGGGAAGTGTAAGGAGAATTCCCCCGGAATGGTCAACTGATGGAAGAAATGATTGGTTGGAAAAGGCAAGTGAAAAGAGGTAAATGGATACCAAGTGAAAAGATAGTTGCCGATGCACCTGTACCTGCCTGAAACACAATAAAAACACCTTGCAATGCTATGTGTTAGTAAGGATCAGCAATTTAATATTCTTTTCCCTAACTTGCAGTAGTGGATGACAATTTATATCATCAAAATGAAGCATCCAAATTAGCATATAAAGCACAAGATCAATTGGCAATATCATCAATGAATTTAGTAATTAGTTGTGACTTCAACATAGAACTTTAAGACTAAATAAAAGAAAGTTGTTATAAAATGATTTTCTGCAGTAAATTATCAGTCTTATGGATGTAGCATTCAATGATATTCAACAGTTAAATCAACCATATAAAAGTGCCCAAAACTAGCTTGAACAATGCACCCTAGTTAGTGAAATTAGTGGCTAAAAAAGGGAGGAAAGTTGGGGGCTAGTTAGTGAGATATTACACCTAGGGTTAGTGATTTTCTATTGCCTAGTGGCTGTAGAAAAAAGTTGGTATAGCAATGAGAATTTATGGAAGAAAAGGGACACCCTAAGGGAAGAAAAACCCCCAAGGCCTCAAGGTGACTATCCAAAAGAGAAAGCTTGAAAAAGTTGAAATTTCACGTTTGTCGAGGCAAGAATTTTGTATCTCCAATGCAAATTTAAATGTGATTAGTGCCTTACTAGAAAAAATGACCTTCCTTAAGAAAGAGAAAAAACCTTGGGGAGGGTGTATTCCCTTATACTCCTCCAAGGGTTCTAACTAACAATAATTATGGAAAAAAGCAAGACAAAAGACAATAAATGCATATTTTCCCTTACCAATTCCATAAAAAGCTAGATCAAACCCTAATCTTCCAAGTTAAGTCCATACACATGCATAAGAAAGAGTCTCCAAGCCTAGCACATCACTTCTCCTCCGCCAATAGAAAAAATACACCATAACACTTGCACAAGAGATGAACAAGGCCAAGAGGGCCAAAAAATTTAGACCAAGTCCTTCTCCACAAGGGAGAGTTATGATTTTGAATGAGGTCTTATGATCTCTATTTATACAAAAATTAGCCAACATGGCTTGTTCACAAAATAAGGAGTAAAACACAAGATTAGGGGTCAACAACCCTAATCTTTCCCCCTTAACACAATAATATTAAACAATTCACTTAAAATTTCATCTTTTGCACAAATTAAACCCTAATCTAGGATGACATCACCCCTTTAGG
>ML785716.1:631308-649190 GCA_009831015.1 Picea engelmannii
AGAAAAAGAAGATGGAGATCTTTGCAAAAATGTGGCTAATTATCGCTAGTCATTATTCAATTGATGCTTAGAAAACAACAAGGTTTAAATATAGAAATATTTTGAAGGAAAATGCTTCCCTTTATGTCTCCTTGAAACTTTCTACTCCTGGTGAAATAAATACCTACAAAAATCTGTAGAATTTTCTATGAACATACTTCAAAATTATTTACATATGTATAGTCGAAGATTCAAAAACACATTCAAGAACAAGGGGGAACTTCTCCATCTACTAAGGCCAATGCCTTGTCAGTTGACATGACCTGTAGAAAATCTTCTTTAGAAATAGGTATGTGATAAAGTTTGAGTCGGTGTCCATTTACTGCGAAGGAGACTTGTCCATCGTCAATCGTTTTAATTTTCATAGCCCCATTTTCATACACAATGGCTACCTCATAAGGACCCAACCACCGAGTGGTAAGTTTTCCTTTGAAAATTTTAAATCGGGAGTCAAACAACAAAGCCCAATCACCAGGTTGGAAGTGTTTCTTCTTAATAAACTTGTCATGCCACTTGCTCCTCTGTTTTTGGACTAATATTGTTCGTTGGATAACATCTTGCCTGATCTCATCCAACTCGTTTAATTGTAGGGCTCGTTGTTTATGAGCCTCATCTAAGTTTAATCCCAATTCTACGGTGATACAAAAGGTCCTTACTTGGAATTCTATTGGTAGAAGTACTTGTTTCCCATACACTATCTCATAAGGGGTATGCCCAGTGGTGTTTCTCCAGGTGGTCTGATATGCCCACAAAGCCTCTAGAAGCCTATCAACCCAATCCCAATGATACAATTGAACAGTCTTGGTTAAGATAGCTTCCAGACCTTTGTTTTTGGACTCTACCTTACCATTATCTTGTGGGTGATATGGGGAATACTTGCAGTGTTTGATCTCATATTTCTTCGTTAGTTCTCTCATAAGCTTGGAAGTGAATTGAGTACCTTGGTCTGTAACAATTTCATGAGGAACACCAAAGCGGGTAAAGATGTATTCATAAATGAATTCGACAATGGATTTTTCAGTAGCCTTGAATAGGGTTTTTTCTTCTACCCACTTGGTGACATAATCTGTACAAACCAAAATATAATTTTTCTTACGCAACATGGGTGAAATTGGTCCTACAAAGTCAAGGGCCCATTTCTCGAAAGGTTCTATCATAACTTGGGCATGCAAGGGCATTTCTTCAGTTGACGTGGGTCTTCTTATCCTTTGATAGCTATTGCAACTCCTTACATACTTGGAGGCATCCTTAAAAATGTTAGGCCAATAGTAACTTGAATGTAACACCTTATATGTTGTATGTTTGTCATAAAAATGGCCACCACATGGTCCATCATGACAACTTCAAAGGATTTCTAGTATTTCATCTTCTCGGACACATCTACGAATAATCAAGTCTGGACCAGTATGAAAAAGTTCATGGCCAACCCAAGAGTAATTGGCACTTTGCGTAATAATTCTACAATTTTCATGAGGTGACAAATGAGATGGTAACTTCCTAGTAGCCAAATAGTTTGTCATATATACAAACCATGGGGTATTTACAGAGAGGGAGAAAAGGTGCTCGTCTGGGAAACTATCATCAATGGGAATATCATCATCCTCATTTTTTATGCGTGAAAGAAAATTAGCTACCAAATTCTCCTTTCCAGGTCGGTCAAGGATGGTGATATTGAACTCTTGCAATAGTAGGAGCCACCTAGTCACTCGACCATTAGTAATGGGTTTATTCATGAGAAATATAATGGCATAGTGATCTGTATGTACAAATACTTCGTAAAATGTGATGTAGTGGTGGAACTTATTAATAGCATGAACTACTGCCAAGAATTCCTTTTCAGTAACTGTATAGTTTAACTCGGTAGGGGACAAGTTATTGATCACAAAATAAATGACATAGGACTGATGGTCTTCTTTCTACCCTAATACTCCTCCTAGTGCAGTATCAGAGGCATTAGTGGATATGTGAAATGGAAGAACCCAATTGGCCCCCCTAAGAACTGGTGCTACATACAAATTAGCTTTCAGAGTTTCAAAGGCGGTTTGACACTTCTCAATCCAAAGAAAATCAACATCCTTGATTAATAATCCAAACATGGGTGCAACAATATTTGTGAAATTTTCAATAAATCGTCGGTAATATCCGACATGTCCAAGAAAGCTTCTCACCTATTTTTGAGTCTTAGGGGGTGGAAGTCTGACGATAACCTCAATCTTAGCAGGATTGAATTTAATCCCTTCAGATGAAATGTGATGTCCTAGAACCACTCCTTCAGTCAACAACATTTTTTCATGACTTAAGGAAAGGTTCATTTCTTGGCATCTGATAAGAACTTTTTCTAAATTATCTAAGGCTTCCTGGTAAGTATTTCCATATACTGTAAATTCATCCATGTATACCTCCACACAATCATGAATAATATCAACAAATATACCTAGTACTTCTTGTTGAAATGCGGGAGGAGCATTACACAATCCAAATGGTAAGACCCTATAGGAACATGTGCCCCAAGGACAAGTGAAGGTGGCCTTGTCATGATCCTCAAGTGCTATGATAATTTGATTGTACCCTCTATATCCATCTAAAAAGGATAAATATTTCTTTCCTGACAGGGTATCCAAGACTTTGTCAATGAAAGGAAGAGGAAAATAATCCTTCAGAGTGGCCTTGTTAAGCTTCCAAAAATCAACACAAATTCTCCATTTCCCGGTTACTTTATTTGGAACCACTACAAGCGGGGATACCCATTTAATTTCAGAGACGGGGTAGATAAATCTGGCATTCAGTAAATTTTGTATCTCCTCTTTTACTATATCTTTAAGTGTCGGGTTCATCCTTCTCCGGGGTTGCTTAACAGGTGTTACTTCCCCCTAGGTATATATGTGATGAATGAATGTGTTAGGGTGTATACCCTTCATGTCAGTGTATTCCCAGGCGAATTCTCCTGATTGTTCTTTAAGGACACTTACTAACTGCTTTTGTTGGTCTGCATCTATCCCTGAATTTATATGTAGAAATTTCCATGGGCTAATCTCGTAGGGCATGGTGTAAGATGTGGTAGACTCGTCTATCTCGAAGATAAAGGATGTTGAAGAAAAAATCGATGGGTCCAACTGTTCCTGAAATTATTCCCCAAACATGTACTCAAATTGGGGGAACGATTGTGGAAAATCAACACACGTGATAGCAGAAATAAACTGGTTTAGAAAGTTTTTCATTGTGTGCTCTTGAAGTGCCCAGGAATGATCACTTGGAAACACGGGCTCTTGTTAGTACTCATTCTCGTATGGAATTTCAAGCCACCATAGATTCTCCATGATAGTTTGAGCTTCTGTATAGTTTGAGATTCTCCATGATATATTCTCCATAGATTCTCCATGATAGTTTGAGATTCTGTATAGAGAGTCCATTTGAGATGGTCATTTCTCCCTCTCTACAACCAACAAATGCATTGGTTGTGTCTAACCAAGGTCTTCCCAAAATAACGGGATGCCCTTTGGTAGGACCATTTGAGTGGATGACCAGGAGGTCTACTGGGTACTCCCATGAGGATGAAGTAACTATAATATTATCCAGGATTACTTCAGGTATAACCCTTGTCTTATCTGCTAATTCCAAAATAGTTGGGGTAGGTCTAAGAAGAGGTTTTAACTATAATTCCTCCAAGGTAGTAATGGTCATAACATTGATGGCTACCCCTAGGTCTACGAGAGTGTTTCCGATGGAAACCCCATTAATGGTTATGGTCACTATGGGGTTTCCTGGGTTCCCATGTTTTGCGACCTTAGGCTGCTCTGATATGTACTCAGAAAGTTCTCCTATGAAATGTATTATTGGAGGATCCTTTTTCTTCCTTCCTGGCTTCTTAATACACAATTCTTTGACCACCTTATTGTAGATTGGAATATCCTTAATGGCTTGTAGCAAGGGAATTTTGACACAGATATTCTTCAATTCATTCAAGATGTCAAATTCCAATCGGGTGGTAGGTTTCTCGATCACTAATCTTTCTGGATAAGGAGGGGCCTTTGTAATTTGTGAAGGTTCATTTTGGGGAAGCTTGGGTTCTTGGTCCTTAGGAATGATAACATCTTCCCACCTAGTGTCATCTGTGGGTTGTTTGGGGGTTTCCTCTTCTTATTCTTCCCGGATGACTACTGAAGGCCTCTTCCTATCCATAATTTTTCCTGACCTTAGTTGAATCTCCTGCAATGGAATAGGGGAAATAACATATGTCGGGAAGGCTTGCATCTCAACATTGTGAAGAGGTTGAGTGGGTTTGTTATTGGGATTGGGCATTGGTTGTGGTGATAGTAATGTCGGTCTTGGGGAGCTTGCATTTTGGTATTGTTGCATTTGTTGTGGAATAGGAGGTAAAGGTGGAGGAACAAAACCTGGAAGAAGATGGAGGATGTTCGGTGGAAACTGAGGGTAAGGATGGTTGGGCATAGGGACAGGTGGAGCTTGAGGGTTCCCTTGGTTATTCCCTCTTCTCCATCCTTGAATCCAAGGATGGTGATACTATGTAGACTAGTTTTTCCAACTCAGTGAGTTCCACTATTGTGGTTTTTGATAATAGGGTGGAACTTGAGACTGTAGATCTGGGTATGGAGGTTGATTCCTAGGCTGCAATGGCCTCCTAGGTGCATAAGAGAACTCCCCAAGATCCCCACTTCTATAGATGGCTAACAAACTGGGCAATGATGGTCATTTTTTAGTTGAGTGGTCTTTCGTGCAAAAGCCACAAATTGAAATGTTATCTAATGGGCATTCCCTTGAGGAATTCTTCCTCCTGCATCTTGGGCAAAATATGTTCATTGCTGCATTTTCCTCCTCCTGTTTCTTTTTAATATTTATAGTGTCCAACTGGGAACCTATTGTGCTTAAGATATCTATTTTGAAGTTCTCTAAAAGGTTCCCTATCTCTACTCTTGTGATACCACCTGAACTAATTGGTTTTAAGTTTCTACTATAAGGATCCTGAACATTCTTCCCTATTTTAGCTCTACTCCTCGAGTAATTCTTACACATTTCATAGATTTCAGAAAATGGTTTATGGGATATGTCACCTGATGCCATCGGGTTAAGTATCTCTAGGTATTCTTCTGAAATCCCTTTAAGGAAAAGATCCTTGATTGCATCATCTGGAAGGTCACGGTACTTCGATTTCTGTGAGATATAAGCATACCGTTCCATATAATCCTCGAGATTCACATATTCTAATTGTTGGATTTTGAAAATATCATTACGAGAATCCTTGGACTTGCAATAGTCTTGGTATTTCTTAAGAAATGTATCTTTCTGGCTTCCCAAGACCTAATATTGGACTCTCCCAACCCCATGAACCATATTAGTGTAGAGTCCTTGAGGATGGAAGGAAAGAGTTTTAGTTTTAGGGCATCTTGTAAGTAGTTGTAGCTCCTACAAAAGATGTCAAACTCAAATAGGAAGGTATCCGGGTCTTCACTACTTTTACCATAAAAGGTGGGCAGTGCCGAGAGGGGAATTTTTTTCATATTGACATTCTGTGTGGTGTCCAAAATTGGAAACCCGAAGGTGGTTTCGGTTTGGTTTCTAGCTTCTTCTCCCTACTCGTGTCTTACATGGTTGTAATTCTCCTAAGTTGTGATCCTCCTGATCATCCATATTGGTTCGGTTTCCAAAGATAGTACCCAGATGGTTTTATCCTTGAAGATAACAAAGTATCCTAAGGTTCTTTTCTAATAAAGGTATCCCTTTGATGGGAAGGTCTTCCTACTTCTTGGATGTCTGGGAATCTACTCGAGCCGGTTGAGACTATTGGTGCCAAAGTTTCTGTTTCAATTTGAGAAACAGTTATATTGGCTGAACTACCAAACAAAGTATTCACCCGTTCATGGTCTATGATGTCTACAAAGTTAGGGTCTCCTGATGGTGGTGAAAAAACAAAGGTTGTGTTGGTTGGTTCTATGGAAGGCTCGAGTGGTCTTGCCTCATGTCCTACTATTATTGATGCTTCAATTTTATGTTCTATAGTGCTCCCTGTTTTAGTCTCTTCAGAGATTGCTTTAGCTATTTGGGTCGAGCTAGCCCCTACTCTTCGGTATCGATTTGCAGAGTTTATGAGTGGAGTGTTCTTTCCCCCAAAAAGGTCGGAAGGAACCTTGGTCAAAGAGTTTGGTTTGGTTTTAATGTATCTTCCCTTTGGGTCTCTAGGTTTGTTCATGAAAGCAAACAAAAAGAAAAACTACCATTAGGTTTGGGGGAACCTGCTATAACAAATGCTCGGGTTCTTACCTCTCATCTTAAAGTTCCCCCACCACCAAAATAATGTTAAGGTTCATAAATGATCTATTTCCTAACTATTTCCTACCTTGAGACAACTCCTCGACAACGACACAAAAAATGATGGGTGTTCTATATGCACTAAATCCCTCAATTAAATTGTCAACCCGAGGTAAGTAAACTTAGAGTTGTAGCACTATATGTGCCAAGGCAGAAAATCTAGAGGAAGTATGATCTAACTAAGGAGATGGTCTATCTAAGGGTTAATCTACTTAAGCAAAGACTATCAATTAACAAACCTTATTAAAGAACTTTTAACTATTTACCCTAAGCAACTTTAAACAATGGATCGATGGATTATCCATAAAGAAGTAAATCAAAACCCTATTTTGAACAAGTTAACCTATTTAATCTAATGAGAAACAACAAGTAATCTATTCAACCTATTTAATTTAATGAGCAACAACAACAAGAAGTAAGAAATCAAATAGCTAACCTATTAAAACTTATTCAGCAAGTAAACCTATCAAAACTATTCAACAAGTAAACTCATCAAAAATATTCAACAAGTAAACTCTATTCTTAAGACAAAAACTCATAATCATCTATAATCTATAAAAAAGAAATCTTAATCTACTTAATCAAAAGCATCATGACTGTATTCATAAATTAATAAAAAAACTATTCTTAATCTGCAATAATAAGAAACTCAAAGATGATGATTATGTCTTTGGTGCTTAATAACATCACGATGGCATCTGACGATTAGTGATAGCTCAAGAGGAATGAATTCAATATTGACCTCTATGGAGAAATGAAAAGTATGAATCAAGCAATCTAACAAAATCTTAGCCATCATAGAAGAAACATTAAATATCCTGAAAATCCATGTGATCGCTCAATTTCATACAACAATCATCGATGATAAGAAAAAGACTCTTATACTAATTCAAATGCACTCTTATGCTTATTCAAGTAAATTTGCAAGATTATAAACTCATAACTAAAATATTAATTCAAATTCAAACTTCTAATTAAAATCACAATTCAAATCTAGAACTGAAATTTCATAAATTAAACTAAGATAATCCTATTATTAAAAACTCAGATTGTAAACTAGAATGCTTGTAAAGACATAATCCAAAACTTACTTCTATTCTAGCACACTAAAACAAGATTGATAAACAAAATAGATTTATAAAAGAATAACTTAAATTGATAATTAAATAAACTAATAAAAGTTGTAATTATTTATCCATCGAAGTTGCAAAAAGAAACTCTATCTTAAACTAATACTTTGTTTTAAAGACTACTCTGTTTCAACCTGCATAAATCAATTTAAATTTTAACATGCCAACTAAGTTAGTAGCTTGCAAGCTAGTCACTAAGAAATAAAATACACAACATGACAATTAATTATCTCCTACAAGAAACCCGCAAAAGAGGAATTGAACAATTAAATGATGAACATCAAATACAACATTTAAACTTACAAAAGACATACAACAGAGAAATGAAGTAAATTATAGCCACACAACTGAAATACATAATCTATCTATCTAAGTATTCACCCAGACCACTGGTGGCCCCCCCAGTAGGTCGTGGCTACTCCTCAACAACAAATTGCAAGATCAATCAACATGGTTCTATCATTAAATTAAAAAACACAGTCTAACACAAGTTTGCAGAGATGTCTCAATTACACAATGAAATGTATTCTAAGAATTCTTGTTTTTGGTCTGGCCACTATTGGTGGTATTTATAATGATTACAGTTTGAGAGGTCGACCACTGGAAGGGTCGACCTCCTCTAAAAATGGTAATTATGTTAAATGCGCTCTAACAACCTTTGGCTTCTAGAAACTGAACAAGCCACTCATCAATCATCACAATTGCTTAATCTGAGATGTCAAGAGATCAGTAGTTGGAGGCCATGAGGGGGCATGAAACCCATGTCACGATTCGCCCAACACATGCTGCCAATACGCCAACTGCCAACTCGCCTACGCTCCATGTGCTGGATCGCGTGCCAAAAGCAGTGTTGGATGAAGTACCAGATTGGGTGTTGGATGAAGTGTCGAACGAGCTACCGGATGGAAATTTTCTTTGTGAATTTTCCCTGTGACACACAGTTCACGCATTAGATCCTCGTAATCATCAAATTGAACTGAATCTAACTCAAAACCATTGCAAAGCATCAATTGTGCATACCTGTTATAAAGCCATGATGAATTGATACAAAATCCTTCGAAAACTTCTTCAAAATGGTTAATAACACATATAATACCAGTACAAAAAGGATTCAATCATCATCACAAAACAATCAAAACACGAGCCCAAGACTTACTATTGGGTTTATGGGGTCAATGAAAAAGATGGCTTGGCTAAGCACTTGGGGGTGTACGCTCTTGTACTTCCCAAGTGTAGCTAAGTCAATCTAGGAAAATTCAAAGAGGGTGTATGCCCTTGTACTTCTCTTGGCACAATCTTGAAAAATATATTTGACCTTGAGAAAGCAAAACTTGGATTAAAAATGTTTGATCCACAAAATCCCTAGGGGTGTAAGCCCTTTTACTTCCTAGGGTTTTCAAAACAAACCAAGATGACCTTGGAGGGTGTACACCCTTGTAGTTCTCCAAGACAACTTGTGAAAAAATGACCTTCCTTAAGGAAGAGAAAAAACATTGGGGAGGGTGTATGCCCTTCTACTCCTCCAAGGGTTCTAACTAACAATAATTATGGAAGGAAGACAAAAGACAATAAATTCATATTTTCCCTTACCAATTCCATAAAAATCTAGATCAAACCCTAATCTTCCAAGTTAAGTCCATCCACATGCATAAGAAAGAGTCTCCAAGCCTAGCACATCACTTCTCCACCACCAATAGCAAAAATAAACCATAACACTTGCACAAGAGATGAAAAAGGCCAAGAGGGCCGAAAATTTCAGACAAAGTCCTTCTCCACAAGGGAGAGTTATGATTTTGAATGAGATCTTGTGATCTCTATTTATACAAAAATTAGCCAACATGGATTTTCCACAAAATAAGGAGTAAAACACAATATTAGGGGTCAAAAACCCTAATCTTTCCCCCTTAACACAATAATATTAAACAATTCACTTAAAATTTTATCTTTTGCACAAATTAAACCCTAATCTAGGATGCCATCACGCCTTTAGGGGGCATTTTTCCACTTTGAGGAGGTCGTTGGTGTTGGAGAAGCATGGAAGGGCCTCCCAAGGCCATGTGTCAAGCATCTAAGTGATATCATCATGGTGAAGACCCTCTTCTCCTCAAATTGTCCAAGTGCAAATGAGTGGCACCTCACCACCAAGCCCTAGCCCCCAATATCATGACATAATGCTCAAAAGTGGGATGCTTTTCCCCTCCTAGGAAAATCGTTTGGCAAACAATGGGTGGGCTAGGTCATCCAAGTCATCATCAAGGTCGTCCAAGTCATCTCTCTCTCATCTATCATGTAGTCCCCTGACATCCAACCTGTGGGCTTGTAGCCCCATGGAAGCCTAAGCTAGGCCTGTTCTACCAAAACTGTCCACTAGCTAGGTCCTTCAAAGATAGATGAACACACCCTCCAAGGATCTCAAGTCATAACATCATGGTAAGTGGATCCAATCAGTAAATAATCCATCGAAGCATGTGCATCAAATATTACTATATCAAATAATTAACAACTCAAAGACACTATGTGACTTGTCAATCTTAAGTATGGGAGGGTTGACGAGGTGTTCTATTGGGTAGGTCTTGCCCTAGGTCAAGGAGGGCCTACAAGAAGTCCCTCTCTCAGCCATGTAAAGTGTATGAGGTGGATGGGGTCAGTACTCAATGGGCATAGGGTTCATGACATACTAGGGGTCGTAGTGTCTCATTCATGGGTGCCTTTGTACAGGGTGTGTGGTATCTTTGTCCGCAATGCACTTCTTCCAAGCCCATCATTTTCCTATTATCTTTCTTTCTTTATATTTTCTTTCAAAATAACACAAGGAGAGGTTTAATGTCACTGCCCTGGCGTGGTGACCATATGGTGGAAATGTCACCCACAAATGCCTAATGGAAATGAGAAGGTTAGCTTGTGATGAGACCCCCTTTCTCTCAGCCATGCAACTAAGAGTCACTACCCTAGTCGGCTCATTATGAGACCTCCTATCCTTCAATCTACCTTTCAGGGATTTCTTTGTTATATTATGGGTCCCCTTTTATTCAAAGATAAGCATTTTATTGTTTTCTTGGGTGATCCCTGGGCGAAGAATCTGGAAGGTTCATATATGGTTTTTATCTTTTACCCAACATCAACCCCTTTGGGCCTTTAGCCCCTTCTTCCCATAGAATGAGGGACAACCCATGTTTGGGTCAATACACCCTAAAATTCCAAGAAATAAGGAAACAAAGGGGAATAATGATGGAAAATGGTAGGTATGGTTGGGAATGGTACGATGGCTTATTAAGGGATTTCCCAACAACAAACCCATTCCCAAAGAAGACCACTTACTAGGGCACAATGTCAACCATCAAGGTGAAGTAGGGAAAAATGCATAATGTCCAAGCACATATCATAAAATGTAGAGCAATCTAAGATACAACGTAATCAAATGGCTTAGGTATTGAAATGATGCTCACCATAATACTGACTTGTACCTCATGGAGCAAGGACCACTGCCTTCCAGAAGCCAACTAGCGTGGTGGATGCCATCTATAAACCTGTGACCATCTGTGGTGGTGAGTGGGTTTTCCATATGTGCAAAGGGTATTATTGGTCATGTAGTCTCTCAACACTCCACATCTGCAACCTGAGGTCCTCGAGACATCATCTCCTTAGTTATCCACAAAATGGGGATAACAATGGGTATTATGAAAATGTAAATGGGATAAGTATAGAAATGGTTAAGTATGGAAATGATGAAGTATGAAAATAGTGTGGAGGATTGGAAAAATGCCTAAGTATGGAGAGTAGTGAGGAAGGAGAGTAGAGTGGAAAGAAGGAAAAATGGCTATGTATAAAGTGTGGAGAGTGGAGAATGAGGAAAATGAAAAAATGGGTTAGTATGAGGAAGCAATATGTGGGAGAAAAATGGCACATATTGGCCATATGAGCTCTGTTTTGGATTCTATAAAGTGTTGAACAGAGTTGAGACATAGGGATATTTAGTGAGAAGATAGACATAATAATTTTCCTTCCTTTAATATCTTTTGTTTTCTTTCTCTTTTGTTTCAAAAATGAACCATCTCTGTTAGCATTTTATTATGAAGAACCAGAGAAATGAAGTTGATTGGAAACTTGTTGGGTCTTCACGATCAATGGTTGTATATTATTTATAACTTTTCAAGTTCGACCAAAAACAAATTTGGTCTCTATTTGATGGGTGAAAACACATCAACATTCAACAAGCATCCCCAACTCTATAATTGGATTCAAGCATGTACACCAATATTTGTCATGAAATATTTAAGCAAGTACTTGTCTTACATTCATTCTTACTAATACTTTCCATTTAGCCATCTAGTTGAATATTAGCCATACAAGACAGTTACAATGCTTCATGATCCAGGATATTTTCATTGAGTGACTTATAAAGAATTGCATTAAATGAACATAAATTAAATTGAACCATTAAAGAAGGAAAAACTCAATAATGAAGAGACATAAGCATCAAATATGAACACAAAAACTTGATAACAGAGTTCATCCCTAGTGGACTACATCTACGGGTCCTGCTCTCAAATGGGTAGGCCTTCTTATTAACTCAACAATAAAATTTGGAAAAATACATAAGTATACCTCATTATGAAATCAAGATGCAAAAGTTTTGCTCAAATCAGAAAACAGACAACACCACTGAATTTGTGGCGTCAAATTACCCAAAAATAACTATCTCCACACGTCGATCTGACTCTAGCACTCCCAGGCCCAAGAGAAACGCTATCTCGATTTACGTGCCCTGCAAATTGCAATAAATGTTGAATAATTGTCTCAAAATGCATGCCCGTCCGTACTCATGCACACCCTCCTCAACATTGGGTGGATTTGTGTTTTAAATAATAAAACTGGCGTTACAACCAATGTGAGGCCATTGGCCTATTGGTTACGGAGCATATATTAAGGCGTGTATAAAGGGGGGAGGTCCTGGGGTCGAGCCCGCGGGCCTCCCCTTTTGGATTGACCATTGCAATATATATATTTGACATAAGTCTATTCCGCTAACTTTGGTGATGCTTCTAGAATTCGGTCGGGTGCCATATTTGGCGGGGTCCCGCCAGATTTGGCAGACTCGCCAAATCTTATATTTTTTTGAATTTTCGATCACAGATTGTCATTGAGCATTTTCTCACTTCCACGTGGCAGCCAACCATTGAGCCACGTCAACCACTGTACAATCAATCTGCCATGTCAGTGTACGATTTTCCAAATCAGCTTCCAACTCATCCTGCCATGCCATCCGCCACGACACTGTATGGACTGCCATGTGGCGCAATTTTACTGGTCCACGAAATGACCCAGAAATGCCAAATATGAGTGACATGTGGCAGCCTCTGGTGCTACCATGTCACCATAATGACACGTGTCACCTCCTGCACTTGCCACATATGTTTTACAGATGCTAACATCATCCGTACCAATGCTAACTTCAGCAATACATATGCTCACTCATCCCCCTGTTGACTGGGCTATGTTGAACAAACTTTGACCACAAATATATTTTGATCTGTAACTCTGTTTGATGAGCCGTTTACACTGTTGGAAATATTGCGACGCCCTCTTCGTGATGATGTCATTTTCACTGAGTTTTGAGAACTTTGATTTTTTTTCCCTTTCTCTATCTGCTGAGGCCATTCTGAGCGTCCTGGGTTGCTTCTGTGAGTTTTGAGCTATCCTTAGTATTCTCTGGATCCTTTTTTGATCACGCCTTCCCAATGAGATATTTTTGGACCACCAAAATCTTTCATCAATAAATAGATAAGTGAGGTAAGAGTTCCCTCACCTTTTCCGTCTCAATCCACTTTTCCTTGCTTGAATGTGTGCTCTTTAATCCTACTCGAAGATAATCAACATCACCCCTGCGTGAAGTCCTTGTCCTTTTGTCTAGGATGATTTATTCCTTTAACTCATCCAAGTAATCAGGAGAAAACTCATCAAATGAAGGTATTGAAACTTCCTCATCCCGATCCATGATCATGGGAGGCTAAAACAATTTCAAGTTCTCTACATTTACAACTGAGTAAATCTGCATATAAGGTGGAAGATCCAGACAAAAAGCATTGGTACCACTTTTCTCCAAAATAGTGAAGGATCCATAATGAATGGGCTCGAGTTTCTTGCCTTCACCCTTCAATCTCTCCTTGCTGATGTGAAGCCATATGCGGTATCCAACTTGGAACTGATGATCAACCCTGTGCTTGTCATGTTGAGCTTTATACTGTGCTTGAATTTTCTCCAACTGTTCCTTGACTACCTCGTGCACCCGCTGGATCCTCTGGATGAACTTGCAAGCTCTGTCCTCGTTTATTTCTTCATTTGAATCGACATCTCTCCCATACATCAATTCCAAAGGAACTTTAGGTAGGTACCCATAACATGTCTCAAAAGGTCAACATTGAGTGGAGGAATGTAAGGCTCGGTTATAAGCATGTTGTACATAGGGTATCTGTTCATCCCATAACTTGAGATGCTTGTTGCAATAGCCTCAAAGAAAAAGTACCACTATTCAGTTTACCACCTATGTCTGTTCGTCAGTGTGTGGATGGAAAGCAATGCTCCTCTTCAATTTGGTGTCCATCATTCTCCACAATCTTGTCCAAAAATCCCCAAGGAATTGAGTATCTCGATCCAAGATAATGGATGTGGGTAGCCCAAAGTGAACCTAAACATACTGAAATAAGAGATTAGCAGTCTGCTCAGTAGTGATCTATTTTTTACATGGCATCAAGATACACATCTTTTTGAGCCTATGCACTACAACATACAAATAGTCATGACCCCTTTTTGACATTGGTAAACCCCCTACGAAATCCATGGAGATACTTTCCCATGGATGGTATGGAACAGGTAGTGGTGAGTATAGCCCCAATTTTCTATTAGTGGGCTTACAAGTAGAACACATCACACACCCCTTTACATATTTAGTTACAATTTCTTTCATTTGAGGCCAGTAACAAAACCTCTACAAATGAGCCATATTTTTTCCTACCCCAAAATTCCCAGACACAAGAGAAGTGTGAGCTTATCATATTACATGGACTCGTTCACTTGTAGGAATACATAGGTTTCCAAGATGGTATAGTAGTTTTCCCTACAGACAATAGTTCTCTACCTGTGCACCATGGTTTAGCTTCTCATATACTTCTTTAAAATCTTCAAAAATGGAATATTGGTCCACATAGCTATCATGAGATAAAGAAGTATTCTTCAAAATAATAGAAGTAACAATAGGAGGTCTAGAAAGCATATCAACTACCTTGTTACTTGTACCCTTTTTGTACTTGAATACCAAATGAAATTGTTGTAGAAAACCCATCCATATATAGTGTCGAGATTGTTGCATTTTGGTTTGTGCTTGGAGATACTGTAAGGGTTGGTGATCTATATGTATGATTGTTTCCTTCCCTAACAAGTAGTGCTTCCATTTCTTTACGTTTTGAACTAATGCATACAACTCTTTATCATATGTAGGATAGTTAACTACAACTTGGTTAAAAGTTTCAGAGTGGTAACAAATAGGCTTACGATATTGCATCAATATTGCACCCATGGCGTATCCACTGACATCTATCTCGATCTCATAAAGCTATTGAAGATTCCACAGTGTTAATACTAGTGAAATACTGATCTTTTCCTTCAAAGTGTCGAAATATTTTTGTTGCTTTCCTTCCCACTAAAAAGTGTTCTTCACACTGGTTAAGGCATGCAAAGGAGCTGCTATAAAGGAGAAGTTTGAAATGAACCTCCTCCAATACTGGATTGCACTTAAGAAGCTCCGGATCTCGGTTACACTTTTTGGCTCAGACCAATTTACAATTACATCAATCTTGGAAGCATCAATTTTTAATTGTCCTCCTCCTACAATATGACCTAAGTATACAAGTGCAATCTTGCCAAAATCACATTTAGACAATTTTACATACAACTTTTCCCTTTGCATAGTATCTAATACTTGCTTTGCACGCCTCACATGTCCATCCCAAGTCCCGCTAAAAATAAGAATATCGTCTAAATATACAATCATAAAATCATCTAAGAAAGCTTGAATACACCATTCATCACACGCATGAAGGTTGTCGGAGCATTACAAAGCCCAAACGACATAAATAACCACTCAAACAATCCCTGTTTGGTTTTAAAGGAAGTATTCCATGCATCATGTTCTGCAACCCTGATCTGATGGTATCCACTGTGCAAATCCAACTTGGTGAAATAAACAACATTCTTTAATTGATCAAGTAAATCATCTATACAAGGAAGAGGGTATCGATTTTTCACGATGATTTTATTTAAGGTTTAGTAATCGACACAGATTCACCATGTGCCATATTTCTTTGGCACCATCATGATCGGAGAACCACAAGGACATGAGCTGAGCTTGATGACCCCTTGATCCAATAAGCCTTGTACCTGCTTCTTGATCTTTGTTATATCCACAACTGACATCCTGTACATGCCCACATTAGGAAGAGGAGAATCCTGCTAAAGATGTATCTCATGTTGGATTTCCCTCTTAGGAGGTAATCCATTTGGTTCTTGGAAAATATCATCATACTTAGAAACAATATCAATTAATTCTTTCTTATGAGAAGGATCACATCCTTGGAAAGCGTCGGATGTTCCGACATCTTTCTCCCTTACGACCATGAGTACATATCTCTTATTAGTGTTTATGAGTCTCTTCATTTGTCCCGCACTAACAAGTGTTGTGTTTACCCTCATGTTGTGAGATCTAACAATATATTCCACTCCCCCCTTAGTAAGGTGGTATTTGTTCTCATGATGAAAGAATAATTCTTTTCCATCATAAAGGTAAGGACTCCCCAGTACTATGCCACATATATCAAGTGCTACAACATCCAAATCCACTTCATCAATCAACTTTGAAGCAATAACAAATCTGACCCTACATTGTTTGGTGACATTAAGTTTTTCTTTATCACATACCCAACCAAGAGGATAAGGCTTTGGATGTGGTTCCGTTTCAAGACCCATCTTTTTGACAAGTTCTTCAGATATCAAATTTACTTGGGAACCCAGATCAAATAATGTATCTATTTTAGTGTGTTTAGATACAAGTCTTATGTGAAATAATTCATTCCTCTTTCGTTCATCATCATGAGATTCATGATTGGAATTTGAACTAGCATGAAGGGAATATTTACCTTGTACTCCAACCGCTGTGATATTTCCTTCATCTCTTGAATCAGAACCAAGATCTTGTTGCACTATAGCAACGGTTTTCGTCTTCCCCTTTCCACTGAACTGTTTCGGTATCTTATCTGGATGCAGTTTCCAACAATGTTCATCATTGTGACCATTTTTATTGCAATGAGTGAAATATGGATTTCCTACTTCTCTCGTCACTGTGGCGGTCTTCTTTTCCTTCCTTTTAAACTTCTTAAAAGACTTATGTGGGAGATTGGAAGGTTTCTTTGTGGGATCTTCTTGAACATGCTTTCCCCTGTTCTCAAGGTGGCTTGCACACAAACTTCGTCAAGACTGGCGAGGTTCAGCAAAGTATGATGAATATAACTGTGAAGTGCACCAATATACTTCATTAAAGTTTCATAAGAATCCAAAGGAATGTTTACTGCAAGATATTTCTTCCTAAATTCTTATGTGAAACTTTGTAAAGTTTGACCTTTACTTTTCCTTAAAGTTTGTCATTCCATCATTGCTTTATATAAATAACCCAATGGATAAAATTGCTTCCTTATCGTTGATTTAAATTCCAACCATGAGGAAAGAAGATTACCACAATTACTTATGTCTTGAAGCTTGATCTCCCACCATACGAGAGCGATGCCTTCCAACCGAAGAGAAGCCAATTGTACTTTAACTTCCTCTTCATCAATATGTTGAACACATAAATATACTTCAACTCGTCAGATCCAATTATCTATCTTTTCAGGATTAACATCTCCATTAAACATAGGTTAAGAAAATTTTATATCAATATTTAATAATGGTTTCTTAAAAGAGGCTTTATGGCTAGAATGATGAGAATGATGAGAATGTTTAGAGGAAGAAGAACTAGAACTTGATGGTGAAGATGGAGGCTCAGGAGGGTCTCCTCCAACCCCTTGGTTTACCAAAGCATCATCATCAACATGTGCTTCCTTTTTCTTCACTTTCTTCTTCATCCTCTTCTCGTAGTCTTCATACATTCATTCGACCATTTCTGACATGTGATAAAAGACCATATGGAAGTTTTTCTCTTGTTCATCACGCTTGTCCTCTTCTTCTATTTTCTTCCTTCGGGATGCACGCCCAACTTCGGGATTGAAAGTCTTAAGAGTTCCTTCAACCTGTTTATTCTTGGCCCTAGTAAGCAGTCACACTCAACAATTCAAGTCAAATATG
>ML785716.1:649952-663129 GCA_009831015.1 Picea engelmannii
TACCATGTCAGCCGCCATGTCACTATACGGACTGCCACATGGAGCAATTTTACTGGTCCACTAAATGACCCAAAAATGCCAAATATGAGTGACACGTGGCAGCCTCTGGTGTTGCCACATCACCATGTTGACATCATGCTGATGTCAACATGACACGTATCACCTCCTACACATTCCACGTATGTTTTACAGATGCTAACATCATTCGTACTGATGCTGACGTCAATAATACAGATGTTGACTCATCCCCCTGCTGACTGGGCTAGGTTGACCAAACTTTGACCGTGAATATCTTTCGATCCGTAACTTTGTTTGATGATTCGTTTGTTCCATTGTAAATCTTGTGACGTGCTCTTCGTGATGATGCTATTTTAACTGAGTTTTGAGCACTTTGAATTTTTTCCCTTTCTTTGTTTGTTGAGGCCATTCTGAGCGTCCTGGGTTGCTTCTGTGAGTTCTGAGCTATCCTTAGTCTTCTTCGGCTCCTTTTTGGATCACTTCAAGAGAGAAAAAGTGAATTAATATTGGAAATACAATTATCTATAGTAATATTGGGCATACAGTGATCTACAATCATGTAGGTGAAATAATCCAACAATTTAATAAGTAACAAGATCAAGCATACACAAGAAGAACATATGCACAAGCTTTAATGACAATTACATCCAATTCCTAAAGCATGAGGGAGGAAATATACATTCAAAAAATCCTAAATTTCTTAGGTGTACAATCATAAATAAAATATACACAATTATACCCTTTAAGACAATGTTCAAACATTGTATCAAACACTCAACGAGCAAGGTTGTAGTAACAACATTTGGATGAGTACTTTTGTCAAACAATTTTCTCATGAACACCTACAACTTTGGAAAATCACTCATATCTCCTAAAATATGATATGGGTTCTTGGATATTTGGCAAGTGTTCTAATATATATGAATAGAGTTTATGTTCGAAAACTTAGGCCAACCCACATCACATATTGGGAGAAAAATGTTAATCTTTGAAGTGTTGTCTATAGATGCCTGCAATTGACAACTTCTACAACTTTTCTATTAAACAATGAATATTTAAAAAATTATGATATGGGTTCTTGAGATATTTTGCGAGGGTTGCTACACCCATGCATAGTTAACCTCTACCGAAAATCATACTAACCCATATCGTATATTTTTATATAAAGACAAATATTGAAAGGCATGTCTTCACATGCTCAAAATCAACATAGAAATTCATTCGAGCATTTTAACAAACACATGGCAAGCACACCACAAGTTATAACCATACATGAAGAAAACAACCTAGATGCAATTGTCTAAGAATAATAATGATAACTTTTAAGCTAGTTTACCAACAAAAACATTCTTAGCTATCATGTAATTCTCAAAATAATTATACCAAAATATTATTAGATGTGTCAAAGTTAGCTCTCTCATACAAATATTATACTTGGCATGCAATCTCCTTATACTTTTATATAGACATTCAATGAACCACATAATAGAAGATAAATCTATGGGTTATCTATTGTCAACTTAGTAAATAAAATTCCCACCACTTTCATAAAGCATTAGTTAATTTTGAAGGATTACAATTCATATAGCAGAATACCACTCATTCAAAGATTTTGTCAAACACCTAGCAAACACCCTCTTAAAATCGATTAAAGAACACAAATATTACCAATTTTCTTTGAATTAAGGGGAGACTACCAATTCAATTTAAATGAAGGTAATTAACCACAATTTATCTTCCTTTTTCATGTGAAGTTTTGATTTCTAGAAAGGCAGTTTCCTCCATTGATTTTCCATAGTAGTTTTTTTGTTGTTTACACTTATTTTCCCATTCCCTTATTGATTAAAACTCACAAATAAACTTACTTCCAAGAACCCATAAGTCAATACCAAAGATATATCAAGTCAGATTGAAATTTATACATAGAAATCGAATTAGATAAATGAACAATAATATGGAAATTTCACAAAACATCTCATTATACCTGACCAATTGCAATTCTAACATTGCTCCAATAATTAGCTCCATGCCTTGGCCAACTCTCATGGTGCCAACCAGTTTCCTCCCAACCATACTCAGGGAAAACTTATTTCCCTAAGATCCTCGAGTTGTGTGGGATAGTAACAAGTTTTTAGATGCAAAATATACTCAGTATGGATTTTACCATCCATTAGCAACATCCAGATTAGTAATACCATCTTCCTTCTATATCATATTTTCCATTTTAGTTCAATGATTTTTTCTCTAGAATAATTTTGGCAGTATCTACTTACTCTCTAGGTCACACGAAAACCATGGATTCTCTCATCTATTTATAGACCTAGCGAGTCTATCCACCTCATCACATCCATGTAAAATTAGGAATTTTTCTATTTATTTAATTTGATTATTCCTTTTTATTCATTACCCCCCCTTAAGGTGTCAATCCCTTTTTTTCCTTAATAATTTATTCAACTTTTAATAAAATAATAATATATTCAAGGGTCCCATCAATGTGTTTAATTATCTTATTTATTAATTCAATTGTGTGATCTTTTAGGTTACCTTATCTTAGTTCTGCATATGGAAGGATTGGTTTCTAGGGAGTAAGATTATCCTACCTCACTGCACTCCCCCCAATCATTATCATCCCATATATTTTGCAAAGAGAGACTCCACGCCTCTATTGACAGTCCACTCCCATTTTGAAATTCCACGCCTCTATTGAGAGTCCACTCCCCTTTTGAAACTCCATGCCTCTATTGAGAGTCCACTCCCCTTTTGAAACTCCATGCCTCTATTAAGGATTCACTGGTTATGGCCCACACCCATCTATTGGAAAGTTGGAAAGGCTTCACTCTGTACCCTACACAAATATGCACTCACACATATCAAATACATCAAAACATAATATAATCAAATCAATTTCAAATGATATGTTACCCTTACTAAATTTGTAGTTTTTCATGTGGATTTCCACAATCCCTCGATGTCTAGTTAGAAAAATCCATAGGACTTGACTAATCAAATTTCAATCTCTTTTTATATCCCAATTATCCTCTATGGATCTTACTATCTGACTCCCAACTTAGATTTCTCCCACATAGGCGTATACATTTATGTTGACCTTCAAATGACCCATCACCTACACCACTAAAATCAATGAGACCATATCATAACATATGGATATAGATATGAATTGTAATAAAAAATGATGTCGAATGAAATTATATTGGTTTCATTAATCATCCACAACATTTAGTTTGGCTTTCGCATCCTTCCTCTTATTTAGTCAACTTCGCCTAGGAGTCTTGTAAGTCATGTCATTCTGCCACAATTCATATTTTATTTAATTATTAATAATCATTGATCAATGCATGATCAACTTATATTATCCAAGCATTCAAGGTATCACTCACTAATCCATCATAGTAACCAATCATGTCATCATTATGTTACAAAATTACCTACTGAATAATCAATAATACTTAAAGAAACATATAAAACCCTTAAAGACATCAACACATATAGTGTTAATTTCCTTATTCTATGCCAAATAGAATTAGGAAAGGAGGGACATTGCATACTTCCCCCCTTAGAACAAAACTTCACCTCAAGTTTTCACGTAGTCACTAAAGACTTGCGCTATATAGGTTAGACCACAAATTAAGGTCTTAACCATATATGCATCATGCATCATATTAATATAATAGGAGATACATCTTTAGCTCCATACCAAATCCATAGTTCAGATTTCTCTAAAGCACAAACATATCCATGAAGTCAAAAGCATACCACTGATTACAACAAGTAGCAAGTATCAACATATCATACTGAATTAAACATACAATTGATCATTTCATTTCAAGATATAAGTCCTTATAAGAGATATCACACTTCAAGCGTTAACTATTACATTATCTTCTTGTTACTATACAAAATATCAATAGTTATCCTCCTTCCATAAAATTTTTGAATTGACTAAGCCACAAAGAGATTATAAATCAACTTCTTGAGCATATAATCATATACACTACATTGATTTTCCTTCCCATCATAAGATAAAGCTCACATACTATCAAGAAACAATTTATATAGAGAATCAAGTGAGACAACAGACACATACTATCATTCATAACCATATATTTACAATCCACTCTTGCAATATATATTTTATTATGTCGTTCACAACCTAAATTTCGCCCTTTTATATTCCACACACAATATTTGACATTTACAATCACAATCCTCAAGAACTATTTACCACTTCTACTAAATGTTTAATGTTTAGGTAGAATCATAGTTCTAGGTTCAAGATGATAGCATTGTAGACAACCTTCATTTGAACCATTTCCAATGGAGCCACAATATGAGAATTATTTTGGATGAAACACATGTAGTATCATGTATGTCCTTGTGTTGCGTGCATTTCTCGAACTAAAGTGGGGGCCACCATATCCAATATGGCAGAAATCTTAGTTGGGTCCACAAGCAAGCCTTCTTTGCACATGATGTGGCCCAACAATATTCCAAAGAGTGTACAAAATATGCATTTCTTCAAATTTAAAGATATATGTAGCTAGCGACATCGATCCAACATTATTTGAAGAGCTTGCATGTGTTCCTTTAATAGACTGAACACAGTCCAATCATCCAAGTATACTTCAAGGAACTTGTGGATAAATTCCTTGAAGTTTGCGACCATTATCTGTGAAAACATTGTAGAGGAATTTTTTATACTAAAGGGCATGACTGTGTATGCAAACGACCCCCATTCGGTCGCAAAGATGGTTTTATCTTGATCTTCTTCTGTGATATGAACTTTATGATATCCTAAGAAGCCATCCGTGAATGAGTAGGCTTTTCAGTCGCCAACATTTTCCAGCACCTCGTCTGTAAAGGGTGTCGGGAAAGGATCATGGATGAAAGCTACATTCATACTTCTTAGATCGATGCATATATGAATTTCCCAAATATTTTTAGGTTGCACGACCATGGGGCTATTCCAATCGAATTCCTCCATAGGGACAATGATCCTAACATCCAAAATTCGATCTAATTATTTCCACAATTGTTCTTTGTACTTAGGTTTTAGGCGGTAAGGTCCTCTCTTGAATGCTTGGCATTGGGTTTGAGTTGGATCTTCATAGATATCAAGTATCCCACAATTCTTTTCATCTCAGAAAAGCTTCGAGGAAATAACTCCTCGTATTCTTTAAGGAGGTCCACAACTTGAGAGATTATCTCCTTATCCCAGTAATCTCCAATAATGGCCATCTTTGGTGCTTCTTCCATACCAATGTTGTGCTTCTTAGTATATATGGGGCCATTATAGTATGGTGCAGTCGTCTTTTCCTCCTTCCCCTTTAGTGCGTGTTCTCCTTCCGATTCTATGATATGGATATCGCATGGGTATTCATCATCAATATTGTCTGCATCAATGTTCCAACAATGTACTATTTCTTTTAGTTTTTCCACTAGTTGATGGTATGAATAGACCATTATGGGGCTGGTGGCCTTTGGATATCATTGGAAGATGAAGTCCTTAACCTGGTCGAGCGCCTTTCTAAGAGCCAAATCTTCTGCGGTTAATCGAAAGGTGAAAATAAATTGGGAACCCATATGGGTTCACTCAGTTGTTTGCCTCGTGAGTTCCTCCTGAATGTACCAACTTCTCATAATCATTTCCATGGTATGGATGAACTGATGGACCCATTGGGCTTGAGGGTTTTTTAGTGGTCCAACACCATTCACATAATGAGATTTTTTTTTGAGGGTTCTCAGTTCCCTTATATCGGTTGACTAGTTCAAAGTTGATGAAGGATAGAATCAAACTCTTATAAACTCGACTACTTGCTCCCAACTTTGAATATTTAGGTGGTGGGTCACCCACCACCACACCAGGGTCCCTCAAACCATGACATCCATGGCCTAAAGTCTCTTCTCGGTGAGAAATATTTTCTCCATCTGTACCAGAAATGTCTCCAACGATCCGATGCCATCAAATTGTGGGGTATCAGAAAGTTGAGACCCGATCCATTGCACTGATTTTGTGATTTTTTCACATTTACACATGGACACTTCATAGAGCTTGTTCTGCCATCTATCCAGGGAATCCTCAGAATCTGTGTCATAATATTTGACACTTCACCAACTTAATTCACCATCTGTGGTGGGGTTGATGTAGTGCTCCATGTGCCCCATGACCTTGTAAATATTTTCAATGTCCGAGCTTTGCACATCCTCATCTATGGGATTATGGTAGCACTTGCCTTCATGTGGGTCTAGTGGTGCGACCATGCACCAGGTGCCAATTTCAAAGGAAATCTACCTCTTCTTCAAATTTAACACAACATTATTTTCAAATCCCCAGTCAATTCCCAACAATGCAGGGTATGGATCAGACTCATCCATGATCTCGATGACTTCAAAGTCAACCTTTGTTTTCACTCCTTCGATGTTCACTTCTACTTTCTCTAGCCGACCTATGGGAAATATATTGTATTGATTGGATGACCGAAGTTGGATGTATGACCAAACCAACTTAGGATTACCCATCACTTCCAAAAAATTCTTGGGTAAAATGTTCACATCAGATCCTATATCCAACAGGAATCCATCCATGTCATACCCACCAATCTCTATTGTCATCTTAAACTCTCAGCCAATGCAGGTTTTCTTGCTAACTTGACAAAGATCCCTTTCTGACATTAGAGTCGATATGGTGGTCTCCTCTCCTTATTATTTCATGCAATCATTTAACATCTGGGTCAACTTAGTTGCATCTTTTGGATCTTTAATAAAGTGAAAATAACAGTGTAATAAGGTATTTACTTGATCTTCATCTTCTTCCATGCGACCTAAGTCACACAAGGATTTTTTGCATGCAGTGTGTTGCAACTCCTCTTGGTGCTATTCTTCATAATCCTTTTACTCAGCGCGTCATAACGTAGTCTGTATATGTGCTTCTTCTATCGATATTTGGGTTGCACGTTGAATTTCCTCATGCACACGAGCCTCCTCCAAAACTCTTTACGTCACACACTGTAATTATTCATGCAGATGCACTTCTTCCAGTGATAAATATTTCACCTGATGCACCTCTTCACATATCCAAGCTTCCTCTAGAGACCTTTGCGTCACCCTCTACACTTCCTCTTAGATCCGTGCCTCTTCAAGAGACCTATGTGTCACTCATTGTAGCTCCTCACATGCTCTTTCTTCTTCAAGGGTTCTTTGCAAATCACACAGAAACTACTTCTGCTAAGAAAAATCAAACTTAGGAGGGGGTTGAGGTTCCTTCCTGATATTTCCATCCTATTTTTGACCCAAGCCTTCACCATGCTCGAATTTTTCCCCTATCTTTGCCCCTCCGCGAGTTACTACCCGAACATCTACTTCCACATTCTTCTTCTTGTTTTTGCATGGCTCAACATGCACCATATTACAATTGGTCTTATTTTCCTCCCACTTCTTTATTAAGTTGGGACATTCCTCGGTCACATGCTCAAGACTATAAAAATATGCATAGAGCACGTGCGACTTAGTGAAAAATCATGAGACATGACTAATCTGATTGAAATTGAAACATGTGGGGGGTTTGTCACCTCCTCCACCATATCCACGACCAAGACCACACCCATATCCAACTTGGGGTCCTCCTTGATAACCAACTCTATTGGGTCCACCACGCTCACCACCCTTTTTCTCCTCTTGTACCTGGAATGCATCCCGGGTGTTATCTTGCATTAACTGGAGGGAGTGACAACTATTGACATCATGGCCAATGGATTTACAGAACTCACGGAATGGGGCATGAGTTTTTGTTTGATACTTATGTAAGGTGGGATAGCGGGGTGGAACACGGCCCCACTATCAACATATTCCACACCATTTTTATTGTCTAGATGGAAATGGACTCGGTGCGCTTGTTGCCACATAATTCAGAAGGACCAGGCACTCATCTTGATGATGCCCCTCAAAATGACATGTAGTACACCATATGTGCTCATGAATGACCTTAGCCCTAGACATATCTTGTAGTTGTATGTTTAGGTTGGCGAGTTGTGAATGAACCTACTCCAACCTGGTCGATGTCTCTGCGCCTCCAGGTGTAGCTTCCAAGTGCATCTTGAGATAGACTACCTTGGCCTGAGTCGTCACCTTTTGTTGGGTGAGAGAGACTCATATATGGGGAAGAAACCATGCAATTAACCACTCTCTCTGCTACACATCCTTGATCTGGAACTTCAACCTATCCAACAAGATTTTGAACTGCTGGTCATAATCCCAGATGGTTTCTCTTTCCTTTTGCTTGATCTCCTTGATTTTTGTAATGCATTGGGATTATAAATTTATATTTTGAAACTACCAAATAAAATCCTATTTGATCTCGACCAAGGACCTCGCCTGTCTTGCTGGAATAGTAGCCTTGTACTTCATGTACCAAGTTAGGGACCTATCCCTGAACGTAGTCTCTAGTTGTGTGATCTTAGTCGCGTCGTCTCTAACTCTCTTTACAGACTAGATTGATTCACAAGTGAACCAGTGTTGCTATGCATCGTCCATACCTGGTCCATGGAACACAAGAAACCTCAATGTACTATCATGATTTTTCATCTTTGAACTAGATATAGTTCCACTTCTCGGACTGTTATTGGATAGACCTTTCCACACCACTACCGCTTAGGATAAAGTATTGTTGACTTCACCTTCTTCTTCACTTGTCTCATCACTCCTTTCTTCTTCTTCTCTTTCTTCGACTCCAATATCTTTACTAACTGTTGTGTTTTATTTCTTATTAAAAATGCACAAGGCGGTGGTACAAAGGGGGGTAAGACCATCTTCTTCTGAAAATTATCATGAGGTGACCCAAAGAGTGATATATACTTGCAGCGGCGCAAGACCATCCAATAATATCAACTCATCTCCCCCATCACTAGGGGAGATTTTTGGTGCACCAATAATTTGTGCCCTCTCTTCCTGACCTGACCATGCACCACAAATGTGTGCTCCTTCTTCCAAGCCGATCCACACACTGCCACTACACGCTTCATCTCCCAGTCCAATCTGTGCACTACCACCTTGTGCATAATCGCTCTCTCCACTCAACACACAACTTTTCCTTTTGCCATACTCTCTCCTTCTCAACATACTTCCACTGTGTTGAGTGTCAAATTCTCTTCGGATTGGCACCTCACTTTACTGCATGACAACTTCTCTTCTTGTCAGCGCATAATCGTGTGGCGCTTCCTCCTCCGATTCTATCAATGACCATAAATTTGTTCCCATGCACCACACATGTGCACTCTTTTCTCTATTAAGGTTGCAACATACCACAACAACCAAAGGGTACGGGCTTCGTCACCTAGGCCCTCACTACCACTACTATCACTACTGGTATCTTCATTACGAATCATCTTCGCAGGCCTTTCCTCAACTATGCTCCACTCTGGCACAACATCGTGTCCCGCACCAATGCCTGGTGTGAGTTTCCTCTCCATATTGTTCCCGACACCTTGTTGTGCACCCTTGGATAACTCTTCCCTACTCTTTTTCTTAGCTTTATCTCTCAACTCTTCTTGCATATCTCTTGGCTCTTTTTCGCCTCTGCTCTTCTAGGTCAATTCTAGTCCTCACCTCATCTTCACAACTTCTTGGATCCTCCTCAATGGATCCATCTTCTGGCTCTTTTTCCCCCACCTTTTCCAAAAACCCCCCTAGCGCTAGGGGGTTTACTTGGCCATTCTATTAGGATCCATGCACATCATTATTATTTCTACAAATATCATCTTGATCCAAAGTGGAATTTCTTTTAGTATCCACTTACTTGTACCTTCTGAAACAATCACTATATTCTATAGCGGACTCAATAATGTAGCCTTCCTTCACTCAAGAAAACCAAAAATAGATAGCCCGAGTCCACTTGTTATCTAGCACCTTCAAGTTATCAAGCTTGGCTTGATCCCAAACTATTGGTTCCACTGGTAACATAGTTCAGTTGACTTCAACTTGTCTCTTTAACCATTCATGCAACATACATGGAAATTACGTGAAGAAGAGATCATGCATGTTCGAGTAAATATATATGCCTTTCCATTCCTTTGCATTCACCTACAATCCTTACATCTCTCACAGGGAAAAATCATCTTCTTTCACTTCTGTCTAGCCTTGAATATCCTCCTTAGAATGATGCCAACTCATTTTTCTTTTCCTCCGTTGATCTCAACAAGAATTTAGGTCCTGGTAACATAACCATTTATTGGGTGTTTGCCTTCGATCCACGCTTGCGTGCGTACAATCCTTCTTAACAATAGGGAGTTTTAGACCTAGGGTTCATCTAGAGTTGTCCAAAAAAATCCCAAAGCACCGCCATATCAATCCTCGACCAAGGTCGAGGAAGGTCTCACCCAATATGAAAAGAGGATCAGATAGACCACAAGGTCTCGTGACAGGGATGAAGTATTAAACACACGCAACATTATTGCAATTGGCATCCATGTAACTCAAGTTTGATAATGTATTTAGGACTAAGAATTAAAAATATATGCACACATATTCAAATCATTCATAACAGACACTGATTAGATCAGAACTGCCATGTCTTTATTACTGTAAGTATTCAATCATATCAGAGATATACAATGTGTTGAACAATTTCCTATGACATCCACATAACTTCATATCATTATTTTATAAAATAGTGGAAAGACAACATAATGCACCATGTGCCTTGCATTAGGACTCAAACATATCAAAGACACATGAATGTATTCAAAACATCACAGGATTACAGTAGGCTTAGAGTGAGCTTGATACTGGTAGCTAAGCTAACTTCAAACTCTCAGACTATCCAAATAGCCAATCGATCGACTAACCAACCAACTAACTCTCATTCTAAGATTAGAACTCCTTTTTATATCTTTCATTGTTGGGGAGTGATGTCTCTTTCTTCTGTTCTCCACTTGCTTGTCTAATACAACTTCCTCGCAAGCTTCTGTTTCCTACCAGCGCTCCACGTAGACTCTTTGCATAAGGGGAAATCTTAATTTTTTGGCCATGTCATCTTTTGGCCACCCCATGTTTTCATACACTCTTGTCAATAATCATTTACAGAGATTTCCCATTGATTCCTTTCTTGATTCTGGCAGGAATCTTCTTGGTTTCCGATGCAACTGACAAAACTCAGACCGACGCCCACTTGGTATTCTTTATACGTGGTGCACTACTAAGAAAACTCAGTTTGATGCACACTTGATGGCATTCCTCGTGCATTTCCTTAGGTGTGCACACAACTATGGAATGAGCGCGCACAACTTCGTTTGTTTTCATGCGTGGAATTGAACCCAAAAATTTGGGTTCCAACACTGATACCACTCTATATTTCCCTCACTACTTAACCTAACAAAACAATTATGATACCACTAAATAAAAATGCATCTAGTGATGCTAAAATGCCTATGCATCTAACCACTTTCAAAACATGAATGCAACTAAATTTAACATTCACACATCAACATTTAATTGCTCAAACTCAAATTATACACAACAAATAAAACCCATAATTTAAATAATGAAATAGAGATAAAAACACTTATCTTTTTCCAACTGATATGAAACCGGTTCTAGGGGATGGACGTTTTGTCCAACTTTAGATTTTTTTCTCCCAATATCAATATAAAATCACCCCTAAGTTGGGGTTATAATTCCACAATAAGGGGTGTCTCTATATTGTCCACTTACATCCCAATATAACCCATAATAAGTTTATTTTTCCTACAACTATCCCAATCTTCTAGCTTTCTTCCCCTCAACATTCAAAACCCAAGGAATGGGATCCCCCTTCACTGCATACAATCCCTCAGGACTTCCTACTTCTCTCCATGGCTCCAACACAGGTTTGTTAGGAATATCTCTTATTGGGGACTCTAGGGATGCTAGTTGCCATAGGAAAACTAAAAAATCTAAGGTATTTGTCACATAGAAATCTCTCTCTATAGGCCTAACAACCTACTTCTTCATGCAACAAGAGATGAAACAAGCTCCCCACAACACCCACTATGGCTAACTTCAAGCTATGGCACTCTGTCCTCTCCTGCTTCTTCCAAAACTACATGTAAAACCTACCCCCAATACCCATTTGAAAATTTCCCTTTATGCATGCATGTTGAATCTCACACTCCCCAATGTTGATTGTACTCAGCCCCCATGCTCTCATTAGATATGTGAAGTGAATTTTCATTCCCACCCTCTTACATGTGTTTAATGATTGGGGCTTTGATACACTCAAAAGGAAAATTATAAGGTTGACACAACATAATAATTTCAAGAAGTGGGTTGGTATTTATACCCATGAATAATTCCTCTTGGACCCTTGGACCCCCCTCTCTTGGGAAAACTTATCCCCCATTACTTTGTCTGTGTCCATCTGTGACCGACACTACATTTTGTTTTATTATTATGATATATAATGTTTACATATTACATAGTCGGGCGTGTGACCGTACATCGTATTTACATTACATATTGTTAATCCATGGATTAAAAATGGGGATGTTACATTCCACTCCCACTACAATTTGCATTGTCCTTGGTGAACAACACCATACACACATACATATATACATATATATATATTTTTACATCATAATACTTGGTACTTTTGCAAGTTCACAACTCCTGCAGCAATCCCAACCATCAATCACGCATTCCCCACAACCTGCACAACCCAAGGAAGAGTACCCCTTTCTCTGCACCACAATCCCTCAAGCGATATGAATTCCATTCCAATTCTCTATCAAATATCAGATAGGATGTCTCTAAGATGTGGCTCCAAGAACTCTATCTACCAAAATGGAGTCTTGTACACTTATATACAAATGTACATTTAATTTTCTTCAAAATTTGCGAAAAATTGCGAGTACTCCTTTTGCATTGTCTCATTGGGGCTTGACCCCAATTCCTCATGCTAGCAAAAACAAAATTTCCACCCAATTCTACACATGGGATAAATATCTTCCCTATTGTAGCAGACCCAGCCAAGATTGGTGTTGCAACCATGGATTTGATACCACTATTTATTGCCCCCACTACTTAACCCAACAAAAAATTTCAGATACCACTAAATAAAAATGCATGCAGTGATTCTAAAATGCCTATGCATCTAATGACACTTTTAAAA
>ML785716.1:674647-695764 GCA_009831015.1 Picea engelmannii
AGACATTGGGTTTTCCAAGCTAGTAAGGGTTGTACCTTGCCTTGTGGGAAGAAGGGGCTAAAGGCCCAGAGGGTAAAAGTACCTGGAAAAAAGTTAAAATCAAAGATAAAACCTTGAGATGCTTCACCCAGGGATCCCCGAGAAAGAAATAAAAGGCTTCTCAACAAGAAAAAGGGGGGACCCATAAAATAAAATAAAACTCAAGACCTAGTTGGTGGATAGGGGCTCTCATCATGAGACAACCTATTAGGTCCATGGGAATGTAGCGGTATGAAAATACTATTCATCTAGTCACCACACCAGGGTAGTGGCTCTTGGTGGCATAGCCAAGAGAAAAGGGGGTATCATCACGAGCCAACCTTCGTATCTCCATGAAATGCTTATGGGTAATTATGTCACCACTGGTCACCACATCAGGGGAGTGTCCTCCAACTATTCTCTTGAAAGAAAAAGAAATAAGACAAAGAGTAAAAAGGAATTGAATGGGATAGGAAACAATTGCATCCATGACAAGTTGCATCTCACCCTCTACAGAGGCACCCACAAGTAAGATCTACATTTCGTTGTTATCACTGCACTCATTGCCCAAACATCCCTCACACCATATCATACATTTACATGACCTAGATTGGTATTTACCTAGAAACACCCCACACCTAAGGAGAATTATCCCAATAAGACCTCCTCAAACCCTCTCCAAACCTGGCTTATAGAATAATATAACATCTTTGAGAACTTGTCTTGGAAAAGGGGGGTTTTATGCACATGTTTGGGTAGCTTGATTATTAGATGTTATTGACATTGCTATCATCCTTGTGACTTATGAGCCCATGGAGGGCGTACTTGTTGTTGCTGCAGGAACATGCCCGACAGACAAGTACATATGGGGAGATGATTAGCTCATATCGCCATAAGGCTAAAATCCCACCAGATGGATGCTAAAACCCCAGCCAGGGGCAGAGGGATACTAGAGGATTACACCAGAGAAAAGGGAAGACGTTCCACCAAAGGCACTTTGGTAGGCATGGAACAAGGGGGGTCTTTCCCTCCCACCATGACGTTGGCCCTTGAATGCCTCTAATGTCATCATTCAGAGCCTTGACATCATCTTGTTGGGGTATTCAGCATGAGAACGACTTTGGTTGGCACGTGTGGCAGTTCCTGAGGGGTTTTGAGCCCCAACGTTTAACTTTGGAGGCCTAGCATTCAAAGAGGGAGGCCAACGTCACCCTAGAAGGGGCATGGCATCACCCTAAAAAGATGAATTTAGGGTTTTATTTGTCAATTTTATGTAAAACTAGATTTTTCATGTAAACTGGCCATGTCATCCTTTTTTGACCTAAAATGTAACTAAAGGTCATTTTTATTGTATAAATAAGAGATCAAAATCTCATTTTTATTCATGACCTTTCACTCACACAAGTGTGAGGTCTGAAATTCGGCCTCTTTTAAGGCTTATTGGTTGAACTAAGTGGTGCACAACTCTTGGAGGGAGATTTTATTGGTGAATTTTTTTCATTTTCATGGTGGAAAGTCTTCAAATAGGGCTTGTGACTACATTATTCTTGGTGAATGTAACTAGAAATGTGCAATCCTTATTTCTTTGAATGGTTATGGTATCTTTTACTTTTTATTTATAAGATTATGAAATTTCTAGTGTGAAACCCTAGGAGAAAAGCACATGTTATTATCCTTCTCTTAATAGCTCTCCACCTACTTGATTTTGCTAGAAGACACCTCCATTGAAGCATATAATAGAGCCCTACCTTAGTAGCACTCTAGTACTATTGCTTCATCAAGCCTTCATTTTATTTCAAGTTTGACCTAAAGGAGGAAAATCGCTAGAGCCTAGGGTTACCTACTTCCTAGTACCTTTTTCCTTCTAGGGTTTTGGATGATTGAGGCCTTAGGTTACTAACACCTCAATCATTGTCCATATTGTCTTTATCTCATCCATTATCATTTGTTTCCCCTTAAGAAATGTCGCTGCAAAAGTGACTCCATTTACCCTAAAGGCACTAGTTCATACCTTACAATTGATTGATTGATGAAAACAACATTTAAACCATCTACTTCAAGGTCTTTACTAACCACTTCTAACCTTATATTAGACTAACTTACTAACTATCTTGATTTTGTTGCAAAATATAGCTACAACCCTCTATGACAGCAGTAAAATCATCTTAAAAGCAAGTCTTAGAGCTGATTTTACATTGCCTTCATTGCTTCTAACAAATACTAGCATATTGCTAATTTTAGGTTATCATTTTTGGTCATTATTGAAGCTATATTAAGGCATAATTGTGAAGCTATCATTGTATATACATTGCTGTTATAAATATTTCTGTTGCTTCATATTTATATCAGCTTATGCTTTTTATTCAGATTCCATGGTTTTATGAAGCACTAACATCAATTTGTACTTGCAAATAGTGTTTTTCTTGTTGTCTTGTTCTGGGCAGGTACACTTAAGAAAATCTTTGCTTCATCTTATTAAAACCATTGGGAATTTCTGATCAGAGTGACTTGTGAGAGGGGATGAACCTTTTGATACTCTTACCTTATCTTTCTCAAACCCCCAGGTCATCGGGGACGTCTCCCCTGGGGTGCTACCCCTAAATAGAAAGAGGTGTATTGTTTAGGTGATAGTGATAGGACAACCTCTTGTTATGCCAATTTATTGTTCGCTTACCTTTGGATTTTTGGAAAGTACAAATTACGCGATAACATTACCAATGGATGGTTATTGTTAAAATATTCAAGAAAATATATTGTGCACAAAACGCTATTGAAGAATCTCATGGACCTCCACTCACACATGACGAAGAAGACATTCCAAATTTGAAGAAAAAATAAATTTTGGCTTCCACCTCCAGCATGGATGCAAATTAGGTAGTAAGTGAGTAGCCCATGGTCGTCCTCAGCCCTACAATAGACCCTATTTCTACCAAACAAGAGGGATATAATGATGCAACATGCATACAATTCTTAACACTTGATGATAAGAATAAAAAGCACACCAACATGATATCATATGAGAATGATCCTAATGCAAAGAAAGTAGAGTGTTCCTTATCAAATTCTATCTAGTTAGAAAATGGACTTGACAGAGGCATTAATGGAAATACATTCGACACCTCAAATTTGCATTCTAAGTTTGATAAAGATAATTTTGTCCCTAGGATAGAGTGTGAAGTGCAAACAATTAGATGCTTCATTCTAGCCAATACTTGTTTTGAGGGAAAGGTTAATGATCACTTTGTTGAAAAAGACAAAGAATATGTCGATACACTAGGATAATGGCACACCACATTTCCTTATTTTTTATCCCCTTGAAGAACGGTTAGAAACCCTATACATTGGTGGAAATGACAAGAAAGAACATATCTCTAGTGCCTTTTAAAATGAAAAGGATACTAATATTGTCATTGACATTGGTGGAAATGACAAGAAATAACGTATCTCTAGTGCCTTTTAAAATGAAAAGGATACTAAGATTGTCATTGAAGAGATGGAATTCCAGGCAAAGGGTGAGTGGTTTTATGATGAAGATGTAAACATTGATTGTGGAATATTTGATTTCCTTGAAATGTAGGTGGGATCTAAATAGTACCATGAGGTTGAAGGATATTGATTTTGCTACCTAGAATCTATGAATAATGAAAATTTCCAATTTTGGTGTTACAATCACGAGTGCTATGTGCTAAATTTTAAGGGTCGTCCTCCTTATGATGGTTATGAAGAAACCTTATTTTTTATTTCTCTAAGGTTGAGGTAGCCAATGAAATTATATTCGATTGGCCTACAAAGGCATGTTTTTATTCCCTTGATTCTATGGAAGATGAAACTATGGACACACAGTGTGAATTAAGAAGGTCCCAATGTTTGTATTCTGATGGCTTTGACAATATATATGGAAAAAATGAACACATGACCATTCCAATCCATGAAACTTATATACTGAAAAAAGAGAGATTTGTGGCATGTAGTGAGAATATGAGGCATCACCATCATGATCGTGTTCCTGCTAGCCCCGAATCATGGATGATTTCGAACTACATGTTTAATAATTCTTCGAATTGTCAGAATCCTCCAATTTTGACCGCCACATTCCTAACCATCGTGGATAGCAGGATAAGGAAGACAAAAGCACCTGAAACAACTAGAAGAATTCATTTTTGAAGGGATGATCAACAAAAGACGGAGGTATAGGAGAAATACTTGTTGAAATACAATCCCACTTACCTTAAAAATTGAGCAAGGGAAGAGTCAGATCTAGTGCAGACAAGGATGATTTTAGGGGCTAAATTTCGCTCATGGGCTAATTTTCCATGGTTTTTCCAAAAACAAGATTCACTATTTTAAAAATGATTCGCCCATATTCTATAGGATAAAATTATTTTACCTTAAAAATCACCAAGATTTTATAAAAACTATATAAAATCCTTAGAAATTTGAATATTTTTACAAAAATATCGCCAATCATTTATAGTTGGCATATGACGGATTAGTAAGATTCGCCAAGGTTTCTACATTTTAAAATAAATTTCTATACTTAAAATCATCCCTGAGTGCAGACGTACAAAGGAAATTTACGTGTATTTGAATGTAAAAAAATAGGTGTGATATAAAACACTCCTATGTTTTTGGTAAACTCGTCTGATCCATTTTTTCCAGCTTGTGAGATTACAAAGTATATCACTCATACCTTTCACTTGACTAGAAAAAACCATGGTCAAACAATCACTGGCTCTGGACCATTCACAGAGAGTTGTCTTCACAATTTCATTAGGATAAGTGAGTAGATAGAACCTCATGGCATGAAAACAATTTTGTTTCCAGCATTGAACATGTCTAATGCATCCAGTTGGGTTTGATGAATTTGGCCTTGATGATGACATCCCTAAACAAATTGAGTTGAAGGAAGTCTAGAAGCATACCTTCATGAGAAATTATGTAGTTGGGATCTATGACTACTTGAAGCACATGTGATGCAAATGGATCATGTAATCCCATCTTTCTTTCAAGGTTTAGAGAATGAAGATTGGAAGATTAGACATGTCGATGAGGATTGTTTTCTTCCAAATGGAATGTAGGAATGTAAATACTTGATTCCTACTAAAGACTGTGGAATGAAGTGATATAATGAAGCTGGAGATGTGGAATTACTTTCTTCATATATGGAGGTACTTATTCCTGCTATTCAAGTGATTATTGGTGACATTTTTTAGAAGAATGTAAAGCTACAATGTACAAGAATGTTGGAGCATAAGAAGTGAACATAACTCTTCCCACCTTTTTGTTGATTAAGGTTGGTTGTCATTGATGTCAACCCTTGAAGAAAGCTCCGCAACATAAAGGTTTGGGTAATGGACCCAATATTGTTTGATGTAAAGATGAATCATTATTTTCTTTTCATGGTTGATAAGAAGTAAAGATGGATAAACTCCAAAGTGGTCCCCTTATGGTGAAATCCCTCATGGGAAGACGCTTTGCAGAGTAAGAGAACCCATGATTAATTGTGGAATAATGAGAAGAAGGAAAATGAATTTGTTAGGTAATATATCCTATATGGATATTTCTTATCATTCCATTTCCGGTGGTATGTGGAACGTCACATAACTCCTCACGGTTAGAGAGTTATGGCCATGAGAAGTTGGAGACCCCAGGTTTGGGTAATGGACCCAAGTTTGTTTGATGGATAACAGTATGCGTTATGATATACTTTCAAATAATACTAGTACATGTCATTCCAATTCTGGTGGTATGTGTAACATCACATAACTCCTTACGGTTTGAGAGTTATGGCCTTACAAAGTTGGAGGACCCTCATATGTCATCTAGAAGCCCCAAAAGGTCAAAGTAGTCAAAGTGGTTTAAGAGATTTTAAAAGGTAAATAATAAAGTGAAGTAATGAGTGTATTATATCAAAGTGAATACAAAATAAATTATTTCAATAATAAATTTAATGGAAAAATTAGAAGTGGATTAACCCTAAAATAAGGAAAGTGGGGCCAAGTGACCTGGAAGATGTTTTTAAGGAAGCTACTTGAAAATTATAAATAAGAGGAAAGGCTTTCTAATTTTAATCACACTTGAGCATATTGAATACCTATTGGTTTCTGAGGCAACCAAAGTATATCTAAGCCGAAATTGTGAGGAAAGTGAAGAAAAGAAGGCCGAAATGAAAGGAAGGATAAATTCTTTTGATGGTGCTTTCTAAGGTATGTTATTTATAGGTCATCTCACCATTTTCACTATAACGTTTTTTATATAATGATTCAGATCGTGAAATCTCTATTCAATTGAGAAAACATATCCAAGTATCTATGGTAATAAATTCAACTTGTGGGCCATTGTATTTTGGGAGTTACACTCCGTGGAAAATAGGGTTTGTGGCTAGTCTCGAAACTAGTCAAAAACAAGTTTTTCGGGTAAAAACGTCATAACTTCTTCATAACATATAAAAATTTAGTGAAACAAAATGTTTTGGTTAGGGTACATTCTTTAGTATGTTGTGTAACAATTTTTGATCATTTCAACAAATATTCAGTGCGGGGCACACTCTACAAGGTCGCTCTCTAGAATAACCCAGAATTCAACAAGGTATGCCATTCTTGCTATAACTCGTTTTTTGAGAGGTTACAAGTAGCGACACTTGGACGAATTGCATAAAATTCACTGAAGAACATTGTATATCAGTTTCATATCTTTATACAATACAGGTACAAAGTTATGATTACTTCAAGTTAGGGTTGTTGACTAATCCAAAACTAGGCATGTGAGACTAAATAAAAGTTTGATGAAAATGATAGTCTCTTGTTGTTGATGTTAAGGAAGGTTTGAAAAAATGTGATCATATAAACCAGGTCTATTACAGAGCTACAAATCAGATTTGGATGATGAAATTGATGAGGGATTTTGGTTGAGGTACATGTTGAGTACATGGTAGAGACAAGTAGTTGATGAGTTGGCACATACACGAGGTGTATAGTTGATGATGTTGGTACATATTGATGAGTAGTTGAAACATGATTGGTACATACTTGGTACATGGTTGGATGCACTTGTTTATGGTATAGGTTGATTACAAGTTCTTTGGTACAGGTTGGTGCATGGTTGATGCAATTGTTTATGGATTAGATTGATTACATGTTGAGGTACAGGTTGATGCATGGTTCAGATTTATTGGTACAGGTTTACATTGGTGTACTGTGAATGTGTGTGTTTGTTCATTTGTTCATTGCTTATTTACTCTACAATTATTGGATGATAATGCTTCATTGATATAACACTTGGATTATATGGTTAAAAAGGATTAAATTGCTCTATTACTGATTCACCCCCCTCTCAGTAATCCAACACTTTTGGTACTCTTTGTAAGATAAGATTGATTCCCATACAACCTAGTGTTGATGTGTTTTCACCCATTAAATAGAGACCAAATTTTTTTGTGGTCGAACTTGTAAAGTTCCAAATAATATTCAACTATTGATCATGAAGACCCAACAAGTTTCCAACAATTCTATAGTTCTTCATCATTAAAGGAAAACTGAGATGGTTTCTCTTTGAAACAAAAGAGAAGAAAATACAAGATACTAAAAGAAGGATCGATAGGCAGTTTTTAGTGATGAGATGTCCAGGAAATTCATTTTGGTTTGGATGTACCTATGCAGAGCCCCATGGTATTTCAGAACCAGATGTCGCTCGGATTCTTTGATACCTAGCTTGGTGCACAAGGTATGGAAAGTATTTGTGAACTCTGACATTGTTTTTCCCCTCTCTTGTCGCAATGTGGTCCATCTCATGTATTGGTTGTCATAGTTACCAACAGGGTAATATTGTTCCTTGATCGCATCCACACAAAAATACCAAGTGGGCTTGGCCCCATATATTCTAGAATCCTCTGTGGAAATTTTATCCCAGTAAGTTTCCCACCAATGTTTAACATGGGGGAGATCCTTAAGGAGTGCAAAGGTGATATTTTCCTTGTCAGAAAAATTGTGAACATAGAAATAACCTTCTAGCATATTTAACCATTTTTCTAGGGCATCCACATCTATCTGACCTTCAAATATGGGAATATCAAAATTAGCTTGTACCTTGAAAGGAGAGGTGCCTCCAAAGTGGTCACTTGATGAAGTTGTGAATGTTGTTATCAGCAAGCATTGAAGGATGTGGGAAAATTTTTCCATCATTTCGTCCCTCTCTCACGTGAGAGTTTGCTCAAGCAACAAATTAATAGAATCTTCTGCTCCGTCATTTTTATTTTATTCTTCCATGGATGATTTATTGGGAATGTGAGAGCAATTTTCCTCAAGAGAGAAAATCTCGAGACCCAACTTGCTATATTCGGACCTCGTCGGGGACATGCACTGAAAAATGATCAAGAATAGCCTACTCTGATACCACTGATCCAGATTATTTTCAACACAACATGAGAACGGAGATATAATAAAGAAATGTACAAAGATATATCATATATCCAATAATATAACAGAGATATATCATAGATATAACCATAAACACAGAGATACATTAATAAATAATTTCTATTAATGAAAAAAATGTACAAAACTGTAGTAATACAGAGTGAAGGACTCGCTAGAATGGTGGCATCTTATCTTTGAGAAGAGATGTGACAGCTATGCTCATTTTCAAGAAGATGATGTTACAATGAGGCTCGAAATTCCTTTTTAACATAAGGAAAATCCAAAACCCTAACCCCGAAAGATGAAAAGCCAACAATTTTGTGGACCCTATTTTGGGTAGTTTGGTGTATCAAATTCCCAAGGGCATAACTTTGGCATGCAATCTCCATTTGGGGTGCATGATAACTCCTTGGAAAGGTATCAATGAGGATATTCATTTAGGGGGCTCAATCAAATATTTAACATATCATTAAGGTGTCCGATCGTGAAAAACGTATTTTAGGCCCCAAAAAACTAATCAAAATAGTAAATTACCAACAAACTATTTTGAGCCAGTTGGAATAGTTGGATGGCCACTAATATCACCTAGATCAGATACCCCTCTTGAGATGGAGAAGATTCGACCTAAAGTGAAGAGGATAGGTTACCGAGGTGATAGTGGTGACCATCCTGAAATTTACTCCTTGAGTTGTACATTGTGAATTAGGGTTTTTATCATTAATTACAATTTGGGTGGTAACAACTTGGAACCATTGTCAAGGATAAAGTCTGTTCACCTAGAAATTTGGAGATTATGCTTCATGACACATTTGTGAGTGTTTTATTGAATATCTATTTCTCACATGGAGACTTCATGATGGGACAAAGTCATTGTTCCTTACATATTTTGAAGACATTGTTGGGTGTAGATGTGGACACATCTATCAATTTGAAGGCTCTGGAAAAAACGTTCATCTTGGCAACTCCACCTTGGTATTTGTATGAGGAATTATCATTATTCACTTCAAACTTTTGTTTCAACCTTGTATTGAATAACTAGAAGCAAATAAAAATGGGATTGCCTCTATGGCTAGCCAATTGGTATGCTCTGGATTTTTCAAATGTTTATGTGTTTCCTCACAATAACCCTAGTATAGTTGCAAGGGGAATTCTATGTTTTTATGGATGTGATGATTCATTCATAGTGCATATCTGATCTTTCATAAAATACAAATTAAACATTGACATCATTTAGGAAGATGATATGATGAAATTTTTTGCATTAAGTCTCAAAACAAATGCAAGGAGATGGTTTGAAAGTCCCGGTAAATGAAAATTTTCATCTTTTGCAGAGTTTGTTGAAGCATTTTGTAGATGATGGGGGCCTAATGATTGTGACCAATGGATGTTTATTGCTAAAATATTCAAGAAAATATATGGTGCAAAAAACCCTATTGAAGAAGCTCATGGCCCTCCACTCACAAATGACGAAGAATACATTCCAAATTTGAAGAAAAAATAATTTTGGGTTTCCACCTCCAGCATGGATGCAAATTAGGTATTAAGTGAGTAGCCCATGGTCATCCTCAACATTGCAATAGAACCTATTGCTACCAAACAAGAGGGATGTAATGATGCAACATTCATACAACGCTTAACACATGATGATAAGAATAACAAGCACACCAACATGACAAAATCTGAGAATGATCCTAATGGCAAGAAAGTAGAGTGTTCCTTATCAAATTCTATCTGGTTAGAAAATGGACTTGACAGAGGCATTCGTGGAAATACATTTGGAACCTCAAAATTGCATTCTAAGTTTGATATAGATAGTTTTTTTCCTAATATAGAGTGTGAAGTGCAAACAATTGGATGCTTCATGCTATCCAATACTTGTTTTGAGGGAAAGGTTAATGATGACTTTGTTGAAAAAGACAAAGAATGTATCGATACACTAGGATGAAGGCACACCACATTTCCCTATTTTTTATCCCGTTGAAGAATAGTTAAAAATCTATACATTGGTGGAAATGACAAGAAAGAACATATCTCTAGTGCCTTTGAAAATGAAAAGGATACTAAGATTGTCATTGAAGAGATGGAATTCAAGGCAAAGGGTGACTGGTTTTATGATGATGATGTAAACATTGATTGTGGTCTCTTTGGTTTTCTTCAAATGTAGGTTGGATCTAAATAATACCATGAGGTTGAAGGAGATTGATTTTGCTACCTAGAATCTATGAATAATGTAAATTTCCAATTTTGGTGTTACAATCACGAGTGCTATGTGGTAAATTTTAAAGGGTCCTACTTATGATACTTATGAAGAAACCTTATTTTTTATTTCTCTAAGGTTGAGGTGGCCAGTGAAATTAGATTTGATTGGCCTGAAAAGGCATGTTTTATTCCCCTGATTCTATGGAATATGAAACCATGGACATGTTGTGTGAATTAAGCAGGTACCAATGTTTGTATTCTCATGGATTTGACAATATATATGGAAACAATGAACATGAGAACATTCCAATCCATGAACCTTATATGCTGAAAAAAGAGATATTTGTGGCATATAGTGAGAATATGAAGCATCACTATCATGATCGTGCTATTTCTAGCCCCGAATCATGGACGATTTTGAAATACATGTTTTCTAATTCTTCAAATTGTCAAAATCCTCCAATTATGACCACCACATTCCTAACCATCATGGATCGTAGGATAAGGAAGACAAAATCGCCTGAAACAACTAGACGAATTCATTGTTGAAGGGATGATCATCAAAATATGGAGGTATAGGAGAAACACCTACTGAAATACAATTCCACTTACCTTAAAAATTGAGTAGGGGAAGACTAAGATCTAGTGTAGACACGGGGAGGAACTTTAGTCATATTTGAATGTAAAAAACTAGGTGTGATATAAAACACTCATATGTTTTTGGTAAACCCGTCTAATCCATTTTTTCCATATTGTGATATTATATAGTGTATTACTCATACATTTCACTTGACTAGAAGAAATCAAGGTCAAACAATGACTGTCTATGGATCATTCACAGAGGGTTGTCTTCACAACGTCATTAGGATAAGTGAGTAGAAAAAGCCTCCTGGCATGAAAAAATTTTGTTTCCAACATTGAACGTGTCTAATGCATCCTTAAATATAAGCCATCATTTTAAGATTTGACACTTGGAAATTGGGAAGGAATCCTCTGATTACTCGAAACATTGGTCAGTTGGGTTTGATGACTTTGGCCTTGATGATGACATCCCTACACAAATTGAGTTGAAGGAAGTCTGGAAGCATACCTTCATGAGAAATTTTGTAGTTGGGATCAATGAAGACCTTCCATGGCTACTTGAATCACATGTGATGCAAATGGATCATGTAATCACATCTGTCTTTCAGCGTTTAGAGAATGAATATTGGAATATTAGACATGTTGATGAGGATTTTTTTATTCCAAACAGAAAAGAGGATTGTAAAGACTTGATGCCTACTAGGAGACTATGGAATGAAGCTAAAAATATTGCATTACTTTCTTCATATATGGAGGCACTCATTCCTTCTATTCAAGTGATTATTGGTGACATTTTTTAATAAGAATGTAAAGCTACAATGTACAAGAATGTTGGAAGACAAGCAGTGAACATAACTCTTCTCACCTTTTGGTACTCTTTGGAAGACAAGATTGATTCCCATACAACCTAGTGTTGATGTGTTTTCACCCATCAAATAGATACCAAAAAGTTTTTTGGTTGAACTTGTAAAGTTCCAAATAATATTCAACTATTGACCATGAATACCCAACAAGTTTCCAATAGTTCTCTAGTTCTTCATCATGAAAGGCTAACCGATATGGTTTCTCTTTTAAACAAAAGAGAAGAAAAGAAAATATACTAAAATAAGAAAATTTCCCACATTTTGTTGCCCCATATTAAGCCACTTTTTTATTTTCCTTATTCTCCAATCTCCATACTCAGTCATTTTTCCTCATTTTCCTTCCTCTTTCCTTGCTCCATACTTAGTCATTTTCGTCCATTCCTCTCTTTTCCTTCCTCTCTACTCTCTTCACTTCCATACTTAGTCATTTTCACTACTACCCATACTAGTCTATACTACTCCCCATGATCTTTTTAACCATTTCCATTTTCCCTTTTCCATATTTCATATTTCATTTTCATTTCCATTCTTTCATGTAACTCTATGACTTACCTTTCTTTTAATTTTTTTAATATTATTTCATTTAAATATTATTTCCTATCATAAATTTACTTCTCTTTATTTTGGGACATGTGGAAGTGACATGAACCCACCATATTGGGACACGTGGAAGTGAGGTGGACCTATCCCTAGTGACACATGGACCCCCGGGTGACATGTGGATGGACAAAGATGACTAGACAATGACTTGGTATGATGACTTGGTGATGATGTGGCAATCAAAAGATACTTTGTGGACAAGCTACATGGAATTATATGGATCTCTTTAATTCATTCACAAATAACATGGAGATGAAAATTATTTATAAATAATTCATGAGAACCCTTCCACAATGCATGTGGGATAAAGAAAGTCGAATTTGTAAATCAACGACCCAGATTTCACAAGGAGAGATCAATGGTGGCTGAGTCTCCATCTTCTAGAGATCATAAGTTTTGATCTCGACGTCTGATTTGAGAAAATGAGAGATTTTCAAAAAGGTAAGGACATGAAGAACACTTTGGAAATGGTTTTAATGGATTAAATGTCAATTATCATGCCCTAAAAAATAAATTTCCATCGGGACTATTTTTGGGCTTGGAAACAAGTTTTTTTTGGAAAATAATTTATTTAAAGAAATTTAGAAACTTCCAAGGTGGGTCCTAGATGGTGGCACAAATATCAGAGTTCAAATTTACAAAAGGAAAAATAAACCCTTACTAAAAAGAAGTTTCAAGAAGATGAAAATAATACTATAAAATAAGATGTAAGAGGCATTCAAAGGGTTTGGAATTTCCATCACAATAAGTCTAGTATTCACCATATTCTTACCTTCACCATTTTTCTTCTTTAGTCAATTGTCATTTGGGATTTTCTATTCCCAAAATATGTGAAACCAAAGGCTGACCCCTCACTGTTTTATTTTGTCTTCTAGGTCTCTCTTCATTTTGTGGTCTGCGAGAGCCCCATCCCAGTCTTCTTTGAAGGAAAAATGCAATTTATTTTAATCGTAACCCCATATATTATTATTTATTTTACAAAGACTATATTATTTTTTAGGTTCCGAGAGAACTAATTCATGACATAACAAAATTGATTTCTTAGGACTTTGAATTTGAGCAAGATATTTTAGATGTGTCTATCAAAATATTTATTGCATCTAATGAAATGATCATTTAGAGTTCTCTGCCATATGTGGTCCATACTTTCATTTCCTTTGTTGAATATTGTGTCTTACATTGATGAATTCTATGATGGAAATGTCATCCTATTTTAATACATACTCTTTTGGTTTATAATCTTCTAACATATTGTAAATATTTACTTTCTACAAGATACCCGGTCATCTCTCATATATTCTTTACATGTGAATATTTTTTCAAGAATAAGCATGGTCCTCTCTCATGCCTCTTTTACATTCTTGTAATATTATTTGAAATAGAGAAGTACCACCTCTTTAAAAATGTAGGGGGATTTATCCTCGTGAGGTTGACTCAAAGACTGTAAAACAATATTTTTGATCAACTAGGAACAAGACAATTATCAATGTGGAGTTTTATACCTATGAAATGTTCCTTAAGTATGCCTCATGTGTTACAAGAATAAGTGATTTGATTTGCTTGAAAATTGGAGTGGTAACCTAACTGGGATGGAAGTAGTTGACAATTGAATTTGATCAATTTGGTTTTGATGCAAATCTTGTTGGTAACAATTACATGCATAGTGAACTAACCTTGATAGGAAACCCAATGGAAAAGATAGCAGATAGTGTTGACATTTATTTGTCCCCTATATACTTGACAAGTATTTTGGAACAACAACATATTTGATGGACAAACATTATTAGCTTGAGGGATGGGTATTCCCTTAAGTACATAATTGCACATTTTCATCTTCCTATGACATAAACCTATCCACCCAACACTACCCACAAATCATATTTTCAACAACATAGGTTGGAAGGGTATTATGTACCCTCAAGTGGAAGCAAAGGAGAGTTTTCAGCTAGTTAAGGAAGACAATGCATGCTTTGGAAATGACTACAACAACATTGTTCAATATTGGATACACAACTCCTTTAGAAAAATTTATCAACATTTGCATTTGTTAGAAGATATTGTTTATGTGCAGGTTCCCATGCCCACTCTTAGTGTAGTAGTGATGGAGAAACTAGCATATCAACATTTAAATTTTAATGTTGCCCTATTTTGTATGATGAAAAAACACAAGGAAAGGGCCATTGGATTGATGAAGTGTTGAGGTTGCTACATTGGCTCTCTGATTTCACCTAGCACTTTCATCTTATACTTTCTATAGTATGGTAGGAAAGAATAATATCCTTTGAGCACTAAACTATAATGAATAAGATATGAAAACCCCCACCACCTCCTTGGGCTCGCGCGACCTCTCAATCTAGGATCGTTCACATAGGAGCTGAATCAACTCTTGGATCCCTGTTGGATCCTCTATTAATGCACACATGCCCTTAATTTCCTTATGCAAGTCCCACAAAGACCTACAGGTGATTTCTCTAATCCCTCTTTTACCTTTATTATCAAATTTCGGCACTAGCCATTTTTCTCCGACGAAAATCACATGTAACTGCAGGCTAGAACCAGGTGCCAAACAAAGCATGCTACTTCGACGCTCCGAGATTCTTCAAAATATAACACTTCAATCCCTCCAAAAGATGAATTGGCGAACACCTAGACATGTATGGGATCAATATTTCATACTACACGCCAAGATCTACGACTCACAGTAACTTCGGGGCTCCATGCTTCAAGAGTCTTCCCCATTTAAATAGGCAATACCTATGAATACACACACTTCGAACTTGTAGATCGGATGGATGACACCCACCTCAGATCAATGACCTACGTTTACTCTGTCCTCTAGGCTTTGAATCTTTTCACTCCTTGAACCATGCTTCCTTCCGGAGTGTTGAACTCCGAACACGCGAAGGGTCTCGATCAACGACCATGCATCCACTCCAACAAATGGTCAAAATGGATTCCGGCCTTTAGGGATTCTTGACCCAAAACAAATTACACCCAAATTCCTCCAGTGTTCCAAATATCCAAAGTCTTGTGATCTGTCGACACGTACACCTGACTCCAACGACCAGGATCTACTCCGGCCTTCAGGATTTTTGCTTACTCTGGAAACAACACTTTATTTCCTCTGGACTGTCAGAATCCTAAACTATTCGCAATCTATTGACATGTATCCCTAACACCAATGATCAGGATCTTCTTCGGGACTTCGGAGCTTCAAGGATTTCTCCTACACTTTCAACCACAACTCAATTTTGTTGAAGCAACGAAGTCCAAAGGACTTAAGGGTTATGGTCCGCGTTACTTACTTGGGTCTAATGACTGTTGATATTAGCACTCAAATATGATGGGTGGGATATATCCTCCACTATTGCGTGCTCCTCCTCATGTCTGGGGTTGATCTAATAGCTCAGATAAAATATTATAACCAATCCAATGGTTGTTGTAGCTTTCTTCTCCTCTATTGCTATTGCACTTTCCTTCCAATGACATATTTCTCAAATTATCAAATCCTTGGCCTTTGAAACTTCGTCTTTGCAGGGCTGACTCCTTGGCCTCTACTTGCGTTTTGGAAAACACTACTTCTACTGAGATTTGTTCAACACTTCATATGAAGTGTGGTCGCACACTTGCGCTCTCCTGCAGTCAGAAACTTGGACTGGTCTCTAGCGCACACTTGCGCGATTTCTCCTGAGCTTTCAATTGCTCAAACTTCAAGGTGCTCAGTCCCTTTGTTCCTTAGAAGACTTCTTGTTCCCTCTTGGCAGTCACACTCTTTCTCCTAAGATTTAGTACTTGAAAGACTTGGCCTCTGGTGCACTCCTGATGCTTTCCTTCTTAATCTTAGGACTTTGATAGTCACCTGCGCACTCCTTGCGTTTACCCTCCTAAGCTTGAACAACACTTAACAAAGTGTTGTGTCTGAGCACTCCTTGCACCTCTTCTCTAGAAAAACTCACGCTATATCTCATGATATTATCTGAACCTATCATTGGTTTGACCTCCGCACTCCTTGTGTTGGCTTTGTGCACTTATTGCACTTACCTTCCCCTCTCTGAGATTTTACACTATGCTAAGTGTAGGTGCACTCCTGGAACTCGCTCTGTGCACCCCTTGCACTATCCCTTGTGAGCTTATGAATAGTTTTGATGTGCCCACCTAACACGCTCCTCACATAACTCTCAACGGAGTCCTTGCGGACTCCTTGCATAGACCTTTTAGAGTTTTCTAACAACTCTAATGTGCACTCCTTGTACAACCGTGAGAACCCATAACACTTAGAAAATACAGACAGAGAATTATATCCATTCTTGCAAAGGAAACATACATACATTCATGGAATTCATGAATATACATAGTAATCACATTCGGAAAACACATTCATTATTTCACACAACGAACACACACACGAAAAATCATATGCAGGGAAATATGATTTTGTATTAAATTGAATGGTCTTTACAATGTGTACAAGACTAGACTGCAACAGAGTTTCAGTTCTTTCTCTCCTCTCCTCTCTTCACTACTCTCGTCTTCCTAATGCTCTCTCTTATGAATCCTTATCCTTATGAATTCTCAATACACTGATATTTTTACGTAAGAGGGGATTCTCAAGCCTTCCTCCACCTACTTACATTAAATTACAATTAATTTACAACTAGTCCAAATCAGATCTAGATCCATCTACCTCTCAACCATTAAAGGCGAATTTACATCCAACCTGTACAAATACAATGACTTGTCCTTCCTCAAGCCTTACAATATTAAATTGCATTAAATTTGAGATCTAAACTCAAAAACGAGAAAGTTGGCGCTTATCTCTCCTTGGTATCCACTCCCTCCTAGTGCATTGTTGCACTGGTTGCTGACACGCTGCTGAGTTGAAGCGATGCTCCTGCATCAATAAGCTCTTTGGAGCATTAGACTTGATTTGAGGTGTCATAGGCATTGATGGCATGTGCCTTGCTCTATAAAATCCAAATTTGATGTAAGTGTGGTGTTTTCATTGGATGTGTAGATCATTATCGTATGTACATGACAATATTTTGATGTTCTCATGCACTCCCAAGAAGAGAACATGTCCCCGAGCTGGAGCCTATGTTACCCCTTATTTTGGCATAGGATTACTTCTAGTGAATTTCTTCATCACCCCTTGTGATTTTATCATTATGAGTATTGGATAGTTAGAGAATTTACTTAATTCCATGGATAGTTCTAAATCTCTCTAGAGTTTGAGAATGGCATTGACTTCATTTAGGTTTTTGGGTATATTCATTGTTCCCAAGGTAGTTCATAGTTCCCAAGGCATCTTCACATATCTAAAGGTAGTTCATGGTTCCCAAGGTATTGGTCAAAATAGTTTTGAGTTATTTCTTCACGCATTGGACCTCTCATGCCATGAAATGTCCTATATTTTGGATCTCTAACCTTATTTTCACATTTTGAGGGGATGTCCACCTTGGAGATTGCATTGGGGGATATTTTTGGAACATGTGTACATATCTAGCTCTTTCAATGTTTGGAATGTTTTAAGGAGGATGATTCCGCATTGCTGACTTCACATTTGTCCTTTTGAAGTTTATTTGGAGGGCCACCCTCTTTTTAAAGGAATTTACTAATGATTTATGGGCCTTTTCACATGTGGAGGAGACCTAGGAGGTCTTACTTGCATGATTGGAGGATTTTGTTCAGGATTTACCCCTTTAGAAACCTTTGGAGGCTAGATGTTGCACCTTGGAGCCACTTTATTCCCTCTTTAGTTTAGACATCCCTCTTTATTGGGGCTATTTCACTTGGATTGTTGTACATGTGGCTTGACCAGCTCACTATTTCATGTAATTTTGACTAGGTAGTTGTCGTAAGTATTATTTTATCCCTCCCTGGGATAGATCTAATGTTCTCACAATATATGATATTATTTTATTTTAAAGGAAGTTGAACAATACTCTATATAAAGCAGTGCCCTTCCTCATTATCACTCATGATTATATTTTTGGAGCTTTCACTCCACAGAGCTTAATTGACATATCTTTCTTGGATCATATGGTTGTGTAAAGGGTTCTTTGTTTGTGGATGACTATTGATAATTCTTGAAGATTCTCTATGGTGAATCTTGTTTGCTTCTTAAGGATTAATCGTGAAATTCTCAATTCTTCTACAAGATAAATAGGTCAATCCATCTAAAGGGTAAAATTTACCACATGGTAATTCATTCCTTCTTCCTTTGTTGATTTGGTGTTTATTTGACTCTTTGCTTTGCTTTTTATTTGGATCCTTATAAAGAAGTATTAAAAAAAATCTTCAAGTCACAGTTGATCTTGTTGGTGGATGTAATTTCTGATGAGGATCCCTTCTTATTGAACCTTGATTTTCATTGTTTATCTTGATTTGATGAGGAATTATTCTTCCTTTGGGCTATAATCTCTTTCCCTAATCCTTGAAATAAAGATACCAATTCTTAAGAGGGTTTCTTCTTGACCTCATAAGCCATTTTATTCACCTTGACTCCATCACCTATTTTAAAATCCTAAAAACCCCAAAACTATATTTTACTAAGGCTACTCTCAACTTCACCTTGTGCCTCATTACTTGGTCTTAGTAGTCCTACTAGAGATATCCCCCTTGAGATGAAGGAGATATGAACTAAAGTGAATAGGATGGGTTACTGAGGTGACATTGGTGACCCACCCAAATAGTTTCCCTTTGAGTTGTACTTTGTGGATTAGGGATTTTATCATTAAGTATAGTTTGGGTGCTAACAATGCCCATGGGAATGAAAGCATATATTGTTGGGTGTCTTCATAAGACTCACATATTCTCAATAATTTTACTTAATTGGAGTTCACCCATCACCTTTCACTTATAAACAAAGTCCAGAATGCATGAAGAGACAGGTGAAATAAACTCTATTCACATAAATAAGAAAAACATGAAATGTACTTAGAGGTACAACCATATTGGATAAGTGTGAAATATTTCATTCCATTCTCACACCTTGTGAGAATTCATTCATTATCACATTGTCACTCTCTCCATCATGTTTTTGACTCCCATGCTATATTTCCATAGTGACTTCTTATTCCAACCTTGAAATTGACCAAAAGTGAACACTATGAAGAGGGAATTGTAGACCTTAGAAAGGGAGATTGAAGGTTGTAGTTAAGGATATATATTGGGAAAGATAGGAAACCATTTCCCACTTGGCATTGATAATCATTGACTTATTTAGGAACAAAGAACTAATCCACTAGGTTTCTCATGATATAATCAACAGATTAATCTCTTTCTACCTACATTGTAGGACTAGAGGTGAATTTTTATTGGTCTAGTATTTCTTGCAAACAACCCAAGCACAACCTTAATCATCATCATCATCATCATTGGAAACAATCACAAATTTTATGATCCATACTCAGGCGCCTAAGCAATATCTTAGGTGGGATAATCTATCTAATATTTTGTTTCTGTTGGATTACTGAGAGGGGGGGTGAATCAGTAATAGAGCAATTTAATCCCTTTTTAACCATATAATCCAAGTGTTATATCAATGAAGCATTATCATCCAATAACTGCAGAGTAAGTAAGAAATGAACAAATGAACAATCATACACATACACAGTACACCAGTGTTTTACGTGGAAACCCAAATCGAGAGAAAACCACATAATGCTTTTTCTTATATGTCTTGAAGAATTACATTCATTGGAAGCGCCAACTTATTTTGCTTTCTAGCTACAACTGGAAGGAGGCTCCAACCCCCTAGTTTCTTAGGCTACAACCTGAGGGAAGCTCCAACTCCCCAATTCTCTGGCTACAACCAGAAGGAGGCTACAATCCCCTATGTTCTCCGGCTACAACCACCTGTCCTTGCCCCGTCCTTCCACCCTGAAGTAGAAGTAGAATGACGGAACCACAGTCACACTATCACTGTGAGATATATCGTTGTAAACCTGTATCAATAAATCTGAACCATGCATCAACCTGTACCTCAACCTGTACCATAAACAAGTGCATCAACCATGCACCAACCTGTAATCAACCTATACCATAAACCAATGCATCCAACCATGTACCAAGTATGTACCAATCATGTGTCAACTACTCATCAACTATGACTCATCAATATGTACCAACATAATCAACTATACACCTTATGTATGTGCCAACTCATCAACTACTTGTCGCAACCATGTACTCAACATGTACCTCAACCAAAAGCCCTCATCAATTTCATCATCCAAATCTTATTTGTAGCTCTGTAATAGACTTGGTGTATATGATCACATTCCTGCAAACCTTCCTTAACTTTAACAACAATACACTAACATTTTCATCAAAATTTTCTTTAGTCTCACAAGACTAGTTTTGGATTAGTCAACAACCCTGACTTGAAATAATCATAACTTTGTACCTGTAATGAATAAAGATCTGAAACTGATAAAAAA
>ML785717.1:17702-30267 GCA_009831015.1 Picea engelmannii
TTGAAACGTGTCTATTAAGTCCCATATTCGTATGGAAAATTCTATATTGGTGAAATTGGACAATCACTATAGGTGTGTCTAAAAGAACATGCAATAGATAATCTAGATATTGAACCTCCATATCGACTCTCACAACATTAACTAAAGGTCACAAGTATACCCCACAATATAACTATTTCAACAAACTAGAAGTGCATACTTGGATAAAAATATCAAGTTAGCATTCATTCTGTTAGCATCTTTATTTTTGAGTAAAGTTGGGAGTTTGTTCACAGTTTGTACAGTCATACCTTGGTCTTGGGAAGACCAAGGATTTCCTAATTGAGTCTTGGTGTGTGTGTGTGTTGGCACAGGGGTAGACCCAAGGTTCAACGCTACAACAACGCACCAACAAAACCCTAACTACCATCCCTTTCGGCAACACCTGCGAAGCATATGAAGTCTCACCCGAGGTAGAGCAGGAGTGGTTGTAGGATTCCAGTGTCTGCAACCTTAGCTAGGACACAGGTCTATGATTGTAACACCTCAGCATAGCGCTTAGCAGTTATAGTTAGTTAATACTCAACCTCAGTTTACATCGCAGCTAAACCCTAACAATAGATAAGCGCAATATTTACACAGATCCAATAGATTCAAGTACTAAGCATACCAACATAGATCAGATCTAGCATTTATTCACATTATTCAGCACTAAGCTACCATATTAGATCCTTCTAAGAATACATCAGTGCACTAATCATTTAATCACATAGACAATAGAACAACCATAAAGAACATATAAACCACAACTCAGGATATACGTGGTTCACCCCCACCCTGGGGCTACGTCCACCAACTCTTATTCTCTTTATTTCCTTCCGTCAATATTCTACATGCACAGAGCCTTGAGATCTTACTCCGCAGAGGAAAGGAGATCTGTGCACCTCACTAGATCCTCCTTCCTTGAATTACAACACAAAGCCTTCCACAGTCTCTTACAATCACTTGCACTTAGCTCTGCAAGTCTCACATAGCATGCACAAAGAAATTACAGTTACCACTTGCACTTAGAAATTAATACTTAGAACTTAGCATCACATACTTGTCTCTCCTTTGATTGCATAGATTGAACTACTTCCTACATCACCTACCTTTCTATTTATACATTACAAAATGGGCATAAACATGGGTAAAACCCATGGGCTGACATCCCCATTCCCGTTACATAAGCCCAAACTAAAAAATCCCTAAAAAAGGGGCCTAGATCCCGCGATCTCTGCTTCGACTTGCGCTCCGTCTTCGATAGCTTGTCGAAGTCCCAAAAGTAGGTCAAACATGACCAAGTATCCTTAAAACTTGGTCAAGGGCCAACAGGTCCCCAAAACTCACCTGTGACTCGTCTTGAGTCACTCTGGTCTGGGTAGTTTTGCTTCAAAAGCCTCGAGCTTGGTTCAAGCTGCTTCAACCTGCTGTTGCGCCAAGGCCTCCTGCTCGACGATCTCTTGGATGACTGATTCATTGACAGGTACCTCTAAATGTTGTTCAATTGCAACAACTACTTGTTCCAACTCTGCGCCTCGACCTTCATTCTCTTCAAACAGTGGGCAAGCTTCGTCCTAGATTGGTTGGAGCCTTTGAGTAACTTCCATGAATTTTCTCTGAATGGTGTGGACTTGTTGTTGAGCAGTGCATTGTTCTTGGGATCACTTCATTCTTTCAACTGCTGACATGAGCTTCAACTGCGCCTATACTGTTGTTTGCTGCTTTGCCTCCTAGAGTTGTGACTCCAGTACCTTCATCTCAGTATCTTCAGTGAGTCTCTCATAATTCTGTGCACTGCGAGCACTTAGTTGTTTACATTCCAGAGTGAATGCTCTGATCCTCTCGACTAAGCTTCGGGTAGTGGCTTCTCTTTGATCTTTCACGTCCCGCGGGGTACTTGGCACTGTTCGTAGCTTGAGATCTGCGATTCTCTATTGAAGATGTTGGATAGCTTCTGCAAGCTGCTCTACTTGATGTTCCACTGAGTCTTTCTCCTTTTGTTCTAAGCCTGTCACAAAGCAAAGTTCTCTACTGACTGCTTATTTTACTCCCACCTGCTCTACGAGAAACTGCTCTTTCTCTTGCTGGATCTACGCTTTCTCTTATTCAAACTTAGTTTTGAGGGAAACCTTCTCCTGCTGCGCAACCTGGCTTTGATCTATGACTACTCTTTGTACTTTCTTTAGGGCCTCTGTGGCATGTTTGGTTTCTTCCTGTGCATGATGAAGGTGAGCTTCGGTCGCATCAGCTAGTCTACGGAGTTGGGTAGGCTCATCTCCCAACTCTGGCGCTTCTGATGATGGGGTCGCAGTGGATACTATGTGACTGGATTGAAGGGCCTGTTGTACCCCTCTAAGTTCAACCAAGATTCTATCATACATCTCCTCCTGCTTGGTTTCATGTTTCTGGAAGATGTCCTGCGAGGCATCTGCTACAACTGCGATGATAAAGTCAAAGTCATCTACAGTGAGCACAGTCTGCATCTTAGTCAAGGTGGCTCTGGATTTGTTTCAGGAAGTGGATTTCATGGAAGAAACCTTCCTTTTATTCAAGGGATCAGCCTCATCAGCATGGTCCCTAGGAGGTGTTACATCGCCTTGCTTCTGTTGGTATTCTTTTCCATTTGTCTCTTCTACTTTGTCATCAATCCCTCGTTTAGGTGATACTAAAGTAGTTCCTTTCGATGCACTGCTCAATTTTTGGACCTCTTGGGTCTTCTTCCTTCTCTTGGGTCCAGGAGTATCATTTGCATCATGAGTGGTCCCAGGGCTACCGATTAGTTCAGGGTCTAACATTTCTGTGGGTTCTGCGAGGATGAGGAGTTCTGTAGACCAGTCCTTGGTGATCTCTTTAAGGTCCTCCTATGTGAGGTTGTAGTATGATTGAATCTCTTCTTTGTGCTCATCTGCGCGCGCGGTGATATAAATGAAGTTTCGATCTGCACAGAACTTCATGAGGGTTCAGAACCGATGCATGTTGTTCAACGTCATGCGAGGGACAACTTCGATATCCCTCTTCAGTTGGAGATAATAGGTATGAAAGATCACGTTCGACTGCCACTATTTTCCCATATCGCTCGAGTACTAAAGTGTGGTGAACTTTGCAGTGAGTGGCTCGAATGGCTCCATCTCTAGGAAGGTCTCACCTTACAGCATTTCCCAAGCAGTAAATGCAATGAGGATTAGGAGCCAGCTAAAGTGGAATTCATAGCTCTGATCCTGAGCTTCGCGACAGTCTAATTCCAGCTGGTTGACCAAGTGCTTCTCCCAGTTCATCTGGAGTCCTTCTACACATTTCCTGGTGAGGTCAACAACAAACCATGTGACTTGTGTAGGTCAGTTCTTCCTCACTAGCTTTCCTGCTATCAGCTAGCAGGCTAGGCGCATTGCGCCATTATGGATGGAAGCTACCTTGTAGCCTCAAGTTCCCTTTTCTACATCGTCATAAGTGTCCTTAATTCTCTGTGCCAGGGCGTGATCGGAAGCCTTCCCTGGTGTTGGGGCTCAGAAATGTCCTATTCTCATCCACCTTTCCCTTCATCATTCTTCACATTTCATCGCCCCATTAACCTTTCACGATATCATTTCCATAAATATACTTGGGTTTCACCTTATTCTTCTCCACTTTATTCATTTTAGTATTTAAAAGGAATTTGTTATTAAATGTTAGAAAATCAACATGTTTTCATATATATCTCAAATATGTGTGAGCTTTGTAATGTGTAGGAATATGAGAAGGATTAATTCAAAGGACTTCTCGAATACTTCCTCCACCATTTCAATATTTGAGGAGATAATTCAAGCCCATTCCAAGGAGAAGATCATGGACATTTGGTTGGACTATCTTATCTAAGATATATGAGAGATATGTGTGAGGATTTAAAGGGATTATATTTTGTAATAATGGGAAATAGGTTGAGAGAATAGTGGATTTTTAATAATGAGATGGTTATCTTATCTTCAAGGCTCTCATGTATAAAAGAGAGTGTTGTCTCTTCATGATAATTCAATTAAGATGTAATTAGAATCAGAGTAGTCATTAGGATTCAAAAGAGAAAGGGATTCTTAGCTTTGATTCATATTCTTTCATTGTTATGGTTTCATGATTTTCATTTGATTATTGTTATGTAATTCAAGATAGCTTTATTGTGTGAGCTYACATATGTTATTTGTCGTTAACTCTTCACATGTTGTATTGCTTTTCCTTTATGCAATTTCCTGCTTTCCTAGATTAATATTTCCTCCTTTCCTAGATTAGTTTCATTTCAACAATTTAGATTAGATTACTTCTACTTCAGTCCTGCATATATAGTGYGTGTGCTTCGTAAGCCTACGAACCTTGGATTGACAAATTAAATGGTTGGGAAAATACTACAATGGAATTAAACGACAATATTTMYGCCTAACATTTAGGCGTCSTTGCCGGGGAAGCACGAAGCATCACTGTAGCCAAATGCTTCAKATGTTYTTCCAMTGTTTTACTGTAGACCAGTATGTCATCCAAATATACGATAACAAATTTTAMGATGAACTCCTTTAGGAMTTCRTTCATCAACCTCATGAAGGTACTCGACGCATTTGTTAAKCCAAATGGCATAAMAAGCCATTCATACAACCCTTCGTTGGTTTTGAATGTTGTCTTCCATTCATCACCCCCTCTCATGCGGATTTRATGACAACCGCTTTTTAAATCAATCTTTGAAAAGTATTTTKCTCCACTCAAGMAATCCATCAGATCATCCATCCTCRGCAATGGAAATCWRTACCTGATAGTTATCTTGTTAATCGCCCTCRAGTCAGTACACATCCTCCAGCCTCCGTCTTTCTTCRGACTGAGTACTGTTGGAACAACACATGGACTCAAGCTTTCCCTGACCAAACCTTTGTCCAAMAACTCCTGGASTTGCMTCTTAACCTCTTCATTCTCTTGCGGCGTMAATMTGTAYGCAGCTTTGTTTGGTAAACTGGCTCCTGGTATGAGATCAATATGATGACTCACACTTCTRATCGGTGGCAASGAACRAGGTAATTCGTCCACTACTATATMAGCGAACTCTTCCAGYAGTTYCTGAATCTCTTCTRGTAAATCATCCACCCTTGTGCTGGTCAAAACAATCTTCAGATTCCTGACCACAATGAACTGTGGATCCTCCTTCTTCTTAAMCTCTGTAAGAAGTTCCTTCCCACTCATGAGAAGTATTGTGTTKCTTACTTCAGGCTTCACCTCCTTATCCTTGATTGGAAGCAACATGTGAGTCCTCCCATTCTTCTCTAGGGTGTATGTGTTCATTCTCCCATCATGAATCACATTCCTGTCATATTGCCATGGTCTACCCARCAATMGATGACAAAYATCCATAGGAATGACATCACATAATATTTTATCATTATATCCCCCTATCTTGAAWTCAACTAAACACTGTTTAGTGACAATTACCTGATGTCCTTTTTGTAGCCACGAAATTCTGTAYGGGCTTGGATGATCAGTCGTCTCCAKCTCYARCTTCTCTACCATCTCTGTAGAAAYGAKATTGTTCGTRCTACCACTRTCTACAATGACCTTGCATACCCTATCCTTGGTCTTGCAAGMAGTCCGRAAAAGTCTGGTCCTTTGGACTGAACTCTCCACCTCCTTCTYTGGTKCCAAAAGAGCTTTTCGCATCATYARCGATCTTCCRCCTYCAGCGTCTTCTGCYTCAACATCCCRCCTCTGTGCTTCGGCGATGTGAGTTTCTCCACTCTYMTTCTTTTTATCCGGACACTCRTAAGACTTGTGCCCATTMTTTSCACATGTGAAGCATGTTATTACTCCACCTCTTCCTCTTCCTCTACCYCTAGTACGAGGAAAAGTATTGTTTTCARCATAATMTYCTCTCTGCTCAGTATGYTWTCCTCTMTGTTCAACATATTTCCCTCGCTRTGAACTTCCGCCCCTCTCAGTTCRAGTCTGAGGTTTCTTCCAGTCCTCCTTGGGCTTYTGATATTTATCCTGGGCAACYGATTTKCCTCTTGGMTGACTTCTGCCTCRGCCTCTCTGACCCTRCTTTCGGSTCAGCTTCTCTTCYGCTTTTAGAGCCATCTAATAAGCATCTTCCACCGTTCGTATGGTTACCATGATCATCTCATCCTGAATGTCATATCTCAGRCCATTCAGATATCTAGCAACCTTTTCATCATCGCTCTCCCGATGACCTGCCCTGATGTTCAGCCTGTAGAATTCMTCAGTGTATTCTTTCACTGTCATYAGTTTYTGTYTCAGGTTCTGCATCCTYCTGAACAGAGTAATCTRGTAATCTCTGGGGATGAATTTCGCCTTCATCTTCGYGATCATTYTRTCCCAGCTCTTGATCTTCTGCTTGCCCTTKCAGTGTCTGTTAKCTTGTAGTTCATCCCACCACAATGTTGCATGTCCCTTCAATCTCGTGACAACATGCTTGACTTTCTTGTCCTCTTCGACATCTTCATAGTCAAAGTATGTGTCTAGAGCTCTAATCCMGTCTAGWAGCTCCTCTGCATCCAAGTTTCCCTCATAAAMTGGAATGTCCATMTTCGCTCTTGCACCCATTCTAGCAATAGCTCTGATCAAGCGTTCATTTGYTGCATMTTYAGCTGCAACTTCTTCTTCATGTTCAGCCTCAATCTCACTTTTGGAATCGCTAAKATCCCCARCACTGACTGTGCRTCTCTGTGTTGTCTCMATGCCTTCAAGTCTAGCTCGTAAGTCAYGCATCTCTCTCTCCATGGCTGGTTCTATCATCTRYCTRCCTCTTCTTCTCGGCATCTCCCTCTCCTCTGGTGGATCTGGTGTTTGCRTGTCCCTTCTCCTTGGCGGCATGGTGAATTCTCTTTCTTCTCTGCTACAAAAAGMAAAGAACCTTTCTGYGCTCTGATACCAAACTGACGTCGACGCYCRCAASCTCTCAAACCGCAGGTMGGAAGGTCCACGTCAACAYAGGATCTTTTCTTTACCACTGGCCCGAAGAGCTTCGGAATGGCTCTTYTATTTCCCTTTCRGGAAATCTACACCCACAACCACTTCAAKAATTCYCCCTTTTTCTTCGGGAAATCGGACTTCGCACTTTCGCGAATCCGTTGGTCACRCACTTGACTCTCAGATCTTCRAAACCYGAAACCCGTCAACGYTGACMCTTCTCTTTGCTTGTCRGGGTTTTCCCTATCGYGATTTYGGTGGTCTGCARTGTCGAGTAACTTGTTTCCYCGACTCCCGAATCCCRATTAGCYKAAATTYCGATACACTCRCGCARTTGACTTTTCTACGTCCCTTTACTCCATCGACATTTMGGACTTYGCGATATCGCGAATCCTAATAYGATGAGTTCGAGACTCCACTCCACGAAACTCYGAAACAGTCAAYRGAGTTGACTCCGTGCCAATAGTAYKSCACCTGTCCACTTGCTGACTYCTCCGTGGCCCACACACCGTTCTCTTTGCCTTCGRGATTTCGCGTTTCGGAATATCGCGATTCCYGTTGCAATGTTTACKGGATTTCAACCCACGAAAACCCGATACCAATATCCACRCGTAAATCCAATGGYCTTTGTGGCTCGGATCTACGGTCCTACTCCTTCYGAGCTTTGAACCCTYTGACGCTTTCGTCGTAACTCACCTACTTCTCCRTGAGATCTAATGGCTTACGACAACTCGCGAATTCTCCTCAGAGAATTYCGACMGTCCATCTCTCCCTCCTTGGYGATTTTCTGTGAATATCTAAGTGTTCCTCCACAAGCTTATTCCCCTGCGRCRCAAACTTACAAYGCCTTCAACAACCTTTGAAGATTTCARATCCTTTTAAGCTTCCCACGACTCTGCATCTTTTAGAAAACACTTGCACGCACTCCWTACGRCAGATTTCMAAACACTTTCAAGTGTTTGAATCCCTTCGACCCTGCGCACACCTGCAGCARCAGTCCTTCAATGCTTCACTCAGGTCCACAACCCTGAGACTTCGCTCARCCTGTGCACTCCTTGCACARCTCCTGTGYCCAACTGCACTTTTGTGTGAATGAGAACAAAKGTTACCCTATCTGAACCCTTTGTCAACGCACTCCTTGCAGACAATTCGACTGCACTCCTTGCAGGAACTCTTGCTCAAATAGAGAAACAATTGAAACTCATTCCATTACCCTTTCCTCTCAGATTTMAAACATTCAACAAGAAATMATTCATACATAGCATAAAAGCAATTTGCATGACARAAAGAGTAAAACATTCMTGAGCATAACATTCAAAGATGCATACACAGASAATATATGAACACCATGAGTCTRAATCACAGCTTTCTTTGTATTAATTYRGAACTTCTATACATGGAGTCTGCTACACAGCTCTCTGCTTCTCTTCTATGCTCTCCTCATGCTTCAATAATGTTACAATACACAATGATGGTGTYTATATCCYGTTTCCCTCTTGCGCTCTAAAACTGTCTACTCTAGAATTAAAYTCTATCTACTTTTCATTAACTACCATAAATGMCTTCTACCTACTAAGGACGAGAGAAAATTGCTCAAGGTYCGTTTASATTATACAAAGGCGCTCYTTCTTAATTATCTTATTTAAGATGGYRCATCAATTTCAAGGAAATTTCAAAATTTGCRYTGGCGCTTGTCCAGTTGTCTTTTGYCTTCGCACTRGCTCRCTTGATGTTGGCGATGCTCTTGCATCATTAAGCACAAATTGGCTATTCTCRTCCTAGACAATGGAATCCAAAMGAACATCATTGCCTAGGACYTGTTCCAATGCCTACAACTCCCAACTACTCGACACCCTGAACCATATCACCTCATATGGGTACAAAAGKAAGGMTCAYGCCTCCTTGTCTCTAGGTGTTGYRTGGTAAACTTCGCTATTCACCCTTTTYAGGATACTGTGGTGTGTGATGTTTCTCCTTTAGATTGTGCTGACCTGTTACTTGGACTCYCCTACCAACARGCCTARAACATTGTTTATCATACCAAAATCCATAAATACCACCTGTAACATGAGGGATGCACCTATGTACTTACCTYCTCTACTCCTCACTCCACACARCCTATGACTGGACAAGCGACCATTAAGCAAGTCCCCATGAAAAAATATGTTTCCTTGTCTTTGGTTCTCCCCATTAAATCGTACCATATGACCAACCMAACACCTCAGGACATGGCTCCCCCACTCCCAAAAGTTATCAATGCCTTACCCCAACCCACGATACTACCCTCGTCTTGATTTATTGAGCACACCATTGATATCCTTCTGAAATCTTCTTTTCTTAATGTACCTTCATACTATCTCATTTCCCAAGAAGTTGATGTGATAACACACCAACCTGACCCACTTCTGAATTCATCCCCTACTCCACATCTTTGTCTTGTGCATCTCTAGCATTTCTTATGGAAAATAAGGTTTATGTTCCAATAGTCTCTGCCAACAGGTTTTGTACTCCAACATAAGTTCCAACATATTATAACATGTTTCCTTGTAGTTCCTCTTTTTCCAAACAGATTATGGAGAAAGCTTCAGGAAAAAAAATTCTTACAAATGCAGTTTACAGGGGCTAAATCATCTACAGAGGCATCCCTTTTTAGTTGGAGCAGTTAATCAGACAAGAGGTATTGGACACACTTGTTGTTCTTCCAGTGAGCTTGTATTTAAAGGAAGTGTTGAGGATGATAATGGAGCTTTCATTGATCAGTACTGAGTGGATGAGTATATGGTCAAGATTCCCCTTTCTTTCACTCTTTTAGGATCTGCACATCTACAGCAAGAACACCAGTTAGCGCAACGTTCTAATCACACTTTCACTCAATTCCATATTTAGGTAGTCGCTACATTACAAGCTACACCAGAGCGTACAAAACAGAGGCCTCATAAAATTCACATGATAGTGTTCTTTCACCTGGAAGCTCGCATGTGGTGCTTGCAGGACAATAACCGATTCAGAGGAAAACATCATTAGTTGTGCCCACTCATATATGATCCCGACAGAGTTCGAGAAAGCATTGTAGAGAATGCAATGCAAATTTCCTCATTTGTTGGCAAAAGAGGGGATGCTTTAGGATCTAAATAGGGAGGAATTGGGCCACCAAGAAGGATGCCCACCTTCATTCGCCAACCAGTAGGAGAGAATTATCATATTGTCATTAATTACTATTGTAATATGTCCTTGCCAATCTAGTTGAAGAGAGTGTTTTCTAATAAATAATTAACATGTTAGTTCGTCATGAAGTTAATTAATAAAAAATGGCACATCAATTTTCAGTCAAAAATAAAAGAAGCAAGTCTCTTGTTGTTGTTGTAAACAAAAAATTGCTCAATTTAATAAAAACGATGTATTCTTACTAAAATATAGTCACTGTCCATTTACTTCTTACTTCCAATGGTTTTTCTCTTTCATTCTCTGCATATTTTTGTATTGTGCACCTCTTGACACAATTATGTAAAATAGCTTCTAAAAAATTCATGTCACATAATTATGCCATGTTCATTGGATTATGTCACTTGTATTATTATTACTTTCAACTTTAACCCTTCTTTATATGTAAATATGTCTTTATATGTAAAGATGTCTTTATATGTAAAGATGTAAGTCGTGTAACTTTTTTCCAGTAGAAAAATTGCTCAATTATATTAGATAATATAATGTGATCACATATCTAGAGCAAAAGTGCCAGGACAATCTTCCTCACAACACGTGGGAAAGTCTGTCTGGAGTGTTGAGTAGTGGTCGAAGATATAGAAGATGCGGGCTATCAATGAGTTACTTCAGATTTTCAAAAGAGGAGATGAGAAAGGAGAGAGATAGAAGAAGTAAGTTTCTTCCAAAGAGATTGAAGACCACCATGCACCTAAGAGTTATGCGCTTGTGTTGGTGTCTGGGCCGCAACATAGAGTCCACCTGTAAATAGATTGTTGACTGATTTTTAATAGCCCCTACACCGCTGGGAGATCCATTCTGTTGTGAGGCACCATCAAACCACTCTGTCTGCAGATCTTTAGAGTATATAGGCTTGACTAAAATCTTTAATTTTTCTGTGTCCGTATGCAGGTCTTTCCAGAGATGGAACAGTCCCAATGCTTTAAAAGCTATAGCAGTAGTGGAAGGGGTCTTTTTTTTTAAATATTTGCAGTTCCTGGATAGCCAAATAAACCAACTTACCAGAAGATGAAGAATTTTGTAAATTTTTTCTGAAGTAGTCCAGTGATCCAAGCAATCTGAGATGTTATTTCCAATCCATCTCGATTTTAGGTTGTTGTCCTGTGTGATTTTGAACCAAACTTGGCGAGAGAACTGGCAGTTTATAAAAATATGTTCAGCTGTCTCTTCGCCCCTGTTGCAGAGATGGCACATATTTGGTCCGGTCCAGCCAAATTTCTGAAGTAGATCCCAGGTGGGGATTCTGTTGCGCAAGATAAGCCAGGTGAAATTTTTTATTTTCAGAGGGAAATGCCATTTCCAGAAGTCTAATAGCCATCCAGAAATATTGGTGGGTCACTCAGCAGATGAAATCGCATTATATAAAGTTTTTACAGAGATGGTACCGGTGTTATCGCCTCCATCCCAAATCATCTGGTCATCTGAATCCGTGGGTAAGATGCCCGATCGGTTTAACTCTGTGCAGAAGTCGTCCCATTCCATAGCCAAAGTCGGAGGGAGCTCTAAATCGTGACCGGTTTTCCGAAGCGTGGACTGTGCTCCAGGAACCATGTTCTTGCATGCTTGAAAATGGTAATAAACACTTTTTGAGTTTAAAAGTGAAATTAAATGGGGCGTGAGGATGGAGGCATTTCCAAAACCTGCAATACGATCAATGCCAATGTTTTTGGAGTGACCACGTCCCGGGATCCAGCAAATGCCTTTTGAAATCAAGTGCACAGACTTTGTAATGATTCTCCGTGTTCGAGAGGCAGATCTGCACTCCAAATGCCAGTAGAGGTTAAGGCGCGCCCGAGAGAACTCAGCCAGTGCTTGGTTGAAATGGAAAAAGTTCCTAATCATATTAAGAAATTACTAACAAATGTTTCTAATCAGTCTGAAATGGAAAAAGTTCCTAATCAGTCTGAAATGGAAAAAGTTCTTAATCATATTAAGAAATTACTAGAACACTATATGATTGCCACTTTTAAATGATTAACCTTTAACATTACCATATTTAGATTATTAATCACGAATTTTCTCACTTGTCTTTGCATTTTCCTCAGACGTTTTAACAGTCTGCATGTTTCATATCCCTTTCGACATTCATCAGTCACAGTTATATGACTGTGCTAGTACTAGCACAGCAGCAAAATAGCTGCTGGTGAACGCCAAAAGTCTGAGAAGATGAAATGATTCTTTAAAAGAATATATTAAATTTTATTATCTATTACAAATTAACTGTTGGGCTTCATTTATTTGGTGTTATCTTAATCACTTACGTGGCAATCAGTTATCTATCAAAGTAATTTTTAAATATGATTAGGTAAATGTAAAAAAGTAAACACATAAACTGATGTCTTTATAATAGCTAGGAAGTTAATGATTGAAATCACAGCCATTTATTTTGTGT
>ML785717.1:56550-69842 GCA_009831015.1 Picea engelmannii
GCTTAAACAGTTCTTGCCAAAAATTGCTTGTGAAAGTTGGGTCACGATCAGAAACAATAGAGTGTGGCATGCCATGAAGCTTGAAGACCTAGTCCATGAAAATTTGAGCCACCGTGGATGTAGTAAATGGGTGTTGAAGAGCGCAGAAATGAGCATACTTGGAAAGACGATCCACAACCACCATTATGACTAATTTATTTCTTGATTTGGGTAAGCCGGTAATAAAGTCCATAGATATATCCTTCCAAATAGCAGGTGGAATCGGAAGTGGTTGTAGTGTGCCCGGAGATTTGACTGTTTCTCCCTTGTTGCATTGACACACCTCACATTCAGTGACAAAATTACGGATGTCCCGTTTCATACCATCCCAGAAGAAAGAACGTTTGACCCTGTCATAGGTTTTGGTGAACCCGGAGTGCCCCACTGTGGGTGTAGCATGAAGCTCAGAAAGTACCATGGATTTAAGCTTTGATTGTTTACTTAAATACAAATGGCCTTTGTATTGAAGTTCATCCTAGAGCCAAGAGTACCTTGGGGAAGCTGGAGCATTGGTTTACAATTGTTGGATCAAATGCGAACTTTTGGGATCTTGTAGCCATTCCTAGCGCACAGCTTCGAGCCAATCTGGTACAATGAAAGAAAGAGAAAAAAGGGATCCTTCTTCTTCATATTTTCGGGACAGTGCATCCGCCACCACATTGTCTTTTCCCTTCTTGTAAATGATCTCATAATCATATCCAAAGAGCTTAGTCACCCATTTTTGTTGCTCCGGGGAGGAAATGCGTTGTTCCAGAAAGTACTTGAAGCTTTGATGGTCTGTCTTAATTTGGAAACGTTTCCCCAAGAGATAAGGGCACCACAGATCAATGGCATGCAAAATAGCCAACATTTCCTTTTCATAGATGGGTTTGCCCAGATTCCTTTTAGATAGTTGCTTATTGGTGAAGACCAAAGGTCGACCCTCTTGCATAAGGACAACGCTGATTCCTTTCCCTGAGGCATCACATTCCAACACAAAGGTCTTTGTGAAATCAGGAAGGGCCAGAACTGGAGTGGTTCACATGGTCGTCTTCAAGGTTTGAAAATCTTAAGCAGCGGCTGGAGTCCAAGTGAAATAGTTCTTTTTGAGGAGAGTCGTGAGAGGTGCTGCAATATTGCCATAATTCTTAACAAATTTGCGATAATACCCTGTTAAGCCGAGAAATCCACGCAAGCTTTTGAGAGTCTTTGGGTGTGGCCAGTCTTGCATAGCTTAAATCATTTTTGGATCCACCTTGACACCATCCTTGCCAACCAGATGACCCAAGTATTCTACTTCTGAGGCACCAAAAGAACATTTAGACTATTTCAGGAAAAGTTTGTGCTAAGAGAGTAGATGGAGAACTCGATCTACATGAGTAAGATGGTATGTCCAAGTTTTGTTATAGATTAGGATATCATCAAAGAAAACTAATATAAAATGACGGAGAAAAGGACAGAAGACATGATTCATGAGGCTTTGAAAGGTGGAGGGGGCATTACACAAGCCAAAGGGCATGACCAAAAACTCATAGTGGCCCTCATGAGTTCGAAAGGTCGTCTTGGGAATGTCTTCCTCCTTCATACGTATCTGGTGATAGCCCGAGCGAAGATCAAGTTTAGTAAAGAATTGGGTGCCACTCAATTCATCCAGGAGGTCATCAATGACAGGAATGGGAAATTTGTCTTTAATGGTCAGTTTGTTGAGGGCACGAAAGTCAGGACACATTCTCCAAGAACCTTCTTTCTTCATTACCATGACTATAGGAGAAGAGTAAGGGTTCATACTAGGGCGAATAACGCCTGCAGTAAGGAGTTCCTGGACCATTTTCTCAATTTCATTTTTTTGTGAAAAGGAGTGGTGATACAGATGGATATTAGGAGGAAGGCTTCTGGGTACAAGGGGAATGAAATGATCATGAACACCACGGGAAGGAGGGAGTCATTGGGGAGTGAAAAATACCATTTGGTGTTTAGAAAGGAGGGCTTGGAGATCTTCCGGCACCGGGGGTGTCTATGTTGCTTATATGGCATGGAGTTGGGCAATGACACCAGAATGACCTTTTTTTAGCAGCTTTTCCATGTGATGGGAACTAATGAACTCAGGTGAACCAGTCATGATGCCTTGGAATTTATATTGGTGGCCTTCCTGGTCGAATTGCATGGTTAATGCCTTAAAATCCATGAGAATGGGACAAAGTCCTTAGCCAGTCTACACCCAACACAATGTCACAACCGCCCATGTCGATAGCAAACATATGGGATTTTAGGTGATAGTCACCGATTTGGAGACACACATTTTCACAGTGCCCTCCACATTTCATGGAACCACCATTGGCAATCATGATTTGGAAATTGTTGACAGGATGGATGTAGCAATGAGTTTCTTGGGCAATGCGGCGATGAATAAAATTATGGGTGCTTCCACTATCAACTAGAATGATGACCTTCCGATTCTTGATGTAACCGATTAACTTGAGGGTTTGGGGGGCGGAGAAGCCAGTGAGAGCATTGAGGGAAATGATTGGTTCCACTTCAGGAGGGTCTGAGGGAGGGGTTATGTCAGTGATTTCAGGTGACTCAGGCACAAGGGGAGTTTCAACATCCTCTTCTGAAATATCCTCAGAGATGGCCATAAAAAGATTTTGTTCCTTACACTTGTGGCCCGGGAAATATTTTTCATCACAATTATAACAAAGGCCTTTGAGTTGGCGTTCAGTCATTTCATCCCTGGTCAATTTTTGGATCTTTAATGGGGCGGAGGGAGTAGTGGGATTTACGGGTCTAGGGCGAGGGATAAAGGAGGGTTTACGGTTTTGAGAGAATACAACCTGTTGTGCTTCTTTATCTTTTTTAGTAGCCTCTACCCAACTCGAAGGTCGAGCCATGAGGACATGGGCCCGAATCTCCTCCTTGAGGCCACTGATAAAACACTCTCGAAAGAAAGAATCAGTCATGCCCTCTATTCTAAAAGCCAAGCGTTCAAAGGAAGCTATGAAGTCTTCTACTGTTCCTGATTGTTTCAACTTTGTCAAATGACCCAAATGGTTGGTGTCAGTGTCAAAGAATTCATAAAGCTCAGTCACAAATTGGGTCCAAGCAATATACCCTTGACAAGAAGTTTTTCTCCATTGCCACCATTGCCAACGTTTTTGATCTAGATGGAGAACACCATACCGGAGTTTGGCCAAGTCATCTGTAATGTCGTATAAAGAGAAATAATGTTCTATTTGGGTGACCAAACCAGTGGGGTCCGAGCCATCAAATTTGGTCACATCCACCCGCAGAAGGCATAGGTCACGTTGAAAGTGATGGGGATGAAAGGTATGGGAATGGGAGGAATGTTCACCTTTAGTCTTTGGAGGTGCATCAGAGAAAAGGTCATCTGTAGGGATATTTAGTTTGGTGCAGAGTGATGCAAAGACAGATTCAAGCTGGGTGGTCAGTTCTTGTTTGACTTCCTCCATTGAGGACTGCATGGTTGTATTTATGGTTGTATTGATGGATGAATCAATGGAAGCAACAGTAGCACTGAGTTGTTTCACTTCCTTTTGGGTCTCAAGGAAACCAGATTGAAAGGTGTTGAAGCGAGCTTCTAGGTCTTGGCTACGGGTATGGGCCATGAGGATGGGTGAACTAAAAAGGGGCGGGCAGGGTCAAAAATTTTGCCAAAAAATTATATGGATGAATGTGATAAGGGCGAAGAGATGAATCCAATGGAATAGGTCTCAAATAATGGTGAAAAAACTTCCAGACTTGCTCCGGTCTGAAGAATACTGCAGCGATGAAATCTCCAAATGCTTACCTGGAAAGAAATGTGTATTTACTTGGAAACCCGAACACAGTTGCACAGCAATAGATCTTGTCTATTTTAATTTGTTTATGTTTTTGTCTCCCAAAGGATAGGTATTCAAGGGTTCTACGGATAAGGGTTTGCCCTATGCTATAGCTCTCTAATATACATGTGGTGTCCAACAGTAGTACTCGGCCCAATATCTCAGGGAACTAACTAAGGATGATAGAACGTACCCTTATCCGTACTACCCGACTACCCAGGTACTAGAGAGTATCTTCCTGAGTGTTGTTCTTAGTGGCACTATAACAGTCAGGCGACCGATCGGTTTATCTAAAGAGGGCTTCAGGAAATCTAGGTCGATCCGTACACAGGTTCTGTCTGATGCGCTACCACTCGAAGGGGTACCAATAGGGGTTACAAGGGTGGCCAACATATGTGCGCTTAAGAACCACTTGTATTTACTGCATGTATGAATCCCTCAACCACGGGTTTATGTGCGTAACGATAGATCTCTGTGGCTTAAAGACGTCAAAATACATCTCTACCGTGGAAAAAAAAAATCCCACAATTTCTGCCAAGGAAAGTGCTCTGATACCACTTGTAATATACTAGATATAAAAAGCATGCAGAACAGAAATAAAATGCTAGAAATGGCAGAATAACAGTAATATAACCAGCATAATCTCCACAATAACACAGAAATGATATAAGAACAACAACATAGATAACACTTTGATTCAGAAAGCAATGTTCATGGGCCTCTTCGAGGGGGCAACCTCCAGTCGAGCAACGCTCTGCTAAAATAATCTCCAAGCTTAGGTTTTCATACCCTTGACCCTTATTTATACTAAATATGTCTATCAAGAGAAGCATCTAGAGGAAGATCCTTCTAGAAGCGGAAGCTTCTATTAGGTCTTCTTACATCTGCCTTATTCTATTTTATTGAAAGGCCTTATTAATATTGACCTTTATTACATCCGAATATATTGATCTACCTATGTGCGGGTTAGGACCCTAATAGACTCTTATCTTGTATGAAGTTCAAAATGATATGGTAGTCTCGAGGTAAGTTTTATTAATCTCGGTATGAAAACAAGTTCATCAAATCTTAAGACCAATCACTAATCATGATGTTTGGGATTTACCATATTATGACAATCTGACATTTCTCAATAAGCTTCAAATTCCTTTAAACACTACCATCAATGCAAAAGATACAAATTTCAATGGAAAATTACAATGTGAGACAAAATTGAACATAATATTACAAATTGTGTCTTTTACCATCAATGTAAAATAAACAAATTTTAATGGAAAATTACAATGTGAGACCAAATTGAATATAATATTACAAATTGTGTGTCTAAGAATAAAGATAAAAAAATTCATCTCCTATAGTCAACAAGAAACTCGTGATATCCTATATCAACGAGCAACTCGTGATGAAGAAAATAAAATAATCAGAGAAAGGAGAAACTGAGAAGACAATGAAAAATATGGCTTCAATAACCACCCAACCAAAAAAAAAATAGTAACTCAAAAAGCATGTTAGCTATAAAATTATATAACAAGTATAAAACAACCATTCAAAACCCAATAAAAGATGCATACATAATTTGTATGTACTTTAAAATATTTTAAAAATTAATTATTTTAATATAATATATTAAATATATAACCAAAGCACCAACATCCCTACTACCAACTATTAACAATGAATCCATGATGAACAACTAATCCACAGAACCCGAGTCCCATTACTACCAACTATTATAATAAGAAACATTGAATCCATCATGAAAAACTAATCCACAGAACCCGAGTCCCATTATTGAACACTATCACAGAAATTGATTGAATATGGGGTTATCAAAGAAAAGGGAAGGGAATTCAAAGTGAAAGAACTACAATCTGGTGGTTATTGAATTCAGTGCCCAGAAGAATCCAAAACTTGTGGTGTAATCAAACACCTGCTCACATTTTGCAATGAGCATGGATAAGAGAAAAAAGTTTATTAACCTACACAATAGACAAAACAACAATTGTTAAACAAAGTATTCAACAGATGTTAAGAAAGAGCGTACAAGGGCATGGAACAACCATGTGTTCTTTCCCGATTTGTAATGAAAAGTCAAAATACTAGCACATCCACTAAATCGTTGCTAGTGAACGTTGAAAGGCTTACCGCTGGTAAGATGAAACAAAGAATATCAAAGGACTGGAAATTATGAAGGCTTCAAGCAGTCAACATTCTATTTGTATAGGTAAGAGCAGCTTTTCATAAGTTTTCTTCAGCGTTGAAAGAGGATAAGGTGTTGATAGAGAGTTCTTATTTTTTTTTTAAACACAGAGCTTCACTTCGAGATAAGATAGACCAAAAATAATAAAAACTTGCTCATAAAAATAGTGTTGTGACATTGCTTCTAGTTAAAGTTGGTGTAAGGATTAGATTTGAACAAATTTATTATGATTCTATTTGGTACTCCAAACTAACTTAACAGTAGTATGGTCCCTTGATAATACAAAAAGAATACTATTTTTATAGTAATAGCGATCCAATGCTTTAGTGAAAATGTGATGCATACTGCCAAACCCTAACCCTAAAGATAACCTAATACCCAAAAGGTGAAGAAAAAACCGGGTGATGCATACTGCCAAACCCTAACCCTAAAGATAACTTAATACCCAAAAGGTGAAGAAAAAACCGGCTTCTAAAATTGTGACAACCCTGATAGTAACCCTAAACAATAATCCTAACCTCAAAAGAATTATCCAAAAAAATATTAAAAAACATATAACCCCACGATGACGTCCATTCCACTTGCTTCTAGCTGAGAGGCTCCGGGTACTTCTTAATGCTTCATATGATTTCAGAAACCCTTAAGAGGCTGCCTCGGTTGGATGTTACCTGCGCAATTAAAACCCAAAAACTTTTAGGTAAAAAAAAACAAGAACACATATGAAGAAATATATACAGATATGATATAACATATACAGATATAATATGATATAACAATTCTTTTTCTGAAACTGAATCCTGTGATGGTTCACCGAGAACGATATAGGGTGTCGAGAATACCCAAGCTGAGCCGCCTGTACAGATTAAACTTTCCTCTAAAGAAAGGCGTTGGGGTTGCCTTGAGGCGTCCAACAATACAAGACATGCAACTTTCCAAATCAAACATTAACGATAAACGATATCGACGATTCACAACACGCTTCGCACCCATCGAAATTGATGGAAAGATATTGAAATTGATCAAGCTTGGCATCCATCGAAACAGATGGCAAGATATTGAAATTGATGGGTTTCCTTGAGGCGCCCAACATTTCACTACATCAATCGACCGTCCATCACGCTTCACATCCATCGAAACAACTGGGAACATATTGAAATTAATCGGCCAACCATCCCATGCAATAACTAAAACGACGCCCCAACTAACACTAAAACATAAATGTGAGGAGGCCATAAAATGAAACACCACAAAACCATAAACTTACCCACAGTCTAGATTACCTACGACGACATGTTTTAAAATATACCCATGCTTATTAACTTCTGGACTAAATCGATACCAGAAAAGAGAGAATTCTAGCAACAGGAATCTAAATACAGTGCATTATAAAAAAAACAAAGAAGTCTCAACAATAATCCTATGCACCAGTTGTGACAACTTAGTCTGTATTCACCTCATATAGTTTGAAGGCTTGTTGTAGGGGGGCACGTCTCTCATTAAATCCATAGGCTCACCGTGTTCTTCGCTATCGACCTCCATGGCTGTCGTCGACCGATGGTCGTCAATATAGTTAAAGAGAAATGTGGCCCTAGGCTTCATGCTTTCGGGAACTCAAATTCCCTGCAACACACGTTGATTTAGAGGTTCACTGAAACTCGAACTTTCCTCGTTTGTAGTAAACTCTCCCCAGTCTACCACTACGGTTAGAGAAAAACAGAGAGGGAGACAATAATAAAAAAACAGAGCCGTGTGCGTAGTACATACAACTGAGTTCCGTGGATACAATCCATTTGCAACACATCACAATCAACAACTTGCCAACAACACATCACAATCAAGAACTTGCCAACAACAATTCAAGAAGTAACTACTGCTCAAATAGTTGAGTTCCATGGCTGCAATAGATCTGCAACACATCATAATCAGCAGCTTGCCAAGAGCAATTGAAGAAGCCAATTCTACTAAAGTAAGCAAGGAGCAAGTTATAATCACCCCAAGTTTGTAAGCCCTGACCAGAGCTTTGTCTTGATATATTTAGAGAATGATGTGTATATATCAAAACAGGGTAACAAAACATCGAAGACAACCGACCTGCAAAGGTAGCGTTCGACTTCATTTATCGGGTACAACTGCTGGAAAAAGGGACGTCAGTAGATGGCTATATCTATAAAACATTGTTTATAAAACTAGCACAGCCGCTAACTCGCGGCTGAGAACGCCGAAAGGGCGGACAACTGCAACTGAAATCCGTGGTGAAAATGAAATGCGCAGATAGGTGAGGAAAGACAGAAAATGAAACGCACAGGTAGTCAGAAAATGAAATGCTTGGACAGTTGAGGAAATCTAAATGGTAATCTGAAAGGTTAATCATTTAAACGTGGCAATTATATAGTGCTACAGTAATTTCTTAATATGATTAGGTAAATGCTAAAAAGTAAACAGGGTAACGGATGCATTCAGAAATACAAGGAAGTTATGAAGAGTAAATCACATTCATTGATTTGGGAGGACGACTAAGAATATGCCAGCATCTTCAATTATTAACCATCAGATTATAATTTTAGATTAAAAACTGATTAATTGTGCTCATTGTCAATAGGTATACGCCTTTCGGCGTAATAAAATGGAGTAAGTTAATCTGGGAGCAATTTTTTTTTTTCTAGGCAAAAAATGGACCTGAATCCAGTCAGATTTTTAGGGGTAGCTTGAGTTTGACATGGATGAAACTTCCATGCATTTCAAAACCTTATCTAAGGAGTTTTGCCCCATTTTAAACAAACTCAGATGCTCAGAAAATCCATCAGACTTTTAGATAAACAGGAAATTCAAAATTACATCGCCTGAAAATATGCAGGAAAAATAACTCTGGAAGAAAAAATTACTCCCCAGTTAACCCACTCCAAATAAAATAACACTACCAACTATATATGTCTACTAACACAGCCACAAACTCTTAGCTGTTGAACACCAAAAAGTTTCCGCTAATAATTTACACAGTAACATAAATTAAATTAGAAATGCAGACTATATTCATAAAACCAAAATTGAAACGCCCTGCCACCCTATTATATTGAACGCAGAGCAGATGACCATAAAATAAAGACTCACCAGTTCTGAAAAACTCGCCAGAATCTGACCGGTCAGATTGTTGTGAGACAAACTAAGATCCAATATAATATCTAGGCTGTGAAGGTTCCCAAGATTTAATGGTATGCTACCGTTCAACTGATTTCTGTCCAGCCTTAACTCGATCGACTGAGACAAATCACCGATCTCCGGCGGTATTTGGCCATATAGATTGTTTCCTGTCAAACGGAATTTCTGCAATGCTCTTAGCTTTGCAAGCTGCACGGAATGGTCCCTGTGAGCTCGTTACCACTCAAATCCAGAATGTTGAGATTCGTTAGACTACCAATCTCAGGTGTAATACCGCCTCTCCAATGATTTCTAGAAAGATTAATAATGCCGAGTTTCTTAAGCTGGGCAATCTCCAGTGGAATAAATCAGGTTAAATAATTGCTGGAAATAACCAGATGAGTAAGGTTTTTTTACTTACCAAAAACCGGTGGAATTTCACCATAGAGCTGATTGGAGCTTAAACCTTAAACCCAAATAATGCAGGGCAGGATATTCCCCAAAGGCCTCCGTTATACTTCCTTCCAGCTGGTTGTCCTCCAGACTAACTCGTCAAATTCTGGCAATTCCTGAGACTCGGCAGCACTGGACCTGAAAATTTATTTATGTTAACTGCTAAGACCTAACTCTCCTCAAATAATGGCAATTCCTGAGACTCAGCGGTACTGGACCTGAAAATTTATTTATGTTAACTGCTAAGACCTCCAGCGTCCCCCGTGACAAATCTGTTTAGGTTTCCGGTGAAACTGTTGTTGGAGAGGTTCACCTTTAAACTGTTGTTGGAGAGGTTCACCTTTATCAGATCACTGTATCGAAACTCGCAGATTTTGGTCCAGAGAGAACGTTATTACGGAGAAATAGCAGAGTTAAATTAGCTAACCTGAAAATTTCCATATAAAATGCATGCATATAAAACGCATGCCTCCATATGGTTAGAAAATGAAAAGTATTCATATTTTTCCAATCTCTGTACTATGTAATAAAATCTTAATCTTTGTTAATCACTCATAATGGTAATCATCTAGTTATCATAGTAAATTTTAAATATGATAAGTAAAATAAAAGTAAAAAAAAAAACATGTAAACATATATCTTTATAATAATAGTTATCATAATAAATTTAAAAAAAAAATAAACATATAAAGAGATGTCTTTATAATAGTGAGGAAGTTAGTGATTGTGATTTATTGGTACGACTAAGAATATTCTATCAATATTTCATCTTGTCCATATAAAATTGATTAAACACTAAAAACTTATTAAATATGTCTATTGTTAATAGGTATACGCCTTTAGACATAATAAATACCTATGATGTGGAAACATAACCTATGATATCAACACCAAGTCAGCGGTCTCTCAATGATCTTGTCCTTGCAAATGGGAAAGAGCTTGAGGAATCCGCAATACACAACCTCTCTCCATCCCACTTTTAGATGACTACTCTGCCTACATTTATGTTGTTGTTTTGTTTTGTCCAACACATGTTGCTGCACCATTTAACAAGGGTTGCATGGCAACTCAGTCCCTGCTGAGTTAGTTGGGAAATACATGTTGAAAAATGAAACTTAATATAACTAAATCCACAAGTAATGAATATTTTTTGTCAAAAGATAATAATTGAGGGTTGTGATTGGTGAAATTAATTGATTATGTAATTAATTCTACATATTGAAAAACTTATAAAGTAAACATCCTTACATATAATAAAATGTAATATTCACCCTACCATTTACATTATATATATATTGATTGAAATTGTTATTTAAAAAAACAAAAAAAAAAATTGTTTATAACTTACAATCCCTTCTAATTAAAAAGTGCAAAACTCTTCTAATTAAACTTTAGTACTATAGTTAGAAAACTTTAGGCATGAATATTATTTTCTATCAAAGTAATTACCTTCCATTCAAGATTTCTAATCGTCGAGTCAAGTGTAGAGTCAAATCTGAGTCAAATCTTATCATTGATTTTTATTCAGGCTTTATTAAAATAATATGAGGGAAGGTCCTTAGCACCTTTGTAACCCCTATCCAAGTAAAGTAACGCCAACAAAATTGAATACTACTACATACAAGTAGTGAATATAAATGAGAGTTGGTGATAACATGTTCGGTTTTACTTCGGGGTGGTCCTTCCAGCTTCTAGACGTGGAGGTGATTAATGGTTTGTATGTTGTGTAGTAATTCATAGTAAGGGAACACAAATGATCTCCAAGGGTCTTCGAGGAAAATGATATTTATCTCTTCTTCATTATACATAAATTTATGACATCAAATCTCATATTTGAAACCAAAAGAGTCAGAAATGAAAAATTAGATGGAGAAGTTGATACTAGTGGCTTTGTGGGAACTGGTAACGTCACAGAATTTGAAAGCATTGCAGTAACTTCTGACATTGGTGGGCAATGCAATGAATCGGTCTGTGTACACAAAAGCCCATCATGAATGCATCTCAATGCTTTCTCCTTATTGCATGTTTCAATTATTGTTGGATCAATCGTACTCTCAATTTTTTGTCATTTGTATGAACTCCACACCTGCATTTTCATAAAATATATACATGATGGAGAGATCCATAATATGGGCTTTAATTTAGTTTATTGATAAATTAGTCTACAAGTTGACAGATGAGGAATTCATATCAAAATAGATCAGTGAAACCCATTTATAGATCAGTGAAACGGTTTATATATTAACTAAATAACATGTCTAGATAAGGAATATATCCTCAGAGCGAAATACAATGAGAATATTCTCAGAGTATCTCACCCATCCTAAAATGATCCCCTTTTCAGATGATATCTTTTTTCCGGTGACAAGTTCCAGGAGAACAATGCCAAAGCTATAGACATATGTATTTACAGATAATTGCTCACCCCCAAAATACTCTGGTACCATATACCCACTGCATATTCAAATTCCAATGGAAAAGATACTTTTAGGAGTTGAGCGATGATAAAGTGAAATTTATTTGCAGAAGAAACGATAGTGCTAGATCCTAGAAGATAATAACTAAACCGAGAATATAAATTCCAAACCAAAGATGTCATGAAGTGTGACTTGCAACTACAATATTTTCAATTTTCTTAAAAAAATATGCATAGAAAATGGTGTCGACAGAAGAAATGTTTATGCATTTTTACAAAGGAATTGTTTATGCGTTTTGGCCAGAAGCTTTTCATTCAAAAATTCTTTTATTCCTTGATTAGATGTTGACAACAACTTCTTCACAAGCATTTGTTTTCCATCCTTAGTAGTTCCCTGAGAAATTCAGACAAATGCTAAGTGTGAAAGATTTTGTCGAGTAAATCTTAATTGTCTTTCTAGACTATATATTTGTTTTCAAGCCAGAACGGGGTCTAAGATATAGCCAATGTTACCTTGTACACAGACCCAAATGCTCCCTTCCCAAGCTTGTTATCATCGTGAAAATTGTTCATACCATCTTCAAGTTCTTTCATCATAAACAATGGTCGCTCAAAATAATGCGTCTTTCTTTGTTTGTCCGTCATCTATTCAATGAAAATACACACTTATATAAAAAAGATAGGGTGGTAAAAATTATGTAATAAAGTTTTCTTGTTTATGTTTATTGGAGGCATTGTAGGGTTAGAGAAGCAAAAACCTTTTCGGTTTTTATCTAATTTATTTTGAAGATGTTTCAACATACCATATATTATTTTTTATGGTGTTTTAAAACATTTTTTATATAAGAATTTATTTGTTTTGTTAGAAAATTTAACAATGGTTTAAATCTTCATATCAAATTAAGTGTTTATATCTTATTAGTTTCCACAAAAGATAATGTAGCATCACATATACTCTTTCATCAATTTTTCCTTATTTACAAAATAAAAATATAAATTATTAGTTGTTATATGTTTTTCCATCTTCTTAATTGATTTAGATTTTTCCATTTTTTCTTTTATACATGAAAAATTAGTTTAAATTAAAAAAATGTTGTAAATTTTTATGTAAAAAGATTTTCTTTTCTAAATAATGTTTTCCTCTGTAAATAACCATCAAATTAATTTTAGATTGATAAAATCTCATTTTCTTAAATCCTTACCACTATTTCTCTAACTTATCTTTGCAACCTGT
>ML785717.1:75451-86602 GCA_009831015.1 Picea engelmannii
CACCGGCTTAGCCCCATCGCCTCCAATGCCGACGCTTTTGAGATGTCGGAGGAATTTCGGCTCCATCTCGAAGAAGGTATTAACCAGAACCCCGTCCGCGATCCGCGTGAAGTCCATATGCCGACGGGCATCCTCCTTCACAATGTCTGGTAAGGCCAGGCTGCGGATGGCGTCCTCGATCTCCGGCAGCGACGGCGTGGCCTCTGCGTCCCAGAACATGGCCTCCATGCAGAGCCACATGTGTGCGCTCATGGGATTGAACGTGAACGACCGGACGCCGACCTCGGCCGCCACTTGGGAGGACCAGCCCATGAAGAGGTCGTAGATGAGAACGACGCGGTCGGGAGGCGGCAGGCCCCTGGACTCGTAGTATTCGGGGCCGGTCAGCTCCGCCATTAGAACCTCCAAGGGTTTGTCCATTTTGCGTACAAGATCGAATATGATGGGCGCCATGTCGCGGGAGACTTTATTCAGATTGTGGCGGCCTGGTGGCAGAGGAGATTCGGGGACCGATAAATCCTGAAAATAGAAGGGCAGATCACCCCATCCCTCCGTTCGGGGACCTCCGTTCGGGGACGGAGAAATTGGACGTTTGAAGGGAGGGTAACGTAGATAACTGTTACGCCTCTGGTCGCCAGCATTCTTGAGAGCTGAAGGAATGCGTTGAAAGTGACCGTGGCCTAAGAAAGGCAGCAATACCGTGTATAATCTTCTGGTGATTCTGTTGCAACCTTCCATGGCTTCTGTATTGATGAACTCTAATTTTTTTGGCGGTACCCTGTGATTATTACGCCAAAAGGTGTACACCTATTGATAATGGGTAGATTTAATAGGGGTTTAGTGCTTAATATGTTTTTTATGGATAGGATTAAATATGACTGGATTATTCTTAGTAGTCACACAAAATAAATGGTCGTGATTTCATTCATTAACTTCCTAGCTATTATAAAGACATCCCTTTATGTGTTTACTTTTTTACATTTACCTAATCATATTTAAAAATTACTTTAATAGTTAACTGATTGTCATGTAAGTGATTAACAGAAATTAAAATATTAAGTGCAACCATTTATTTGTTAATCAATAATAAAATTTAATAAATTTTTTACCAGCCGATACCTTTCAACGTTCTCCAGCTGCGACTGTGCTACCTATTGACAATGGGCAAATTTAATAGGGGTTTAGTGCTTAATAAGTTTTCTATGGACATGATTAAATATGGCTGGAATATTCTTAGTAGTCGCACAAAATAAATGGTTGTGATTTCAATCATTAACTTCCTAGCTATTATAAAGACATCAGTTTATGTGTTTACTTTTTTACATTTACCTAATCATATTTAAAAATTACTTTGATAGCTAACTGATTACCACCTAAGTGATTAACATAAATTAAAATATTAACACCAGATAAATGAAGCTCAACCGTTTATTTGTTAATCAATAATAAAATTTAATATATTCTTTTAAGGATTATTTTCATCTTATCAACTTTTCTGAGTTGATCAACCACAATTATGTGGCTGTGCTAGTTATATATATGTCAATTTTCGTTGTAAGTGTTAAAGATTCCTTGTGCTAGTGATATATATTTTTCAATTTCAACTTTCGTTTTGTGTCAGAGATTCAATGAACATTGTAACGCAGGCAAAAGCCAAACAACGAAAATCCAAAAACGTACATTCACAACTTAGCAAGCTGTCAGATGATTCGACAGGCTATCGTCATTGGTGACGTTGTAGGTAAGAAGGGTAAAAGTTAATAATATTTGGGGTTGTTTAGTTATGTTTTGACGATATAGTAGTCGTCTAAATGTTTTAACTTTTGGAAAAAAATTTGGAAATTTTTTTGTTTTTGATAATTTTTTTTTTTTGATTTTGTGTAAAATATGTTGATGAATGGTTGAATCTATAAATTTGAGTGGTTAAATTTGTATAATCTAAATATTTAGGGGTTTTTCAGCTTACTGAATTCATTTATGTATTTAAAAATGTAATTTAGAAAACAAAAAATAACGATTTTGTCCAATCCCACTAAAAAATCTAAAAAATAGAACCATTTAGCTAACATCATATTTATATACAAATTTCATTATGTTGTAATAAAATCTGATATTTTACATTATTATTATTAAAATTATAACAAGCATTATATTTTTCATATATATACATAGTATATAATTAAATGTATATGAATGAGATTGATTAAATTTAACTATTATTAAAATTATAACATTGACATTATAGATTTTCAAATAGTATTTAATTTTAATTATATATGTATATGAATGAGATTGATAATATTGATAGTTTTTGAAATTCACTTTGAATAATATTGACACGCTTAAATGTGTTAATAAGCTTTTAACAAGTCATAGCCAAACATATATTTAAACTTATAATCTGACACAAATAATACTACCAATATGAATGTACGGAACCAATCATATATGTTAAGCACAAATCGTGCTAATTATTTATATGAATTATCCCAACCGCTCTCCCCAAACCTGTGAAACCCACATGGAAGAAAGAGGAGAAGGAGATGGGGATACCCCAATGATGCTAGACGATCGAGATCTAGTAGGGATAGATCTGGAAAAGATGGAGGAGGCTCTGAACCAAAAGGACCTGCAGACTCTCCCTGAAGAACAACTACGCAAAGTACACAAGGTCTTTCTCAATTCCTCCGCAGGATCCACAGCACGTCTGGGCATAGCAACAGACTCGAACTCTGGCTCGAAGAGAGTCCTTCGCGAAAACAAAAGACGGGGACAAAAAACTGCACACCAACTGATCAAGGAAGCAGGCAACCTCATGATAAACTCAGGTCAGATACACAAGCTCTCGGAGGGATACCTCCACTCAACACCTCCCTCTTAATGATGAAGATCATCACCTGGAACATCAGAGGACTGAATGGGAGATCCAAACAAAGGATCCTCCGAGATTGCATCATAGCAGAGAAACCATATATTCTGCTGCTCCATGAGACTAAATGCAGAGGAGCAGAGGCTGAAACAATCTTTCAGCGCATATGGCGAGAATGTACCTCCATAACAACAGATTCCATAGGAGCCTCAAGCGGCCTTGCCATCTTATGGAACCCATCCAACATAACTATTAGCAAACCTTTTACAACAATAGGCACAATAACCGCTCACTTCGCGATCATTGGCACGAACCAGGAAGGCGCCATCACCAACGTCTACGGGCCTCACAGTAGCCAGGACAAAGATAAATTTATGGAGCGGCTCGAGTGGATCAAGACCCTGGCAACAACCCCAAACTGGATCTTAGGAGGCGAATTCAACATGATCTTGACACTGGAGGAGAAAACTGGAGGTATCAAAAAACTTGAGCAAGACAGTGGTAAGTTCAAAGCTCTCATTGATCATCTAAAATTAGTAGATATAGAAAATAGCAATGGCACTTTCACTCTGTCCAATCGTAGATCAAGTAATCAACATATTTCCTGCCGACTAGACCGCTTCTTGGTAACCGAAGAAATTATGGAATCAGGCTCTCATCTGGAAAGCCTCATCTTACCAAAAGCAGGCTCAGACCACTGGCCCCTGGATTTGCAGCTAGACATGGGAGAGCCTCCCAGATACAAGCCTTTCTGCTTCGAGAAATTTTGGCTATCGCACCCGGACTTCCAAAGGCTAGCTAAAACCTAGTGGGACCAAATGGAAATAGACCATGGCTCATGCATGTACAAATTTCAACAGCGACTTAAAAATTTCAAGCAAAGGCTAAAGCAATGGAACAAAAACAGCTTCGGTAATATACTTCAAAGCATAAGGACCATAGAAAAGATTCAAAAAATCTTCATTTCCGGATCTAGAACCACAAAATTAATGGAGGAGAAGGAGCAGCTCCGGGAACAACTAGAAGAACGAAGGAAGCAGGAGGAAATCTTATGGAAGCAAAAATCCAGAGTGCAATGGCTTAAAGAAGGGGAAAAAAACACAAAATTTTTCCATAGAGCCATGATGCATAAATGACATATCAATAGAATCACTCACCTATAGGACAGTCAGGGCAACTTAACCAGGGAACACTCCAAAATTGAGGAGGAGCTGCTCAATTACTATCAAGACCTCCTAACTGAACCGAAGAAGGACAGAACGGAAGCAATAAGGAGAGAAACGGGGCACATACCGTCACTAGTTACCCCAGAGAAAAATGCAGCTTTAACTCGACCCATTACCCAAGAAGAGGTCGACCAAGCAATAAAATCCATGCCCCTGGGAAAAGCCCCAGGCCCGGACGGGTTCACCACGGATTTTTTCCACCACTACTGGGATTTGGTCAGACAGGAAGTGTGGGAAGTGGTAGAGGAGTCAAGAGCTTCAGGCCTGATCCTACCAGCTCTCAACGCCACCTTTCTCACCCTCATTCCAAAAAAAGAAAGAGTCACTAACCCCAAACAATTCAGACCTATAGCCCTGTGCAATGTAATATACAAAATCATAACGAAGGTCATAGCCACTCGACTCAAGCCCATCCTACCATTCGTCATCTCCAAGGAGCAGTCAGGGTATGTAGAAGGAAGGCAAATCATGGACAACGTCATCCTGGCCCATGAGATCATACACTCCCTCAAGACTTCAAGAACTCCAGGTATGCTAATCAAACTCGACCTTTCAAAATCTTTCGACCAGGCCAACTGGCAGTATATTAGAGTTGTCCTAGACTCCTTCATCTTCGATCAGGGTTGGGTGAACTGGGTCATGAATCTCACCTCCTCCACCTTCTTCTCCATTCTCGTTAATGGCGTACCATCCAAACCTTTTTCGCCATCCAGAGGAATCCGACAGGGGGACCCCCTATCCCCCTTTCTGTTTGTACTCTTAGCGGAAGGCCTGGGACGTTATATCAAAGTAGCAGTAAATGAAGGCTCCCTTAAAGGCCTACCTCTGCACAACATTCAACCTGCACCCTCACACAGTCAATTCGTAGATGGCACCCTCCTCCTGAACTTTCCCACAGCCCAGGAGGCTACTAAGCTTAATTTCATCCTCTCAGACTTCACTGAAGCCTCAGGCATGTCACTCAACTTGGAAAAATCCAAGCTTTACTTCTTCAATACCCCGGCCTCTATCAGCGTCATGTTTCCAGACTTCTGGGGATACCCAGGAGCTCCCTTCCATCCAACTATCTTGGAGTTCCACTCACTAGAGCGGCGGCCACCTCCATCTCCTGGGACAGCCTTCTTCTCTCCATTTCCAACAGACTACGCAACTGGACCTTCAGACCCCTCAATATTGCCTCTCGATTGGTTCTCCTCAAATTTGTTTTGCAAGCTCTACCCACCTATCTCTTCACCGCTCTGGCGGCTCCCAAGAGAGCCATCAGAGCCATCAGAAATTTGCAGTGAAACTTTCTCTGGCACGGTCATCAACCAAACAAGAAATGGGCTTTAGTCAATTGGGATAGGCTCTGCACGCCAAAAAGTCAAGGCGGACTGGGGCTCCGAGATCCAAGGAAACTGAATCAAGTAATGGGAGATAAAATCTGGTGGAGGTGGCTGAAAAATCCAACAACTACCTGGGCACAATTGTGGAAAAGAAAATATGCCCCCCTCACATCGGAAGATCAGTTAATCCGACACAACAACCGCATACAAGGCTCTAACATATGGAACACAGCTTGGCAAAATAGTACACTGGTTCAGAACCACACCTTCTGGGAGTTAAGAGATGGAGGAAGCGCCCTGTTCTGGCAAGACTCTTGGCAGCAACTCAAACCATTGGACGCAATGGAAGAGCTATCTGACCTTAAAAGAGCCCTCCACCAGAACACCTCCTTAAAGGTTAAGGATTTCTGGAAACCACAAAATACGCAGCAAAGGTGGCGCCAATAGAAGATCTCAAATCAAGACCTCAGGACCCCAGAAACTCTCAATCTACAGAGCTGGCAATCTTAAGCCACCCACAGGAAAATACTTTATCGAGAGGGACCAGACATCCTGAGGTGGGGGTACACCACAGCTGGCATATTCACTACTAAAGAAGCTTACTTACTCCACGGAAACCAACAGGAATTAAAAAAGGAGCATATTTGGAGCAAAGTTTGGAATTCTGCTCTCTGGCCCAAGGTATCTACCTTTCTGTGGCTAGTGGCGCACAACAGAGCCTTAACGTGGGACAACCTAAGAAAGAGAGGCTTCATCGGACCCTCCCTCTGCATTCTATGCTTTCAACAGGAGGAAACTAAAGAACACCTCTTCAACGGATGTCATTATAGCCAACAGATTTGGGACTATGGAGCGCAACTAATGCACAAATCCAACCGAAATCGAAGCAGCATCAATTGCACAATTGAGAATTGGGATAGCAGTTCCTTTAACAACCCCATTCTAAATCTCATATGGCAACTTCTGTCGGGATTCACCCTCTGGCAAATTTGGAAGGAATGAAACAAGCAAATTTTCCACTCTCAATCCTCCCTCCCTGAAACCACATGGGAGAAAATCAGATCCCTAATAAAAGAAACAATCAGGAGCAATTTTTGGACAGAGGAAGATCTGCAGTGTAGCCCAGAGGAACAAAGCATTCTTCAAAACTGACAGCCCATTCTAAGCAACAAAATGAAACCAAGAAGCCACACGAGACAACCAACCAGTCCCATCAATTGGACTCCCCCTCCAACACATTTCATAAAAGTAAATTTTGATGGAGCCTCCAAAGGCAACCTGGGACAAGTAGGATATGGGGCAGTGCTCAGAAACTCCGGTGGGGAAATCCTAGGTCTGGACGCAGGATTCCTTGGAGACACAACCAACAATGTAGCTGAGCTAATAGGACTCCTGTGAGGTCTCCAAACAGCCATTGACAAAGGCTACCGAAGGATAATCTTGGAAGGAGACTCGCAAATCATCATAAGGCTAGCTACCAGAATCCTCCACGGATACGACCCTGCCAAAATCTCGCCAAGCTGGAGACTCTATGGCCTACTCGCAGACTTCATTCACCTCCTACAACCGCATCTCAACATCACTACCTCCCACGTGAAATGGGAAGCAAACAAAGTGGCAGATCGCCTAGCTAATGAGGCAGTTGAAACAGGTGAGGAACACTTATGCTGGGCAGGCCACATCTCACCAGCTCCAGAGATCCTCACTTGGTGTCAAACCTTAGCCACTAGCGATCTTCATTCCCCGAATGGGGTGACACAGGACGCAATGGTGCCACGCGGGAGCGAGCCGGGACGCAGCATTAATGCATCCACCGGCCCACATCACCTCGGACCATAACTCATCATGAGTAGGAGCAGGCACATTCAAACGACGAGGCCCCTCGCGCAAGGGAAGGGTACCCGCCATCAGTGCACTATCCAACAGACTTTAATGGCTATGGTGATTGTTTTAGCACTTGCGCTCATTGTGCAAGCCGTAAGAACAAAGAGCCAGTCGCTCCCTGCGGCCTCAGCTCCACTGGAGAAGCAGAATTGCAACAGCCTCTCTCTCGTTTCCCTGGAATAGTGGCAGCACCCGGTGATCTCGCCCACTCTCAAGAGCCGAACGACCTTTCGAGAAAGCACCCAGGCAATTCACCGGACCCCCACCATGCCCCGAGCGCGAGGGAAACCACGAAGGGGAGCTGCCTGGTACGCGACGGAGTCACGACGCAAGAGAAAGGAGAACTTTGAGAAAGCCATGGCAATGACAGCTAAGAGAAGAAGAAACAGACCACGCACGCCTCCAATGGCGCACGTGGAGGAAGTCATCCCGGAAGGAGGCCTTGAAAGCCCTCCTGAGCACACTTTGTTTATAGTGCCGGAAAAATGGAATCTGAGCTCGAACTTTGGTCCGGATAGCAAGCCACCGCCTGCAAGCAGTATGCTCGGCCCTCATGTCACCAGCTCAGAGCCGCCTTACTCCCCCTGCTACGTGGAAGAGGAGGTTCCTCCCGAACCTACCAAGGAAGTGGAGGGGCAAGCACACACACGACAATGGCACGATAAGCAAGAAGCAGAAGCGGCCACCTTCGAGGAGTTAATGGACAGCCATCGCCCGAAGCAGCCACCTTCAGTCGACTGGGGATACCTCAATCTCGTCTTTGAGATGCGGAATATGCTGGAGGACCAGATCTTCCGCCTTGCACGAATGGATCAGAGACTTGACATGTTCTTTGCGGCACATTCCAGAACTCAGCCAAAGAAACAATGTCCGACTTGCGGGTGAGCCTATTCGTTCCCAGCAAGATGGAGGCAGTCCGAGGACGAGGATAAGCATGCCGGTTCCAAGGTTACATAATTTCCAGAACTAGACTTTGTTTTTGTTGCTATAATTTAGGCCTTGAGATAGCTAGATACTAGTATTTCTTAGAACTAGTCAGGATAACCAGTTTCATGCTCGCGACTGTTAGTACTGGTTTCCTTCGGGCAGGACGGAGCACCGTCAATTTTGTCAATTTTGTTAATTTTGCAAACTGGGTGACAAATGGACATCGATGCCTAGATGTCCCAGTTTCTTGCTCAGGCGGGATAGCTGGCATCACCAACAGCTTATTTATTTTGTTTATGGTAATATAATAGGCTCCATCTTTTTACTTAAAGAAAAAAAAAATATTTATATGAATTAAAATACAATTAACATAAATAGTGTTAACTATTATAGGTTTTGTTTTCATGGCATTCCACATGGGGATTAAAGGAAAATAATGGAGATAAATATAAAGATGGCATTCCCCATATTTTCATGAGATACATATTAATATTGAAAATAACTTAATTTCCCTTGAATCAGCTAACATAGTAGCTAGAGGACGGAGTAATGTATTTTCATGAAGTACAACTAATTGAAAACATGGGTGGGTTTAATGGGTTTAGATTCTTTTTATAACAGTACATTATAAAGGATACAAAGGTATCATGATTCAAGGGGATGTTATTGCATGGTTAAAATGTTCTTCAGGGTTATTTTTACCATTAAATATGTTCAAAATTTTAAATTACTTGTTATAAAATAGGAAATTTTAAATATGGTTAATTTTATAGTTTAACTTGTGACTGGTACAATCAATTAATTTGAAATTCCAATCTTAGTCATATGATGGGGTGGGAGCCACACTTATGTTATTCATGTACGAGACAAAAAAAACAGGCTAACGAGAGAGCAAGTTGTGTGGTGATTAAATTTTGAAGGCTTTTTTTCCAGATGAAAAATTAACCCGTTGGAAACCCACCCCAATACTTGAAGGTTGAAACTATGCTCTTTATCTTGCATATTAACCAGAGTTACAAAGTGGCCATGCCCATTTATTTTAAGTCAAAATGTTTAAAGTTTTGAAAACTTTTGCAAAGTGAGCAATATATAAAGAGGAAGTTATAAAGTTATAATCTTTGAGCGTTTGAAAATAAATATAATAGCATGGAAATCAAAATCATGATCCAAAAATGTGGTCAAAACCAAAACCAAACCCAAGTTGGTGCCTAGAGAAACACAAAAATTCATTACACAATTAATTTGATAAATATAAAAATATTATGTTTATTAAAAGAATATAAAATACTACAAACCAACCATCTGTTTTACTGCAATTAAATTCCATGCATCGTGAAAATAGATAAATTAAAGAAGTATAATTAGCATATATATATTCTCCGGAAAAAAGAGGGCGACATTATATGAATAAATAAACCAAGAAACCATAACGTTAAATTAGATACATCACACATCTCAATGACTCATTCTTTGATTATGTTGTTGCTTCTTGAAGACTATGATTTCAATTCATTTGAGAAGTAGAAGAAGCCATAGTATATCTTAGGGAAAAATCAATAGTGCGTGGAAAAATAGTCAACAAAAGTTGGGCATTTTTAGTTGATTCTTGAAAATGAAGGCCTTTGATCTATGAAGATTTTGAAACCTTGGATGTCTCCAACAACGACAATACAAGAATCCCTCTTTGAAATGGAACAAACATTTATTTATTCATGGCTTGGGATTGAGTTTATTTACACAACAAATGTGGATGGGAAATGGGAATGCTGACAATGGTCATCCAATGTAGGTTGGTTTCACTACACACCTCACAAACAAACCATAGTTTTGAAATCGATAGTTGAGAATGGAAGGATGGTCATCCATTGAAATCTATGGACATGGTGGTGTTGAGAGTGTTTTAGAGATTTCTCCCCTATGACCCAAGTTAAAGGTCATTGTAGTTTACCTAGGGAGGTAATATGTGGTATCTAGGGAGGTACCCAATGGGAATGTGGTTATATATTATAAGTGGAGTCCATTCAATGTAAAGTGGAATAGGTCCATTATATTATTAAACAAGGGTTGCATGGCAGCTTAGTCCCTACCAAGTAAATTTGGAAATGAAGATGATAGTTAACACCCTATAATTATTGATAATGATGATTACTTTAAAACATGAATAATATGTTAGCAAATTAGCTAGTTTCATAATCTTAAAAGAAATCAACTTCTTAAAAGAATTCGACATAAACTCACAAGGGATGGAGAAAGCCTTATTACTCCATGATAACACATAGTTTATAGATTTGTCATAACCGATACTGGACAAAATATCTTATCATGATTTTACTTTAATGTAGTAGTTTTGGGATTAACCCAAGTTTCCTTCTAGTTAAGCTAAGCAAGCCAAATGCAAATCTTATTTAAAAAATAAAAAATAAAAATAAAAATAAACATTTCACATTTTATCATATATATTTTAATATATATAATATTTTACCATCTTAACATATATATTATAAAATATAATATACATTTTAATATATAATATATTATAATATTTTATATGTTAACATATATATATATTATAAAATATATAATATATACTCTAATTTATATAATATTATAATATATATTTTAATAAATATAATATTTCAATGTGTTAACATATATATTATAAAATATATAATATATATTTTAATTTATGTAATATTTTAATATGTTATGGCATGACACATCCAAAACAAAACATCAACATCATTGGGAAATGTAAATTTAAAAAAATATTTTATTGGGGTGGTGTAATAAGTGCTATATATGTTGTACAACCAATTAAAATTTATGCAATTAATTTTAAATATTGAAATAAATGAAGGCAACAATAAGACTTGAAATATATTAACCAATTAGAGATGAGAAAAATAAATATTTTTACTAT